>CM063505.1:191686355-191713855 GCA_032207245.1 Pardosa pseudoannulata | reverse complement strand
TATGACAATGTCACAGTTTGAACATGTTATTTCAACTCAAGGCAGGAATATTTTTAAAAAAATCTCGATGTTAAGAAATGCTGCTGTCTTGTGTTGAATTAACATTTTCCAACTAAATATTAATTTACATAAAAGAAAATGTCAGTACGTGGCAACATGAATTTATCTTCATGAATATTCTTATCCTGTCCGGGCGGAAATTTCCAGTCTTCGTGATTATTCCAATGCTTTCACACTTTGTTTCTTGTCAGAAATGACAGCATGCATTTCAATTCCAGATATGAGAACATCCCCTGAAATTCTTTACGATTTTGACAGATTTTCTTTCGAAAGACGGAAGTTATAACATTCTAATTCCAGAGATCAAAGATTCTTATTTTTAATAAACTCTATAGAGTTTTCGTTTGTAAGGATTTCAAATTATTCATAGTATTATTGCGTTAATTATCGAAATATTTTAGCTGTCTTATATTTGAATTCAAATCTTAAACTATATTATCTTTCCCCATTTTTCGCTTTTGATAAAAAAGAACTTTTTAAATTATTTTTTCTAATGTCTTACGTAATACTGCTTACTTAAATTTTAGTAAATATTACAGTTGATAAAAACACTTTTTAAAAGTCACATCTTGTTTTGGATAATTTAACTTTATAACTTTTACTCATAATTAAAATTTTAATCTCATTTCCTAGAAAATACTCATTAATATGGCTATTTTAAATTTCAAGCAGGTAGTTTTGGACTATATAATTTTGAATTTATAAAGTATATATTAATTAACTTAAATTTATTGATAAATTCGTGGTATCTAGAGTCAATTTAATATTTTAAAAATGTCTGTTTTGTTATCATTCTAATACCATTTGACACACTTTGCTAAAGAATATTCACAATTTTATGCCTTGTCTATAATACATAACAACATATGTGGAATGCTTATAAAAATATTGCAAACGCAAGGCATGGAAAAAGCATCTCTTTCGACTAGACGCAGTTTGCCAGAGTGACTACATTGAAATCCCAGAACACTTGGATATTCTTTACTGAAACAACATTGCAAATAGTCACAAAAGAGGATTCAATCACAAACGACACTTTAAAGGAAACTAATGCACGCTGCGAACGCGTATAAAAACCGACATCTCCACATCATTGGGTTTAGGCATTCGACTCCTTATTTTGACTGCTCACAGTTTTTCCACTTAATTTCTTACTGCAAAGAAAACTTACATTTTTTAATCCTACGCCAGATTTAAAAATAAGAGTCAATAATATTTTTCCGGTAACCCATTACAGTTTACTGGCATGTAAAAACAGTTAAAGTCATTTGCAGGATTAATAGCTAATACATCACAAAGATCAGGAATACAAATTATCTCTTGATATGTCATTGTTAGTCAGGCAAAGTGTGCATGCCGGAGAGTCCATCTGTTCAAACCTTAACAGATGATTCCTCAAGTAGTCAAATTCAGTCCTTATTCTGAAGTTTGACACTCTCACTTGTCTGATTGGAAGGAATTGGATATATCTTTAAGGAACCACAGGTCTTATCTCCCACAGACTTCGAAGTATTCTCTTGTTACCGATCGTCGAACCTGGTCCTAATGATTCTTTCATTGCTGTGAGAATAGAAGGAGCTAGTTTGTGGAAATACAACCAGCTTTGACAAGAGAAAATCTGCATGTACATCACTTTTTGATAAACTGTCGAGTAGTTTTAGCCTAATGATATCAAGTACGTTTATGATTTTGCTTCCTTAAAAGTCTCAATGGGCTGGTATATACTGTATTGCAATCTGTATATGGTTTCCAGTTAGAAAATTAAAATCCTAAAAACATTTTAAAGTGTAGATTCATATACTAACTTCAAAAGAAGTCTGGAGGTCAGCTCTGAAAATCAGAGCTTTTAACGACCTTTAAAACCCTCTATAAAAATAATGGAATTTTAATAAAGGGACATGAAAAGCTGCACATAGCCCTAATTAAAACGTTTTTACCGAGCAAGCAATCAGATTCTGTTTTGAACACCAAAATAGATGTTAATGCTCTAAACGAATATAAAAATATTTAGAAAATTTTCTACAAAGGCCTGCTGAATAGTAATTTTACAAATAAAATAAATCTGTATTAAATCAGAGCTACCTGTTTTATTATTCACTCAGCATTTACTTTGAAGCTCCAAAGAATGAAATCTACATTCAGCGTGCCGTTAAAAATCCCTTAACATGTAACTTGTTTACGCATTCTGCGCGCTTCCTTTTTAATGTAGTTTTTATTAAATTTTCATTGTCTTCATGCTCCTGAATTCAAAATCCGTTTTTCTTAGCTCGTATGCATCTAAAAATAATGAAGACGAGAAATTTTAATCCAGCTTTATTTATCACAATAATTAAGTACCAACTCTTTGTCCTTCTAATGAAAATTAATACAAGGATTTCTCGAAAGATAAACTATATTTCTCTTGGTTTTCCGTAAGAAGCTTTGCGGTTTTATAGGACTAATGACACTTCAAGAAATAATGTTTTTTAAATGTAAAATATTCAGGAAAGTTTTAATTCTCCAAAGCTAAAATTCATTATGTACTCCTTTAATTAAATAACAACAAAGATAATAGATACATTTCTCAATCTATGTTTGTTATTTGTCGGAATTAATTAAAACAACATACACGAATGGTTAATATTAAACACTTTAAATGCTACTGAAAAGAGATTACTTGTAGATATTTTAAAATAAATGTGTTTAAAAACAAATAATAATTAGTATTACTATTGCATAAAGTCAAATAATTTCATGGTAGGAAATTTATTCATGGTTTTCAGAAGATATTTATAAATGTTATATAAAGATTTTATGTAATATGAAGATATGTACATGTGTACAGATATGCGGATGTGACACACATACTACAATATACAAGATATCCGTAATTAAACTTCAATACTTTATAGTGATCTACAGTCAAATGTATGGTTATGAAACGCTGTGTAGAGCATAAAGAAGGGTAGGAAATTTATTTGAGCAAATAAAAAAAATTAGTTCAAAATTCTACCACCAGCGAGATTTGGGATAAATTACGAATTTGGCCAACATTTTTTCTACCAAAAAAATATTATTACAAAACATTTTCAACATGACACCTCTAATTTTTAATAAAACCATCAAAATAGTAAGATAGTGTGTGTTCTACAATTGACCGCAGTGAGAAATGCTGAGAACGTGACATGAAGTGTTGTTTTTCACATCTGGTGCAGTTTCAAATGTTTCCAAAGCTAAAAGTCGCATGAGTTGAAGTCTAGGGATCAGGGTGACCACACATCAGAAAAGCGACAACCCGTTCTTCTGTAAAGCGATTTTTTAGAATTTTTGCCATGAAGGCTAATGGCTGGTAAAGTTCCAACTTTGGTTTTGCATTTGAGTGGTTGCATTTGGTTTTGAAATATCCAGTCAGTATTGTAGCATTTATCCGAGCACACTATCTAACATGTTATCTTAAGATTCCAAACGGTAGCTAAAAATGATGTCCGACATGTTGACTATATCTTCTTTTAAAACTTTTTTTATTACAGTAAAATCTGTTAGATTTATAAATCATCAAAAATCACCCTCGGGTATGTAAAATTTGATATAATATTTATTATTCTCTCAAACATTTTCCCATCCTTTCATTATGTCCTACACAACATCTCATAAATTTCTGGAGAATAGCTTCGATTGTTGCTAAACATAAAGTAAGAAAGTTTAATTATAAATACCCTGTATATACATATTTGTTTGTATATGTGTAAGAATGACATTTATACAATTCAAGACATCACATTTATATAAAATACATATACTTATATACAGCTACAAAATATTTCCAAATAATTATATACACCTCCGAGACCTTTAAAGTTTAGATATTTCTTAAACCTTTAGAATGCTTTAAAAAGAATAATCATGTGTGTAAGAATGACATTACATTTATACAATTCAAGACATCACATTTATATAAAATACATATACTTATATACAGCTACAAAATATTTCCAAATAATTATATACACCTCCGAGACCTTTAAAGTTTAGATATTTCTTAAACCTTTAGAATGCTTTAAAAAGAATAATCATGTGTGTAAGAATGACATTACATTTATACAATTCTAGGCATCACATTTATATAATGTACATATTGATATACAGCTACAAAATATTTCCAAATAATTATATACGCCTCCGAGACCTTTAAAGTTTAGATATTTCTTAAACTCTTAGAATGCTTTAAAAACAATTGTTAATTAAACATTTTACGTTTCATTTGAAACATTTAAATCGTGTCATGGAATACATTTTCTTTGCAAATATTTCTAAAAATCTATTCCTACATTCATTTAAAACATTCATTTCGTGCATTAATGTATATTCATAAGGTATGATAGGTTGTTTCTTCATATTGTGACTCTGTTTAAATTTAATAAAAACTATGTTTTAGATTTTTTATTATATTTTGATGAAAAATTTTTATTAAGTTAATATTGGGTATTTGAAAAAAATAGCTAGCACACTACAGCTAATATGTTTGAATTCTATATAAAAGTTATTATTTTTTACTGATAAAAATGGTATGAAGGACGATATATATAAACTGGTGATATTCCTAAATTTTATCTTTTATTTATATAACACCCCATCATTTTACCATTATTATACTGGACTGTCTAAACAAATATGGAGACAGCAATTTTTGTAATTATAAATACGTAACTATATTTTGAATCTGAATACATTAATAAAATAATCAGAAATTAAAATGTCAGAAGACTAAAACTTTAAAAGAATATGCAAGTAATTTTGATTAATATTGATATAAAAAAGTAAATAAAACTGGAATATACTCTTAAGGGAAACAGTAATGAAAGCTAGAAACTAATTTTGTATTTGGCACAATAAGACCTTTTGTAAATTAAAATACCTTTTTATCAAAGAAGCGAAAACTTTCTGCTTCAGTGATGATTGAGTCATTAGTGAAATTAATTAGAAAAAATATCTTTAAAGACGATTTTTGTTACAAAATAACTACTTTGGAAATGAACTCTTACTAATTACGATTAAATATAAAATATATTGAAACTTCGTATTATCATGAACTGGACAATGCAGATTTTATTAGAAAATTTTAGTATAATTTCAGAGGATTTCCATGATATTATACCAATATACGAAACTAACAATTAATTATGCTAATTATGGGAAATTTAGAGGTATCGGAAGAAAATTAAAGCATATTTTCAAAATTAATTAAGTTCTCTAAAATTTATCGCAGGATATCAAAAGACATTTTTAAACAAAAGTAGGAATTTTTTCGGATTTAATAATGCGAAAGTAACAAGTTTGAAAAAGGATTTTTCGAATTAAAAAGTATAAAAATGTCTGTAATGAAGCTTAAAAATCAGTCACATGTAACAAAACTTCACGCCGTTAAAAATAAACTTCTCGGAGTTAATTAACGATGAAATTAAAAAAAAAATAATCTCGCTCTTAACTTAAAAAGAAGAGGTGAGATGCATTGTTTTGTAATTATAATACCAGAAAGTATCCACCTACAAAATTTTCCAAGTTTTCTAATTATTTCGTAATTTCTGCAATGATTTCTATATATCACAACCATAATAACCAGCTTTAGTTGCATAAGAAAATTAATTCAGTTATTTTTCATACGTTTTAACTTATTTTTCATGCATTAGTGGCTGAATTTCTTACTCAATTTCCCCAAAATTATTCAATTTCCGTAAAGTGTGTCGGACAAATTAATTATAATTTTTTGGTTCTTTAAGGAAAAAGTAGATTGTAAAATAAACTACTAGAAATTAATTTTTAATTTTCCTACATTTGGTTAGTAGACATTGTGAAAGAGACACGGGATATATAGTTCCGGCACCATTTTGTGAAAAGGAGAGTTTCTATGGGGATGCATGCATTGGGAAAAACATAAAAATTTTTGTACCTGAAAAAGAAACCCACAGAAAAGACAATGAAAAATATTTAACAAGAGGAGGTGGTGATGTATAGTGCAAATACGCGTTATGGCCCAAAACTGATATTTTAATATGTTTAAATTAAATTTGGCTTTTCACCAACTTAAATTTAAATCTTAAAGTAAAAACACAATAGGCATTAAAAAAGGAGAGGAGAAGTTACAGCATTAATGGATTTTATTGACATTAAAATGAAATTAAAAAAAATTAATAGAAGCCAATTGATTGATTTTTTTAATGATAAAAATTAAAAAGAAAAGAGAAAACAAAAATGGACTAAAAAATAAGACAATTATGGTGGATATAACTCGAGTTCCTCTTCTTTTCAAGGGATCTAGGTCTCTCGCTATCTTCCATCCTGTCTGCCGGGCTTCAAGTCCACAAATGCGTCTTTCTCATTAACATTCCACCATGCCAATCCAATAAAATTTGGCCACCGTCCAATTTTTTGGCATGTTTTTTAACATGCCAATGTGTGGAGTGGAGATATGTCATATCATAAAAAGGGCTAATTAATGGAACTATTGCATATGGCGCTCGCCAAGGAGAACGCCAAGTGACTCTCCTGATATGTGTGATGTCATCTGATTGAAAATCCAGAGCGGCTTATGCAATAAAAAAATTAGGTTTTCGACTCACCAACGTGATAATTCGCAGCTTGGCAGGGAAGTTACAAACAGGGTATTTCTGCTTAAGGGAAGCTTATAGAATTAAAATAAACTAAATGGAATGGAATTAAAATTAAGTAAATGGAATGTTATGACAGATATTACATTGAAATATATATAAATATAAAATCATTCATTAAAAGAAAAGTATTATATGAAAATAAGAAATACAGTACTATTTTATTATATGCATACATTTTAACCTTCCAAACACATGTCTACTGTTATATTTTTATTTCTAATTGTTTGTATACGAAGCAAATAATTTGTATTTCAACTTGAGTCAAATATTTTGTATAAGTGTATTTGCTGACGTTATATTGCTTTCAATCACATTAATTAAAATTAAAACAGTTTTTGATGGTCAGACAACAAGTTTTCGTGGTCTAATTTCTTCTTTAAATAGAATAAGGATGTTAAAAGTATAGAAATATATATATAGACAAGCAGACATGTATATACACATGAGTACACGTAAAGCTTTTACTATAGGATCGTTTCTAGTTAGTAAGAATTCCCCAGACTTGTGATGACTTTCACTGGACAGGGATTTCTGTGTAAGCAAGAAATTATTACTGTTGTAGAATATCATTTTGCAGCACTTCTTGTGGAAAAACTATGCATTACACTGACGGGATAGTGAAAATTGCAGCATAAAGAAACTTTGACAAATAGCTCAGTGGCCGAATGGTCAGAGCACGAGATTCAGATCCAAAGTTTGTGGGTCCGATGCTCGCCGTGGCGGTTGATCCAATGTATGAATTTTTAATTTTAAAATATTATTTATTGTTTCCTTATGTTCTCTAACATTCTAGATCTTTCTTTATTATGTAAATTAGTTATTTCTCCAATACTCTGTTCGGGTATAAAAGCTCAAACCCACTAGTTGTAGACAATTTCTCGATCTTGCTCCTTTGCTTCAATAAATTCGTCTGATATGCTAAACAGTGTGGTCATTCGAATATTCGTATAAAATTTATTCTTATTAACCCTGTATAAGTTATGTTTATTTAAGAAAATAATCTTGTGCTCTGTTATCCGTCAATTTGAGGCCAATAATGGATGCCTAAATGAAACAATTTCATTCATTTTCTACAGTTATTTTTCAGGGAACTTATATCAATGAAATTTCAAGCATATATACTGACAACTATGCAGTTCAGGAATATAAGTTTCATTGTATAGAATTTCTCTGGCTATAGAGGAAAAAAATGCAAACGTCATTAAAAGGGTTACAGTCATAATACTGATCACCAAAGTAAAAAACTATAAAACGACAGAAAAGTTGGCGGCTTGTAACTACAATAAATAGAAACAAAAAGCTTCGCGGTTATTTAGTAACAGTTTTATCTCAACTTTAAGAGGTGGATAGCGAAGAGGTGGATTAACGAATAGCATCCTCGAACCTTGGTTCAAGCCTATTTAACAACATTTCAAAACCGGAATCGACGTCATGATTGACGTCAAAAGACAGACAATCATGCCGCATAGAAAGTTCTCGCGAATTCTATAAACCCATTCCACTGACAGAGAGTCGTGTGCAAATCCCAAAAACAGAAAACGCAGCCATTTTAAAAGAACTGACATATAGAATTTGAAACCAAAACTGAAATATTTTAAGCAACGCTCCCCATTATTACAAATACCCCCCCCCCGCCCAAGAAGAGGCTGACCACTAATGAATGCAATGGAGGTCAAACTCAACCCAGAGGATGAGAAGAAGATCCTGAAAAGAAAACCCCGAAATAAAAATTTAAATTTTAGAAAAAGTTTAATGCACCAAGGACCGAGGATGTTAAAAAATATCTAGTATATTACACAAAACAATTAAAACTAAATAAACCCCAAAAAATTAACCACAACAGATGTAAAGAAGACTAAATACAATCAAATATAAACTTAAGAATTTCAAAATATTTCACAGCAGACGAAAAGAAGACTCGATATAAACTTATAAAGAAAAATTTTACTCGAATAAAAAATAAACACTTAAGTTCAAGATCTTATCCAAATCACAAGTTCAGTCTAATCCTTAACAGTTCTGACTTGCTTGACCTGAGAAACTAAATTAACACAGTCCTTTCTGGTCGCTTGAAGCTATGTTAAGTCTCTTGAAATTTGCTTAATATTAAAGTAACGTAACATAAAATTCAAATGATCAGTAGTAAACATAAAGAAAAAAATTAATACTATTTTATACAATTAAATAAATGCCTAAGGAATACAACTGGAATCAACTTATCATTTGAAGATATCGAAGACTGCTCTCGAGTCAACATCGACCCTAAAAAACAATATGGCGATGATTTTCCTCTTTCTCGTGTCACTGCAAAAAAATGTCTATTCCTCAAGCCACGGATGCCAGAAGCGTTTTCCTCTTGTCTCCTCTGGTAATAACCTTGTACTCTAATAAATCAGACTTCCTCGCCGAGGAAAAAACAGAGGTCCACTCCAGAAAGGTGGGGGATCAGTATCCCTCAAACCAATGAACCCTTCTATTGGAAGATCTCCTTTCTGTTGGGAAGAGTCCGAAGTTTTTTTCTAGTTCAAACCGGTCCTGTTTAAGTATGTCTTTGACGATGACTCACGGGAAGAGGTAAAAAAGCTGAACCGAATGTAACTTATTGTTACAAGAGGTAACGGGTTTATGTCAAGTGAGAGAGAAACAGCGAGAAAAAGACGAATGAGACAGTGTTGAAAATGTAAAAGGTGTGGAGAAAGTAAATGAAAATTTTGATTACATATTACACATTTGATTACACTAGAACTGTTTATACAACTTTCCTGTGGGATGATTCCAAAATTAAAAAGTATTTAAAAACTTTCAGGAAGAAATAAAAATTATAAAATTAGTTTCAAAAAATAAATAAAAATTATAAAGTTAGTTTCTATATTAAAATAGCGTCAGCATTTGAATAATCTTTTGCATCGCACCAATCGCAAAGCAAAAAAAAATAGTTCCTGAAATATCAGAGTTCATTATTTCTAGCAGATAAAAATAAATAAAAGAAATGAAAATATAAAAATAAAAAAATGTTGGCAAAAAAAGGTTATTACAAGTGCGATAGGCAAAATAAAATCTATTTCGTACAGATTTGCAAATTACTTAAAAAAATTAAAAAAATAAACTTTTTTTGTATTTTGTATTTTTTGATTTTTAACTTTTATGTATTTCGCATCTTCGTTTTTTTTTTTTTAAATTACAAACATTTGTTTGTAAATTACAAACAATTGTTTATGCATTTCAAAAATTTAGAGTTTGTTTCAGTATAAATTTGGTACTTCGTGCTCATCAGTTTAAATTTTAAACGAAACTTTAAAAGGAAAACTAAAGTTGAAGACTATTAATTCATAGATATTTTTCCCAATGAATTGCAGCATTGCAGGATAGCAACAATAAATGAAATTCGTCTTTTAAAGTTACTTGTGTAAATAACATAAATGTTTGGGAATTTTATAGAAAATATAGCAGGATGATACAAAGGGTTATATTTGATACATCATTTAATCATTAATTCCTTTTATAAAATTCTTATTTTATCTTTCATTTGGGTTCAAATTATCAGTAACAATAATTTTCGTTCATAATTAATACAATACAGGAAATACCATATCAGGCTTACAATGTATTAATTAAAGGCAACATAAATCATTCATTGCCATCTTTTCCTGTCAGAAAAACAATTTTCGAGACTTTTTAAAATGTCAAAGACAGAAAAAAATTGAAAGTTTTCAAAAACGTAAGAATATTAAGAATTTGGTTTAAATCTTAAAATATCTCTTGAAATACATTAATTTGAAAATGATTTATAAGTTTGAATTCCTATACCTAGTAGTTATTTTTTTTTTTTGTTTCATATAACTCAAGAATAACAGCAACATTTATTCCAATAAAATAATCAGATAAATCAAAATAATGTTTCTAAAATTAAATACATTCATATGTATTTCTGGAAAATATAATATTTATCAAACATTAAATGGCTGAAAACATTGGGAATTTCTTAGTTTTTGGAGTGTCAAAAATATTTCAATAACAATCGAGGAAACCACAACTAATGTTAAATATAAACAGATGGATAAAAAAAAGAACCCCCATTCCTATAAAAACAAAATTAATTCAATTTCGGTTGCAGAAATATTGAAAAAGGCATCTAAGAATCTTGGAAACTTTTAATGTATTAGCATTAGATGTCTGGATTTATACAGAGGTAAAAAAAAGTAAAAGAATTCCCTTTCAGTCGTGGGTCACACAAATATGTGGTTTCCATCAAATTTCATATTGGTAAATTAAATTTTCTGGAATCGCATTTTATGCAACGTAATCAAATTATTAAATGAATGCTTTTGAAAATACAATTTTTTTCTATGCAAATGAATCTGCTATTTTTGTACTGCATCTATGATAAAACGAGACCGACTGATCCAGAGTATTAATTTCATGTGATTGACAGAATAAAAGGAAGGAGTGATGAAATTAATCAGTGTCTGTGAAATTACCTGATGACTTAATAAGTTAAATAATGTTCCCAAATGTGACAAACATATGACTTATAATGATCTCGTTCCTGTTGAAGTCCACACTTCCTGTGTACTCTATAGAAAATATAATGGAAGAAACGTTGCTTTATATTATTTTTTCATAAAAAATCACATTTGATAATACTTCAAACTTAATAACATTTAAATTCACTTTTCTCAGATGGAATTTAAAACTTATAATAACAGTTTCCGATATGTAACCATATTTTTGTTATTATCATGGTGATGATGTATTTATTATTTTCATTACTATTAATATCGTTATGATTATCATCATCATCATCATCATTATTAATAATTAATATTAATATTTTATCTCTTACGTGAAGTTATAGTTTCATACATTAATTATCAGTTAAAAGCATCTCTTTATTTCATATCTCATAAATAGTAGTATTCGATTAGATTCTTACAGAATATATTAAACTTAATGAAAAACCTCTCCCACAGCCTAAAATATTGGCTCAATAGAATAGTAATTAATAAAGTAAACACTTCATACATACTTTTTTTTCTTGAAAATTTCAAAACATTACTGAAAGTTTTTTCATTTATTTTTTTATTTTTTTAATTCGCAATGTTGTTCTCCAATTGTCAGTTTTATACTTGATATATATTGACTTAAGAAACTGAAAGTATATGATGTCACTATACTCGCTTGAACACTACTAGATAGTTCCATTTGCAAAGCACATACCACGTACGAAATCTCCAAGCATCCACATCATTTTGGAGTTTTTTTGTAATGCTTTGTAGATTGTTATCTTATTCGTCTGGTGGCCTTAAATTCCGGAAACATAGTTATTTTTATTTCAGGATTAATTGTTTTCACTTCTGTTTTCGGAAGGCTCTATGTAAAGTTCCCGAAACAATGGCTTGCTTTAGAGTTTTTGTCAATTATTTTTACCTCCTCTTTCTACTATACAATAATGAGATTTACTTGCCATCCCTGGCTTTCTTCACCAGCATATTTTGGTCGATAATTACGCCAGCTGAAATCGCTATAAGGTAATATCTCCAAAGCGTTGGACATTTAACTGCCAGCAAATACCTGCTCCAGCTACGTCATCCAATGAGCTTCGAGTCCAACAGTGGAATAGCGATAACCACAATCGTGTACAGGTAGTACTGGAAAGGAAAACCTAACTGGATCTTTAAACTAATGGAGGGGCTGCCAAGAAATTGGACACCTGTCTGATAAATAATAGTTATTTTTGTGTGAAACCACAAAACAGGTAACAGTACATACCTTTACAGAATACTTTACAGTACATACCTTTAACCTTTACAGAAAAAATAACTTCATTCTTCAACTGTTATGTGAAAGTAAAAAAAAAAGAGTTTTTTAACTGTTACAAAATTAATATGATTTTTCTCTCCCCGAACTAAAATTATCTACAATTTCGAAAGATTTTTAATATTGGTAATACTATTTATAAACTTTGAAAATGATTATCTGAAAGACATAGATAATACACAGACTTGGATAGCACAACCCCTTTTTTAATACCTAATGAGTTTTAGGTAGAAAAATCGTTTAAAAATCCGCTGATTTCAGATGGTAAAGCAAAAAAACATTACACCAAATGTCCGCCATGTACTCTCAGAGTGTTTCAGAAGTAGTGTTAGAACTTTCGTTACCACAATAGTCTTTGATTGCCCAGACCTCTGTGTCCCAGAATAGCCGAAGCCATTTGAGAAAATTTCCTTTCCACTGTACAGGCTTGATTGCTAATAGCCAAGTGTAATGCTGATAGCGGTCAAAAGGAAACACATTGTAAACATTGTGTTTCCCTTGAGGTTTTTACAACATACTGATAAACACGGGTAAACTTTGGACTATTAAACTAAGAACCAGATGCTATGGAAGTTATTGTGTGTGGGACTTAAATATTTAATATACAGTTGTACTATGAATGTTTTGCGTAAAATAATCCATGGAAATTTACTTCAAATCTAGGAGATGGGTTAGGAAATATAACATAAAATACGTCTCAAGTATTATTAATAGATGTATATTTTTTAATTGCAAGCCCTAAAGCAAAATAATACCTGCCATCATTCGCATTACAATAATATGCATTAAATATATATACTCATACAATAATAAACAATTGATTATTGCAGATGAATTTTTGTGGTAAAATACGTTGTCAAACATAAATACCATTTTTTTATCCCAATATATTTTATTACTAGTAATGTAAAAACCAGAAATGTAATAGCAAATTATTTAATCATATGCAGTTATTTAAACTATGTTAATATTACCCACTTAATATAAACTAGCTGTTTAACAATTTTTTACTAGACAAAAAATAATCTGCAATGTAACATCATATCATATCATGTCATATCAGTAAAGAATACTTATATTATTTTTACTTTTGTATACTTTTAAATATACATACAAATATACATACATGCATATATATATATATAATATATAATATATATATATATATATATATATATATATATATATGTGTGTGTGTGTGTGTGTGTGTGACGACCGTAGCCATCACAACAAGAACACCAACGGAATGTAGTGGTGTCATTGGTAGTGGCAAGCAGAGGCACCAACAGTTTCGACTAACTTCGTTTATTCCTATTTCACGTGATTACAATGACATCACATATCGAAGAACAACTCGAACCACCAGAATCACATCGAACAGCAACAATTCGAACAACAACGAATAGCCCCGTCGAACCTTGGTGGACGCCTATTTAAAAACATTTCAAAAACGGAATCAAGTCATGATTGACGTCAATAAACAGCCAATCATGCCGCACAGAAAAGTCTCGCGAATTCTAAAAACCCATTGCATTGACAGAGTGTTGTGTGCAAATCCCAAAACCAGAGAACGCCGCCATTTTAAAAGAACTGACATATAGAATTTTGAAACCAAAACCGAAATATTTTAAGCAACGCGCCCCATTATTACATATATATATATATATATATATATATATATATATATATATATATATATATATATATATATACATATGCAATAAATTAATTTCTTCTGGCCACAGTAATCATGTAGACCCTATTCTATTTACTTGACTGGGCTACTGGGCAAGGAGAAAGCTAAAAAGCTAGCAGTAATAAAAATGCACTTTGGAACAGAGAACGGCACAAGTCGAATTAAATTTTTATTTCACAGCTGCTAAGTAGTACATCTTTACTACTCAAAGACAAAGTAAATACACAAAAATCAGTCTTCTCGAACAGAGGTGCACCCAAGAGAAAACAGAAAGAATTTTCCCGTTTACTCAGCGAATTTAAGTGTAAGATCAGGAAAAGCGCTGAGCCATTTGCCGGGAAATGTGTTCAATAGACAGAATATTTACATATTTAGGATAGCAAGCTTTGGGAAGAATTTTAAATCGAAGACATTCCTTTGATTAAGATATTTAGAGGCTGGGAAAAAGATTTTATGTAATTAGAATGGGGGAGAGGAGGTTTTAAAGGAAATATTAAAGTTAAATAATTTTGATATATTACATATATATATATATATATATATATATATATATATATATATATATATGTCATGTCTGGGTGTCCAATAAACAAACAGTCGGCCTATTTGTGATATTTCCAATTTCTCCTTTATTCTTCTCCAGACATGATATTGACGAGGAAGTAGATTTACTTGCAGATTTGTACTCTAAGATGCTAGCCTAAAACGGTGAGCGTCTGCTATTGAGCTAGAAAAGCGAATGAATGTCTTACTCTTAAAACTAAAAACTCCTATCCAAAGGGGGTTTCCTTGGGGGGTTTCTTTGGGGCTCTGCTTGTGACCATTTAGATTCCCTGAGGGCGTGTGCTGGGCGCTATAGGATCTTTCCTATTGGCCGTTGCTTTCCCGCCTCGCTTGGACAGACAACGTGGGGTCTGTTTTGAGATGTTTTCACCACAGGTTGGGGGAACTTAAATTATTTGACAGTCTAGTGTCAGACTGGGCTTAACTTCTTTAACTTACGATTTCTGTAATGTCAAAGGGGGATTAAGATTTGCTGTTTATGGGATGCAGGTGTTACACATCTGTTCGTTAGCTATGGTCTGGTTGTTAAAGCTGTTTACTTCTCACATTTAGGGGGTCTTTTCTATTACTTTTTATCTTCGGGGGTGTTATTCTTCGATCTGTTTTCCTTCCATTAAAATATTCCTCGATCTGTTTTTCCTATATTACAATATTCCCCCCTTCTGAAAAAGGGCGGACAAATCTGCAAGTTTTGTTCGACCGTCGAACGTACTTCCTTTACATTTTGAATATAGCTGAATACATACAGAATCTTTTTCTTACAATAATCAGGTAACACATTTTCATTACAGGTGATATATCATATAAATCACGTACTTACAATAACACTATAATAATAACACATAAACACAGTAATACAAATATAACATAATTAGTTTCTTCCTACTTAATTGACATATGACTTAACATATAAGAAGACACACAATAATAATTTCCTAAAATGATATGACATCAAAATTTATTCTATTCCTCAACCTTTCTGCAAAATAATTTTAGACAAAAGTATTCTCTAACTTTAATTGTTAGTCACGACCATTTTTTCGATGATAAATATAACAATGAGGCATATAGTTTTTCTAAGTTAAACAGCATACATAGAAAATATGGTTGTCAATTATGTCAATTTTACAATTTCTTCAACAAGACAGGAATATTAATATTTACAATATTGAACAATTCTTCATTACTTTTTAATTCAGATATTATAACTTAATTCTTAACTATTTGTTATCATTTAATTCTCATTCTTTCTTTAATTTCATGATCTCAGGACTGAGCTAGATCGAGTGCGTCAGATGTATTCCCATCAAATCTATCTTTTACGTAACATTCACCATTCCATAATTTATCTATTACACTACACATGATTGAAAATTGGCTGTTCCTCTCAGAAGATGTGTGTTACACAATTCACACATGTCCGTGGGAAAGCTACGAGACAAATGACGAAAGTAGGTGGTGCTCTAATTAGAGATCACTCCTGCTTGGCCTGCCTATAAATTTTCATGTGTACTTAACTTCTATTCCTCATACTTTTGCCAACTAAATATAAAGGTAGGTGACCCATGGTAAAACAGCTTGTTTAGGTAACTTGTATTAGATTTCAAGCTAGCTGCTTGCCTGCCTCCATCGGTTCCTATAATTTAGACCCGTGATTTAGATTTTAATATTGTAATATAGGAAAAACAGATCGAGGAATATTGTAATGGAAGGAAAACAGATCGAAGAATAACACCCCCGAAGATAAAAAGTAATAGAAAAGACCCCCTAAATGTGAGAAGTAAACAGCTTTAACCACCAGACCATAGCTAACGAACAGATGTGTAACACCTGCATCCCATAAACAGCAAATCTTAATCCCCCTTTGACATTACAGAAATCGTAACTTAAAGAAGTTAAGCCCAGTCTGACACTAGACTGTCAAATAATTTAAATTCCCCCAACCTGTGGTGAAAACATCTCAAAACAGACCCCACGTTGTCTGTCCAAGCGAGGCGGGAAAGCAACGGCCAATAGGAAAGATCCTATAGCGCCCAGCACACGCCCTCAGGGAATCTAAATGGTCACAAGCAGAGCCCCAAAGAAACCCCCCAAGGAAACCCCCTTTGGATAGGAGTTTTTAGTTTTAAGAGTAAGACATTCAATTCGCTTTTCTAGCTCAATAGCAGACGCTCACCGTTTTAGGCTAGCATCTTAGAGTACAAATCTGCAAGTAAATCTACTTCCTCGTCAATATCATGTCTGGAGAAGAATAAAGGAGAAATTGGAAATATCACAAATAGGCCGACTGTTTCTTTACTGTCCATAAGTTCTGTATTTTGGTGAAATTTGGCCCGTTGGTGTTTTCGTTTCTTTGATGTTCTGCGATCTCGTCCGGTTCAAGTAATTGTTTTGGTGAAGCTTCTGTCATAGTTGTAAAGTGGCAGGTCGGATTGCGGGATAGCATGTCCGCTTCATAATTTGTTTTTCCTTTTTGATATTTCACCTCAAATTGGTACATAGACAATTTTAGGGACCACCTGAATAGTCTACCTGTTGGATTTTTAATAGTTTTTAGCCAGACAAGTGCTGAATGATCGGTGTGGATGGTAAAAGGGGTGCCGTGTAAATAGCAATGAAATCGGTCGACCCCATCAACAATTGCTAAACATTCTAACTCTGAAATTGTATAATTTTTTTCATAGGATCTTAAAGTTCTGGAATGAAAGGCTATCGGACACATTTTTCCATCCGGCTGAACCTGTTTGAGCACTGCTCCGACACCTGCTGTACTCGCATCAACAAACAGATGGATCGGATAATTTGGATTAAACAATTTAAGAATAGGTTTTGAGATCAGTGCATCCTTTAATTTTTGGAAAGAGTTTTGACAATCGGTGGTCCATTTCCATGGCACATTCTTTTTTAATAAGTTATTTAGTGGAGCTCGGATACTGGAATAATTTTGAATAAATTTGTGATAAACGTTGATACTGCCAAGAAATCTCTGTAGTTGTTTAACATTTTTTGGTGGAATCAATTTTTTAATGGTTTCGACATTTGCATTAGCAGGTGAGAATGTACCATCTTCGATCTCATATCCGAGAAATTTTATTTTGGTTTGTGCAAATTGACATTTAGATAATTTTAATTTAATGTTTTCGGTTTGGCAAATTTGGAATATTTTTCTTAGATGTTTTATATGCTCGTCAATATTTTGCGAATAGACGATTATGTCGTCGAAGTAATTAAGCGCGAAATCAATTTTATTTTTTTGTAAAATCTGTCGTATGGCTCGCTGAAAAATTGCGGGCGAGTTGCGCCATCCAAAGGGTAGCCGCAACCACTCATACAAGCCAAAATTTGAAGTAAAAGCCAGTTTTTCGGTGTCCTCTTCGTGTAATTTAATGTGCCAGTATCCTGATGCGAGGTCTAGTGTTGAAAAAATTTTTGCACTGGACAACAAATCTAATAATCCGTCTATGCGAGGAATCGCTTCACAATCAGGTGTAGTTACACTATTTAAACGTCGGTAGTCTATGCATAATCTATTTTTGGCTCCCTCATCTTTTTTGTAAACTAGCGTAATCGGCGCTGCGTATGGGCTACAGGATGGTTTAATTAAGTTAGCCGCTAGTAACTCATCTATTTGCTTCTTAATTTCATCATTGTCCTTGAAGGATGAACGATATGGCCTTTGGGATACAGGAATTTGGGATGTTAATCTGACACGCGGTGGGTCCAATTTAATATTACCTACGTCATACTTGCTTTTTGCAAATATATTTGGGAATTCAGAAAGTACATTATTTAATGGATCCTTCCATTTTGATGTAGTGTTATTTAGTGTACTTATTATAGTTCCCTCATTCTCACAATTGAGTGTCAATTTAGTACAATCATGAAAATTATCAATATCGCTACACTCATTATCAGATTCATATTTTTCATTAAAATCAGAACACTTATAATGGTTATCAACTTGGCAATTATTCTCAGCATTATAAACATAATTCTGACACTTAAAATCATTATCATACAGTTCATTTTGACCATTATTATTATTAAAATGACATTGTTTAATTTTAGTTCTTAATTCGCTATCATGCCCATGACAATAATAATTATTTTTGGAAGTAGATTCGTGTTTGTAAGATATGTTGCGTCCCTTTTGATACACATTAAAATTTTGAAAATTTAAACTTAATTGAAAAAGGCTAATATGGTTACAAGAAATAATTGCATATGGGATCTCGCATTCGACAACATAAACTTTAACGTACTCGGATATACTTCCAATTGTTAATAGTACATGAATGATAGTACTTACATGGGCTGCGCCGTGTAGCTGTCTTATCTGTTGAGCCTGGGTGTTGGCACTATAGTTCACTTTGTTTTTTAATTTTTGAAATAGTTTAGATGGGAGAATTGTCACATCAGAGGCTGTGTCTAAAATTGCCTCCACAAGCACATTGTCAAAACGAGCTTGTACGTTGAATCGTTGTCACTCGTATCTCGGCCCTTGATTTGGCTGGGTCGCACTCCTTCCCTGGTGTGGCGGATTACGGCGGTCATCTCTCCGATACTGGTGTGGCGGATCACGGCGGTCATCTCTCCGATACTGGTGTGGCGGATCACGGCGGTCATCTCTCCGATACTGGTGTGGCGCATCACGGCGGTCATCTCTCCGATACTGGTGTGGCGGATCACGACGGTCATCTCTCCGATACTGGTGTGGCGCATCACGGCGGTCATCTCTCCGATGCTGGTGTGGCGCATCACGGCGGTCATCTCTGCGATATTGGTGTGGGTACCTGGCCAGGGCGTCCCATTGCCGTGTAGGTGGCTGCTGAGAATTATCTGGTTCGATCTTTTTCATGGTTCTGAACCATTCATCCGTCGTATCGAACCCTTGCAGTACTGCCAGTCTCCTTAAGTACGGGGGCAAGCCACTGTTGAGTGCTTCTATTATAATTTCCTCTGTCATCCCAAGTTGAGTACCCACTTGTTTTTTATGCTCGAAGTACTTAATGAAGTCAGGATAGTCCTTTAGAGTTTTTAGAAATAAGTCTTCTGCCCTGGGTTTTTCCGATTCGAAACGATCTCTAAGTTTCTGGATAATTTCTTCCCATTCGTCACAGTCGAGGCACTCTTCTATAAAGTAGTTTAGGGCTGGACCGTCAAGCAGGTTTAGCATTATAGTTTTCTTTTCTTCTGTATTCGCATCATTATATTTGAAGTTGAATATTTTGATGTACGCACTTATGCTGATCTCCCCTTCTCCTGTATATCGTACTTGCAGCGGGGTATTCATTTCACGCCTCTCTCTTTGGCCTTGCATTGCTTCTGCTCTAATTATCCTTCCGCTTCTCAGCATCAGTGTTTCCCCTGGGTCGTTGACCTATCTCGTTCCTGTCGCCGGCATCAGTAGAGGGGAGAGGGTGTTAAGTTTCTTACTGCGGTTCTCCCCCGCCGTTCAAGAAATTGGGGTTTTCGCCGCTGGTTGCATCCTGCTCGGCTATTTTGTCATGTCTGGGTGTCCAATAAACAAACAGTCGGCCTATTTGTGATATTTCCAATTTCTCCTTTATTCTTCTCCAGACATGATATTGACGAGGAAGTAGATTTACTTGCAGATTTGTACTCTAAGATGCTAGCCTAAAACGGTGAGCGTCTGCTATTGAGCTAGAAAAGCGAATTGAATGTCTTACTCTTAAAACTAAAAACTCCTATCCAAAGGGGGTTTCCTTGGGGGGTTTCTTTGGGGCTCTGCTTGTGACCATTTAGATTCCCTGAGGGCGTGTGCTGGGCGCTATAGGATCTTTCCTATTGGCCGTTGCTTTCCCGCCTCGCTTGGACAGACAACGTGGGGTCTGTTTTGAGATGTTTTCACCACAGGTTGGGGGAACTTAAATTATTTGACAGTCTAGTGTCAGACTGGGCTTAACTTCTTTAACTTACGATTTCTGTAATGTCAAAGGGGGATTAAGATTTGCTGTTTATGGGATGCAGGTGTTACACATCTGTTCGTTAGCTATGGTCTGGTGGTTAAAGCTGTTTACTTCTCACATTTAGGGGGTCTTTTCTATTACTTTTTATCTTCGGGGGTGTTATTCTTCGATCTGTTTTCCTTCCATTACAATATTCCTCGATCTGTTTTTCCTATATTACATATATATATATATATATATATATATATATATATATATATATATATATATATATATATATACATATATATATATATATATATATACTTATACATATATATACATATATATATATATATATATATATATATATATATATATATATATATATATATATATATATATATATATATGTGTGTGTGTGTACGTTTAATCTGTAAAAATCCGTAAATAGAAAATATATATATATATAATTTTTTGAGGGATTTAGCGCAAAATACAATTGAGTTATCTTAATATTATTATTTAAGCTAAGTAATATGTATCTACAAATTTACTACATCATACATTTTTCTAGCTTTAAAAAATACCATTTAATATTCCTCCCCATTTAGCAAAATTAAAAGATAACAAAATATCAGAATAATCACTTTATCACAAATTACACCATTCCCAAATATCTATTTATCGAGATAAAACAAATACATCAATGTGTGTATTGAAAAAAGAAACACTTTTTCACGTTTTTTATCGTCCCAGTACTAAAGCATTCTTTATTCTTTCATTTAAAATGCATTACAGATATTTATGCAAAAGAAAAAAATGTATAGTCAGGCTAAATTAAAGGAAAAAATTCGTTGTGTCATTTAATTAATGGAAATTAAGTAAATTAACTTTATTACTTCCCACCTTTTTAATAGTTCTGGCTTCGTAAAGAAACAAAATTAAGGTGCAAATTGGAAAATACAGTGCACCACATATTTAATGTGTTAAAGTGCTGATTAATTTTTGTTTATAAAAATTTCTAAAACTAGGTTTGAAAATGACTTGCTTACTCTTTTATATTATAGAATTTGTTAACAATGAGCATAATTAAGTGCGTGCGTTATATTTATGTTATAACAGACTAATAAGAGGAATTTATATTCATTGATAACGTTTTTATGTTTTACTTTTAAAGTATAAAAAAGGAAATGTAAATTATCATGCATTCACTCTGATACGATATAATTAAAAATTAATCTAGCCTAGCTATGTATTTATTAATTTTATGGAGACAAAACTGATTTAATTCGGAGAATCATCTAATAGTAATAAATAAAGAAATTTAATATACTTTACTTTAAATAAAAGTAATAAATCATTTTTAAATGATTTCATATTTAATTTAGAACTGTTGAAAGGAATGATTACATTTGTATGATTTATTACCTTGAAAAATTTGAGTAATTTTAGTATAGTGGTATTTGAATTCAGTGTTATGGAACTCCAAAGTTCCGTGGCCCATCTCTAGGAGTTCCACGAATCAAAATAAAATGTTGGAAGAAATTATGAAACACGTAAAACATGTATTTTGTAACAACTAAAAACATTTTAATAACATTGGAAACAACATATTTGAGCGAAAAATCTCTCAATATATAGGGCAACACATTCAAACTAGTAACAAGCTGAATACACAATATAAAATGCAACGGATGAAAACATCATTGGAGCTAGATATCGAAGTTTGTGTAAAGAGTGCAATCATGCCTATGTCAGGAAATACGATTCTGTGAAAGGTGACAAATGGATCACGAGTTATTGCTCTTCATTACATCTTACTTCATAATTTATATAAATTATTTTTAATAAAACAAAATTTTTCTTTATTGTTTAGTTGCTATTGTGATACCTACAAATTCCATGCATTAAGTAATTCCCACCTTGTTAGTCATAATTGATCCGTGACTTTCTCTGTATTTTTCCCCGAACAAACTTCAAGTCAATAACAAGTCACAATATGACTCATTGCCACCATGTCACTCATTGTCAACAAGTCAAATCATTTGACAACAAGTCACAATATGGCTCATTGCCTCTATGTCTCTATATCAATATGTCTCTTATCTATTACGAAACTAAATAAAATGACTGTAGATAAACTTGAGTCAAAATATACTTTCAGAGTAGTTTAAACTTTATTGTCTTTATTCAAAATACTTATATTAAAATAATTTAAATATTATTTTAAGACCACATAAATAATTTTGTAAAAGTAGGATTGTGGTTCCAGGAAAATAAATTACATTTCTAAGACTTATGTAAGTCAACGAAATTTGCAGAATACTCCTTTACGATTGTAAGGTTTATAAATCATTGCATAAGATATAAACTGTATATTAATTCCACACGTGTTCTTAAAGCAAATTACAAACTGTTGTGCAATGTGCAAACCCCCTGCAGATTCCTATGAATCTGGTACAGAAAGGAATATAATCATAAAACATGTTCCTAATCCGTGTGAATAGCGTATTATTGTCAAATCTATACCTTGATAAAATGCAATATAGTACACGGTTGTATTTTTAATAAACTTTAAAATTAAAAAGTACGCTTTATTATATTCGCCTACAATTTATAGATTCATATGACTTAATGAAATAGTGAGGTGTGACTATGAAAATGTGGAGTAGCCATCAGCCCCTTTAATAGATAAAAGTAATGCTGAATACACAAGTTTTCCCAAGAAAGCTGGGTTGCCTTGCTCGAAAATATCTTAAACAAAATCAATTTATAACTCTCTTCTTTCGGTCATTGTAGTGAAATTAATGAGTAAAATGACTGCAATTAAAACTTTTAAATATATGTATATATTTCTGTGTATATTCATTTATATATATATATATATATATATATATATATATATATATATATATATACATATATATATATATATATATATATATATATATATATATATATATATATATATATATATATATATATATACATAAGTATATAATATGTATACTTATAGATAGATATAGATGAATATGTATATTATACACTCGTAACTAGCCATCCTATTTTGCTGATTAAGGACATTCCTTTTCTCACACCTGTGGCGGTCTCAAAGTTATAAAAAGGCCACACGACCATTTTTGTGAGATTTTACTGTTCAACTTTGCTAAATAAAGATGCTGCTAAAGTTATCTTGATAAATCTTATCCTTTTCGCCGACGACTACTCTCCTTCGACCACGTTACTTCCCTGAAGCGTGGCATTCTAAGCTATGTTTCATATATATATATATATATATATATATATATATATATATATATATATATATATATATATATATATATATATATATATATATATATATGTCAGAATTTAAAATGTAGATTAATTTTAAGAGATTTTAATTAGGGATTCTTTTTTTTTCACTAAATTGCTGAAATTTAATATTGTACTCGTCTTCAAGAGTTCTTGCGTGGCTTTAAACAGAAATCGGTCATCTCGATCCGGAAGGCGCGTTGTAGGGAACTTTGATGAAATGAGCACATAGGGATCTCGACGTGGCCCTGCCAGGCCAGAAGGCCGGGTCTTTCGAACACAGGGTAGACATTGAAACTCTCTCCGACGCCGGATGGTTGCCATGGTTTTAGTTGATTATTAAGTCTAAGTTCTCTTAATAAGATATTCACTCTTGATTCACGCTTAAGAATTATAGTCATAGTTCGTCCAGTAGGATTAATTCAAAAGAAACAGGCAAAATTTCAGGCAGCGAAATTCAGTTCAGCGTAAGTCCAACACGAAAAGTATTTTCCATCAAAAGTAGAATGTACATCAAGTCAAAATATTTTATCCGCAAAGGTTCATGAGCATGCCGACTCGTGACACGATCCACTAAACGAGACTAGAATCATGACATCATCTTCATATCTTTATTTAATTCTCATCACACAGACATATATATATATATATATATATATATATATATATATATATATATATATATATATATATATGTATATATATATATTATTTATTTATATATTTATCCTGCGTTAGCTCCTCCCAAACATCTGCAACCTTCATATCATTTTTCCTATTATTTTTAGAGAAAAGTAGGTTTGAAGCTTTCAATCTACTATATCATTTTAAACAATGTGGATTTATTTAATAAACAGACACCTACTTGAAAATGTGTAATTTATATTCATCTTATTTTACATTAATTTGCTTAACATACAAGTCCATTGTACTGCTTTAGTGGAGAATTCCTTAATTCGGGTTAACTTTAGAATGTAGCTATTAATATATACATAGGCTTTTTTTAAACCATGCTAGGGAGAAACTGTCATTTTTACAGTTTTCAGATAGCAGTATTGTTCTATTTTTGTAATTGAAAAAGAAGACATATGATGGTAAGAAAAGGAAAACATATAACGGTACCCCATCAAAAATAAATCAAGCATTAGATTATTTCATCAGATACGAAGCAGCATCTTTTTTAGCATTCGAGTAAGTCTGGCATAAGAATAATTTAAGAACGGATAAAAGAATTAAGGCAAAAGCAAGTGTCTTAGCTCCTAGAAAAACAGAAATATCTCTCTTAGGCTTTAGGAATACATTTTCTCTTGTTTACTCAAGGAAATTGAATTTTTGTTGGGAACTTCATTTGAAGCCAGTAACAGTCCAAAGAGGAATGCGAAATCAAAATGAAGGTTGTTGTTTGCTTTAGATACACACCTGTGTCAGTAATGAATTGCTGCTTGCAAGAAAATTCAAGTCAAATGAATATGAATTGAACGAATACTAGTAGCACCCAATAAGATTTTTTAAACCTTGTTTAGTATGAATGTATGTGTTCAATCAATTTCATTGGTAAGTAAATAAAAAAAGGCTACATTTGATTTTACAACTGGCTGAAATATATAAAGGCTTTATATCGGGAGATGTCTGCATGTTTTTCAATTTCTGAGATTACTTTTGGACAAAAATTAAATTGCTTTTCGATTCAAAGAGATTTTTTTTTCATTTAAAATTTGATATCATGCTTCTGTTTACTTTCAGCGAGACTCTTTGAAAAATTTGTGTTTTTATAAAAACATAAAGAGTTTTATATATTAAGAGGAGGCCTTTTAAAATACTTTCTTGTGTTTAAATTGTTTAATCCATTTATTTCAATTCTAGCCATTAAGTATTATTTCTTTATTTTTTAATGGATTTATGATTAAATACATACAAGCGCATCCATATTCATATACACACTTACATAATCTCTCTCTCTCTCTCTCTCTATATATATATATATATATATATATATATATATATATATATATATATATATATATATATATATATATATATATATATATATATATATATATATATATAATATATTCAAGAAGATTGAAGATACAATTAGAAAAGGGAGAAAGGCAAAAAGGTGGTTCGACAGTGTAGAGAGAGATTTGGAGATCTTGAAAATAAATGGGTGGAGAAACCTGGGTAAAAATCATGTCTGGAGGAAGTCTTGAAGATGTTGAAGAAGAGAAGAAGAAATATATACATACATACATATATATATATATATGTATATATATATATATGTATATATATATATATGTATATGTATATATATATATATATATATATATATATATATATATATATATATATATATATATATATATATATATATATATATATATATATATATATATATATATATATATATATATATATATATATATATATATATATATATATATATATATATATATATATATATATATATAGTGCGATATATATTGATCTGATATATAATTGTTTCATTCATTCAAGAAGTAAAATGTTCGGGATCTAAATCTGACCTCATCCCATCGTTGTAGATAGAGGACCAAGGACCATAAATTTCGATTTAACGGATATTGTAGTCTTGTACGGTTGTCTCGGGCGGGGTTCTTATTCCAGTCCCAGATAAGAATCCCGTCTCCGTACTTGACATTAAATAAGAATGTACCTTTGTGGAGTATTTACCTTTGTGTACCTTTGTGGAGTCCCTAAGGGACAGGGCCCAATTAGAAGGGATAAGGTTGTTCACGTTGGTGGTCTCAGGGCGGGGTGTGGTCAGACCAATGAAATTCTGGCAACTATCCCGATTGGAAGACAAGAAGGAGGAGGGGACAAAGTTTGAGATAATAAAATATGAAAAATCTAAAAAATGAGGAGATGGATTAGGAGGTCCCAGAGCAGTTTGGTTCGGAGGTCCCAGAAGAGATTGGCTCGGAGGTCCCAAAAAGAAAGTGCTCGATAGTCCAGCCAAGTCCGCCAGAAAGTTTCCTGTACAAAGTAGTACGGCCGCACCCCAAAGACTCAGGAGAAAGCCCCTGACGATGTCTGTAACAGATCAACGATGGATGATGTAAAGATTCCCTCTCCTGATCAGCTATTGATACCCTTCAACCAGAAGTGTTCCGGGCCCAACATTTTACACCCACAAAGGTACCCATTTTGCATTACGTTTTGAAATCGAGATTAGGTCCTCTCTCTGCTTACAAGATTTGTTTAAGTGTATAAAAAAATTGTCAGAAGTAATTTTGAATAGATTGACTAAGCTTACTTATTTACTTATTACTGGTTTTGTAAATAGATGTATAAATATTTTATAATAAATTTACTTCTTTTATATTAAGCTAGTCTCAGTTGCTATCATTTTAGCGGTTAGTTTATTCTTCATATTTATGAATGTAGTTTCTCAGAACCTGTGGTTAAATTGTAGTAAAAAAAATATTTAACACAACGCAATTTAAAATA
>CM063505.1:191658855-191681355 GCA_032207245.1 Pardosa pseudoannulata | reverse complement strand
GAAGAGCAGCAGATCACAAAATACCTTTTATTAAAGACACCAAAATAATGATCATAATAATAATAATAATGATAATAATAAAAATACTAGGCACATTGGGCTTTTATAGTTTTATAAAGATCCTGAGCCCAGCAAATAAAAATACAGAACAAGACAAAAGTAATCAAACATATTCAATGAAAACGCCAAATAATGAACTAAAGAAAACCTCGTACGTCCGAGAAAGCTATTACTTAATAATAAGCAGCCAAAATACCAAGTCGCCAAGTATGAGGGAGATTACATATTTCAACAAATTTATGATAAATAAATACGTTAGTCGTCATGGATGATCATTACGTTTGATCACCCATAAGAAAAGTCAATATGTGAATAAATAAATATAAGTAAGTTATATTTTGCAACATTACGTACAGTAAAAAATCAATCCTGTATTCTGATAATAGCATATAAAAATATTGCTAATTTCAAGAATCTCGTGTATTCTCATTCTAAACATCATGTATCTCAAGAGTAAGCATGTAATAGAGTAAATATTTATTTTCTTTAAACCAGTAAATTCATGATATTCATCACTGCTCACTGTATAGCACTATTGATAGCACTTTACAGCAATTTCAAACTAAAAATCAATTTTAGAATTTCATATATATATACTTTGAAAAATCCCAAAATATATTTCTTCTTTAACACAAAAACATTAATAAATGATTTCCTAAATCAGATCTAAAATATCTATGAAATATATGTCTTTACATATTTTGTATTAACAAATGTTTGCCTGTTTAAAGCGTCTGTAACATACATGAATTCTAAGAATCATTCCGTAACATAATAAGTAGTGGTGTTCAGCCACATTAACTGTCTAACTTTGTGTAAACACATGCTCTTACATATAGGATACGCACACTATATATATATATATATATATATATATATATATATATATATATATATATATATATATATATATATATGTAATATATCAAAATTATTTAACTTTAATATTTCTTCAAAAAAACTCCTCTCTTCCATTTTAATTCATCTAAATATCTTTACCAGTCTCAACATGGTGTGTTCAACGGAGTATTTTCCACTTAACATTCCTTTCTGTCATAAAACTGTAAACTTTCTGTCTATAGAGCAGTTTTCAAGCTGGTGGCGGAACATGTTTTCGCGTTTTGCTGATATTGCAGTCAATTCGCTTATTAAGCTGTTTTTGTTGTGGGAAAATTCTTGTTGTCAGCGCTCTTGGGTGTACTTGTGTGAGAGCAGAGTGAACTCTGTGGCTTTTGATTGTATATTGTCCAGAAGGACAGATGTGCCGTGTTGCCGCTCTGAAATAAAATTTTAAATTAGACTTCTGAGTTCTCTTGAATATGAGACCCGACTGCATCTTTGTACTTTATGAATGCTAGCTGTTGAACTTTCTCCTTGTGAAGGAGTGATATAAAAAATGGATTATACACACACACACACACACACACACACATATATATATATATATATATATATATATATATATTATATATATATATATATATATATATATATATATATATATATATATATATATATATATTTATATATATATATATATATATATATATATATATATATATATATATATATATATATATATATATAAATGATTCCCTAAATCAGATCTAAAATATCTATGAAATATATGTCTTTACATATTTTGTATTAACAAATGTTTGCCTGTTTAAAGCGTCTGTAACATACATGAATTCTAAGAATCATTCCGTAACATAATAAGTAGTGGTGTTCAGCCACATTAACTGTCTAACTTTGTGTAAACACATGCTCTTACGTATAGGATGCACACTATATATATATATATATATATATATATATATATATAGAGAGAGAGAGAGAGAGGTAGATGGGTATATATATATATATATATATATATATATATAGATAGATAGATAGATAGATAGATAGATAGATAGATAGATAGATAAATAGATACACAGATAGAGAGAAAGAGAGAAAGAGATAGATATATAGATGGATTGGTTGATTAATTGATTGATTGATTGATATATAAATGGATAGATTGGTAATACTGATCCTAAGGATGTAGGCAAAAAATTTGTTTATAATTTTATAAGCCACGATCCCTTATTTCTATTTCTTTAGGGCTATAAGGCAAATCATAAACATATAAAACTTTTGAAAAGAATATTTAATAGTAACAATCTCCAACGGGCGTGGGGTAAATTGGGATGAAATACATTAAATTTAAAAATTTAAAATACCCTTTTTATTGATTCTATTTTAAATTATATAGAAATATTTAAGATCTAAAATAACTAAAATAATGACTATACTACTTAACAGAAAACCAAGAATTCTAAAATTTATTAGTGAAATTTATTTATAAAATTGTTTTATGAGCAGTGTTTTCAGCAAGTTGAAAATATGTTCATATTTTAAAATCTGTAATTATTTTCTCCACATTGTGTTTTAAAATATTTACATTCCTATATCCACAAACCTCGTTTTAATTCAATTAATAAACGGAGTGTACATTTTGCCTGAGTATACTATTCTGACGTCAAGTGATTTAGAAAAATTCAGACATAAATAAAGTCAAAATTGAGTAATAAGTTACATAATTAATATATATATATATATATGCTTGTGTGTGTGTGTATAGACATATATATATATGTATATATGTATATATTAAAATCCCTTATTTACGTATTTTAATATTAATTTAATAACTTTTGTTCATAAAGTAAGTTCGGGGTTTGCGCGGTAATTCTGATTTTTCCCTCCAGACACGTTATAGACTTAATTCAGCCTCTGTCTGTACTACTTTAGCCAATAGTTAGCACGTTCTCTTTAAACATGGGTATTTTTTTATCACGTGATCAATTGTGCTTAGGGATTATTCGTAGTCTTTTTACCTTAGAATCCCTACTTGAAAAGTGTATGTGCGGGATCACATTGTCTGTGTGCACGATGTTCTAAAGTGTTTGCCTGTTGTACGGATTTCATATTTTCTTACCAGAAATAAACTGTGTTGTGGTTTTGAATGAGTCTCGCCTATATTACATATATATCCCTCTAAGCTGTTGGCAAGTACAATTCCGCCAAAACCGATGATGACTTCAAAACGTAGAATTTTCGACCTCCAAAAATGCTCCGAAAATGGATGTAATGTACATTTTTCCCAGTGATTTCCCCCATGAAGTTTTGAGTTATGAGGGTCAGGTCGATTATTTAGTAACTGCACCCCTCTTTGACTGACATTTCTTGAGGGATGCACCCCTACCCCCTGAGGAACAAAGACGCTTATAGGTTTTCATGGATTTGTAAATCTCTCTTCCGAAGTATTTCGTTTGATGTAACAGATGTATCCCTTAAATATCTTGTTAAAAATATAAATAAGTCTCTCAAAGAATATTTTTTGTACTTTTAGAATCCATTATTTCTTATGATATGATATTCGAGACTTGACGAGCTTTATGTGTATTGAAAATGAACAATCTATAATATCTATTTATATATCTATATATAACCGGAAGTAAAGGGACAATAACGAGGGTGGGTTTCCAGTATCGGTCTTTAAAGGAGTATAAAGATAAACAAATTATAGAGCCTATATCAGATAATTGTAAGCAAAAAGACAAAAAAATTTTTTTTTTTTTACCTGCATTATAGGGTACTTTACAATTCTGGAAAATAAACATTTTACTAATCCCTTCATATGACTGGCTATATGTTAGTATATACATAGACACACACACGCACATGTAAATATATATAAGGGTAGCCTAGAACATATCACTCCTCAGTCAGCAGTATTATTCGAACGATAATTTTCTGAGATTGGTATAAATATTTGCAACATACTCTATGAAATTACAAGCAATTACAGTTTGATGTAGACTTCAAGATGACAATACCAGACAGTGAGAAACTTTTTTGTAACTTCATATCAAAGTATTTGCAAAATACATTCTAAACGAAGTTTGTGGCTATTTATGTAACACAAGTATTTATTCTCTTGACAATTATTGTAATATATGTTTTTAAAAAAAATCCAAACAACAGTCTTTGTAGAGTAGAGAAAATGGTACTTAAGGTGTAATAAAAGCAAATGAGTGCCTTTTTCAAGAAAGATCATGTCATTGGTATTTTTAATTCTGTTAACTGAGGCTACTGCAAAAAATGATAACTACCGACTATTGTTCTATTCTTCTGATCAAATTGGAAACAAATAATCATAAACCCAAATTTTACTGACTATAGGAAAAAATCTATTGTATTAGGTCAATACACGGCACCAGAAAACTGAAAATTTTGCATCGTAAAAATTAAAATAAGTCTGCCATCTATTCTCAAAACTTCAAATATAATTCTTTGATTGAGATTTTCCTTACAATTAAACAGTGACTGTGGCAGTCAAACATAACACTGCAAAAGATCAAATTAACATTGCAAAGACCTGGTCTTTGAAAACAGCTAGGTGAAATATTTAAGATCAAATGATATGGTATCAAACAAAGGTTATTGAAAACAAACACTGGCAATTTAGAGGCTCAGAACTTTTGATACATATTTTCATGTTTCTGTATTAAAATAAAATATAATTATTTTGGAAAATAAATTAATTGGAGTAAAATTAGTGTTAAGATATAATATAGATGCTTAAACAATGACTAGTATCATCATTAATTTTTCAGGAGACAGCATCTTTCATGAAGTTATAGTACGAGCTGATAAGTATAAATTGTCAGGCATGTGAATAATTTTACACGTTTGGTGACTAAAATGCCATTTAAAGGGAATTAATCATTTTCCTGAATTTTAAATATCGATTACTTTTTGATTTAGTATATTTTCAGGGCCTTTCTCGTTATTTCCCTTGAGGATAAACAATAGGGTATGTATAAATTTAATAACGGTTTAGACAGAAATACTATAATTAAATATACTGAGTGTAATAAAATTAAATATAAATAGTAAAACTATATAACTGAGAGTAAAGGTCATCAATTTAAGATGTGATAGAACTGGGCAAAAGAAGCAATTTTCTACCTAAAATGTTGGGATCAAAATGATAAGAAATGTTTCTAATTTGTTAAAATGCAGGGCCCTATAAAGACAAATAAAAGAGAAATAATTATTTAAGCATTTTAACAAAAATTACCTAAAATGAGCGTCCACTTATCGGTGACTAATTATTCAAGTACACGTTCGAAGATTTCTTGAATTTCACAAGCTTCGGTAGCTTCTATAATTCGGCTAACAATATAGTGTCATCCAGTCTATTGGAATCCCCTTTTTAAATGTACTACCTGAAGAGGGGTTTTATGATAATTGAGGAACGAAAAACTTGAAATTTGGACATCTGCCTCCAAACTGTGATTTTGAATGTATAACGTTTCTCGTTGTACGAACATAGTTTAATGCTTTTCCCACGCATTTAATGATATTAGAGGCATATATCTTTGTTTTTAGGATGCGTACGGAAAGTATTGATAACTTTTTTGTGACACATTTTTCACCATAGTCTACTTCCAAAGGATTGTTTTGATCTGCATAATTATTAATTAGATAAGCCTCCTAAATTCCTGAATTAGTTGTCACAACTATTTGTAGCAGAGTGAAGTAAAATAATTATATTTCTTATATTTTGGATGGTCCATAGAAAAATGAAAAAAATTTGAAATACTATGGAATAACAATAATGATAATTGCAAATTTAAAATTTCTTTATAGTACTCGACAAAAGCTTTTTTAAATAATAAACATTACTAAAATGATGATTAAGTCAGATAGATAAAAATTACGAAAATAACCCTAAATTATATATATATATATATATATATATATATTATTATATATATATATTATTATTTGTGAAATATAACTCATTCAAAATACAACACAGTTATTTTTTAATACATGAAATAACAGGCAATTTTACAACATGTGCAAAAATTATCCTAATAAAACACTTTTCAACAGGACTACGAATAATCCCTAAGCACAATTGATCACGTGATAAAAAATACCTATGTTTAAAGAGAACACTCTAACTATTGGCTAAAGTAGTACAGATAAAATTAATTTATACATGTCTAAGAAAAATACTAAAAACGTATTTTATGAACAAAAGTTATTAAATTAAAATTAAAATATGCAAATAACGTATTTTAATATTACACCACACACACACACACACACACACACATTTATATATTATATATAATATATATAATATATATATATTATATATATATATATAATTTATATATATATAAAAGAAATATATAAATAAAAATATAAATACAAATAATTTTTTACAAAAAATTAAAATTTTTTTATAGGATAAGTATTTATTCTAACTAAGATATCTGACAATAAGTCAAAATGACAAAAAGATTTTAAAGTTTATAAAATCGAATTTATTCTTTCAAAATATTTGTACATATCCTATAGAATCTCAAAAATTAAAATTATCCTTGTTTTTATTCACTATTAAATTAATAAATTAAAGCCAGTATATGCTCACTTTCATCAACTGTTCCTTTTATTCGATGTTACATATTAACACATGTGCGGATACATTTCGCAGAGGAATTGTAACGGGACCTGGCGTTTTGCGCGTAAATTTGTTATTCAATTAAATCTCAATAGATCGGAGATTATTTAATTTTAACCAATTTTTCGTATTTTATATTGAAATATATAAACAAATACATAAATAAAAATATATAAATAATAACCAAAAGACTTTTGTAAACAAAAAATGTATTTTTTATTATATAAATTTATAATAGTATCGTAAATATGAAAAATCAAATAGAAATAGTAGTATATAGTTTTATTTTTTTCGAATTATGTTATATATAAACATTTTTACAAGACAAGATGAAAGACAAGAAATGAAATGCAAGAAATGAAAGAGAAGAACAATCGGCTTTGTTTTTTTTTGTGTATACCGTTATTTTTGTATCCACAAACAAACCATGTGGTTACACTAGCCCGTACTAGTACATGACCCGCGCTCAAGTATCAATCGTCAGAAAACGTATTAGTACGTGTCCCGCATACAATGTTTTAAGTTAATATGTTATCTTGGTTATTTGTTTCTAAACATCTAATCCAACATAAACCATTACTGTAAGTAAAACGCATCTCGCCGAAAAATAAAAATTAATAATTTGCTTACTAAATTAACAATATTTAAACTTTTATTAAATAATTCATTGCCCTTTCTAAACACTGGACCATAGCTGCTAGATTAGTGATGTATATATATATATATATATATATATATATATATATATATATATATAATATATATATATATATATATATATATATATATATATATATATATATATATATATATATAATATGACACATGATAATAATTCAGTCTATTAAATTTTAAATTTCAAAATATAGAACCTTATGATAAATGAATAGTTCAACTAATGTATATTTCACGCATTTATATTGAATATTTTTATGACATAAACTCTACATTTCCCAAAGTTAAACTTTAGTACATTAAAAGAATTGCTTAATGTATCAACCTATGTCCCAGGCTAATATGTGTGCAGTGCATATCTGTACTTCACAGTTTCAAAGGGAGCCTAGGAAATAAAAGTAATTTAAATATAGTAAAATTATTTTTTATATTGTATGAGATCTTATACTTCACATTGTGAAGAGAACAGCCTTTTTCCAGAGCTTTTAATAACGCATCGCTGCACTAAAGAAATATATATATTGATATATACTATAATATAGTTACATTTAAATAAAGCTTGACAATAATATTTTTATAAATATTAAAAAAGGAAATTCCCTTAGGTATTATAATGATTATTGAACGATATAAAATTTGATTTATTTCTTACTGAAAATGAGCTAAATGATTTCCTTGTAAATATTATTTCAAATTTTTTATATTTTCAATTAATACTTTGAACATATTTAGAATATAGCTTGTAATATGAGCTTTCGATAAAAAATATAAAAAAGAAGTATTGCTTAAACAAAAGAACAATTCTACTCATATCCAAGTTAAATTAATTTCCTGTACTAATAATAACCATCAATTATTAAAAGAAAGTAACACAAAGCATATTGTAATTAATTGATCTTTATATGGTTATTCAACGAATAACCGTATTATCTTAACGAAATACTATCGATAATGGTAACCAGTACCTAAGCTAATACAAAGAATCATTAATTTTACATATCCTTAATTCATTATATATAGTTTACTTTTCCATAAGTTGGATTTCATGTACTTGTGTTAATTTTAATCTCACTATTCAAAGGTCTTCCATTTCCTCTTTTGTACAGTTATGGAGTTTTAAGTAAAACACTATTCTAAGATTGTTGCAATAGAGTTTTAAGTGAAACACTATTCTAAGATTGTCATAATAATCCATACAGACAGATAACAGTCAACTGAACACAGTTATTTTAACTTATATGTTTGAGATAATGACTACGACAGCTCTATAATTACTTATTACATATATTCCTAGATTCTCTAAAATTATATTCTGATGAATGACACTAGTAAGTTTATATGATATTAAATTATATTATACACTGTTATTAACACTGTAATTAATGTAACAATAGATAACCTAATTAAATATTGTGTATAGAATGAAGTTTCAGATATACATGCTCTGTATAACTATTGAATCATACGCTTATTAATAAATATCAGTTGTTTGTACAGTGATATCCTTTTTATAGGTATCATAATTTCATAGGTATCATGGGTTCTATAGGCATTGTAGGTTCATGCATTTAAAAGAGATCTCAGGAGTTATGCAATCGAGAACAACATATATTTTGTGTTAATATTATTTTACTAGCATATATAGCCAGTCATATGACGTTATCATTAAAATTTTTTATTTTCCAGAATTGTAAAGAACCCTATTAGGCAGGTAAAAAAATTATTTGATTTCTAGCTGAGAGTTATCTGGTACAAGCTCAATAATTTGTTTATCTTTACTGACCGCATATTAGTTGCCAACCTTAATTCATCTTACCGTATTACGTGATAGGATGGACAGCAGAGGTTATGATATTAACTGTACGGATTGTACGGATGAATCTGTACGGAGTTCATGTTTATTACCAGAAATAAACTGTGTTGTGATTTTAAATGGGTCTCGCCCATATTTCGTATATATGTATGTATGTATCTATGCATATACATATGATATATTTAGCTTGTCCATCTCATTTTAGGCGCAGTGATGAAGAAAAAAAAATATTTTCAGGACCACATTTTGACAGTATTATTATTTTTTACGGCAATCTTATCTTCTCTCCGAGGATAAAAAGTTTCCAATTATAAAACAAGTCAGGTCAGAAAAAAGAAGCATTAGCCAGTTAGGGGTTAGTTCTCGAACAACGGTTAATGCGATATTTCTTATATAAATTGTTATGCAATAAATGTTTTAACTGAATGTAGTTTACTGAAAGGTATTTGTCGAAAGAGTATAGGATGTTAGAGGAGAGAATGGAACTTTCGACAAAGAAATACCATTTCTATCTTTTAAGGAAGAGTGCCACCAAAAATTGTTGAATAGTATTAATATAATTAAAATCTACCAATTGTTTAAAGTATAAAGGTATATATATATATATATATATATATATATATATATATATATATATATATATATATATATATATATATATATATATATATATATATATATTTATAATATATTTATATATATATACATATACATATATTTTTATATATATATATATAATATATATAATATATATGTATATATATATGTGTGTGTGTGTGTATGGGTAGTAATAGATGATTATGTGTACGTGTTTTAATCCATATATGCAAATGAATATGTTTCATTTCTATAATATTCATTTCTATAATATACAGAATTTCTATTCATTTCTATACATAAAGGTGTCCAAATATTTACACTTTACACTTTTATATACATACACTGAAAGATGAAAAACATGAATATGAAGTCTATATTTTAATTAATCAGGCTTTAGAGAAAACATATTACAAGAAAAAAATATGTAAAACTTTAATGAAAAATAAGCAAGTTACGTAAATCGTATTTCAGTACCACAACGCCTTTTTAAAGCATTACTATTAATGTCTTTTTACACAATTGATATTAAAAATAGTTTTTAAAACAATAGTATTGTTTTGCGTCTTTATATTTTAAGCACTAAAATTTTGCAGTCTAGGCATTTATTTTAAAATATTTATATGGAATAGAAGGTGTGCTAATTTTATCCCTATTACATACTCTGCAACTTACCTCTCTTTAAAATCATTTAATACCAGCCGTTTAAAAATAACATCGATAAATAAGTACCCTTCTTGCATTGCCACTTAATGCACATAAAATTACTTCGAATTTCCTTTCCGATGAGTTTCCCACAATAAAAAAAGAGTGTTATCATACAGTCAGTTTTCGTTATCCATTGGCAAATTTGCATTTTTGCTGTTTACATAAAAGCTTACTTTTTAATTAATCTAAACTATATTAAATCTATCCTTTGAAATATTTTGGTGGGACCACCATTCTTGATGAAAAAAATATATTTAATTAGAAAAAAAACCAGGCGAAAATCCTCACAAAATGAAGTAAGGGATTAATCAAATTAATTCCTGAGTCACCTGAAGAATTTATATTTTCTCTTGGGAGACTAGAGTGACAAGGAGGAGTAATTTAATTACTTTCCTTTAGTAAGAACCTCTAGTATCTTGAAAATTTGTTTTTATACGAATAAAGTGCAAATGTGGATATCACAGGAATCTTTATAATGTTATAGAAAACTCCAAAACGGCAGTTAGAAACTATTCATGCTATTGCGCTTGTTTTATGAATATATGATAATGCATATTCGCCCCTATGCTGATATATGGGCAGAATTTTTTTTTATGTGAATCAATAAAAATCCTTTTGCGAAAAATTTATATTGTCACAGGACAATTTTAAATTTCCAATACAGTAGGCATGTTAAACTCGGGACTGCATGGGGTTCACAAAATGTATTTTTAATGCCCACCAAATGTGTTGGTATGAAGAAAAGTATTACTGCAAATTTTAAAACTGAATTTAACACTAAACCTACCAACTGTGTATGCATACATATTTCTTTTACTTCTTTTATTTTATTTATTTACACTCAATAGCCAAAACATTATGACCACCTGTCAGTAAAGAGTTTGACCACCTTTGGTGCCCAACACAGCTTCAACCCGCCTTGGCATGGATGCCACAAACCTTTGGTAGATGGCCAAAGCAGATTGTACCAGATGTTTAAGCAACGGTTACTCAAATCCGAGATATTGTGAATTGGTGGTCTTTGAACTCTGAGCTACCGTCCCATGACATCCCAAATGTGCTCTATCGGAATGAGATCCGGTGAGTTAAGCGGCCAAGACATTAACTGGAATTCAGCATCTTGTTCCTGGAACCACTCCAACACAATTTTAGCCTTTTGCACGGGGCTTTGTCTTGTTGGAACATTCCATTTCCAGCTGGAAAAACAGAGGTCATGTAAGGGTGCAACTCGTCCGCAATGATGTTCAGATACCCTGTAGCATTCATGGTCTGCTCTACCACAGCCACAGGTCCCAGAGACCCCCAAGAGAACGTCCTCCATAATGCCGCTATCACCGGCCTGTGTATGACCTACTGTACATTGAGGGAGCAAATGTTTGCCTGGAAGACGGCGTATCCTGTCAAGGCCATCGGCGTGAGGAATGACAAACCGTGATTCATCTGACCAGACAACTCTCTCCCACTAATCCATGGACCAGTCCCGATGTTCCCGGGCCCAGCGTAGGCGCAGTTGGTAGCCACGAGTCATGCAGTTTCGGAAATATTTGTTCCGAGCCTTAGAGCCATTGCAATCTGCCCTTTATCAAAATCACTTAGATCCTCAGCCTCCATCACACACCGAAGTAAATGAATGAATGATTCTTCAGACTCTCCAGCAGCAGTTAAATACCACTTCCACTTGATCACGTGCCTTCCACGTCATTCAGGCTAGTTCATTCCAAAATGTAAGGGTGGTCATAATGTTTTGACTCTTGGGTGTATTTTATTCACGTAATACATACTTATTTCTTTTATTTCTATTTCGATTCATTACGCATTGCAATTTTTACATATACATTGCCGGACATTTGACCAGTTATGGTATGTTTGCTGTTCAAAACGTAGTGCATTAATGTGGTGTTCAATATCAGGTTTAAGTTACCAGTCTCTAGTTGCTCTACTTCTGACGTCTGTTTCTGGTACACGCTGATGGAGTTCATATCTTTGGGACATTACTAAGCAGCAGTGTAAAAAATTGAAATTATTTCTTTGCTTGGAAGAACTAATCGATGCAAGAAGTTGTTTACCTTTATAAAGAAGTTATTTTTGTATCAAGTGCATAATTGCTGACTTCATTTTTAAGAAAACTCACAGTGAGCAAGAGTTTCTCTAAAGTAGGAATGATGGTAGTTGAGAACAGATTCGGAATTGATGAAGAAAACATTCATATTTGTAATTTTGTTTCAATATTACATTATTTTTATTTTATTTTCTTCACTGGTAAAGTTGGAAATAAACCCATAGTTTAAAGATAATTGCAGATTTTATCTTTTGTTGTTCACTTAAACTGCAAGTACATTTTCTGGAGACTAGATTGAAATTTATCCTTCAACCAATTTTCTTTTCAAAAGGAAACTTTTACAACATGAATTATAAATATATGATGAGTTTTTATACAACTATTACACCAATGTATATGTAATGTTGAACGAGAAAGATACTGATGTTGGAAAATTCTGAAAATTTGAATTTTAAATTTTTTTTTATATTTATACTTTTACATGTATTTTGTGTAATACAAATGTGAAATATATAAATGTAAATAAATACTTTATAATAAAGTAAAAGAAACCAATGTAGTATAAATTCTATAATATTTTATAATTAAAACAATTAACAAAAACTCAACGAAAGTTCTAAATGTAGAATTTTATTTCTCTGGCTTAGCATTAATTGTGTACTTGTAGCATGGATACTAGTGTGTATCGTACTATTGAACTCCGAATGAACTAATATAAAATGGAGGTTAATAACAATTTTATAGATTAAAAATTTAGAAATTTTAGCTAAATAATAAATTTTATTGATTGAGAGTGCAATGCTTTGTTTTGGAAAAGTTTCCTTTTTCTCACTCCACATTTGTTCTTTTCAAAGATGATTTGTAAATTTTACTCTTAACAATGTGGTTTCACTTTGATTGTTATATGTGCCATATATATGTAGTGTTGAAAAACTACGCATAAAACATTAAGGTATTATAAGGTAAGGATTGTTTTAATAAAATATCTTTCCTAAAATGAAAATCATATAATACAATTTTGTAATATACAATTATAATACATTAAATTTCTTTAATGTATAGTTACAATACAACTGTAATATTAATAGCTATTAACGTGTAATTTTGAAAGGTATGGTTTTTCTTGATAAATACACACAATGGAGAAGTATATAAAGTAAATCATTAGTAAACTATCATTAGTAAACTATTATTAGATGTTGATATCGTTCGTTGCATTAACTAAATATTTTGCTATTAATTATTAAGAAATGTGATAACATTTCTTGATAATTTGTAGCAAACTTAACTTTTTATATTTTTTCCTTAAGATAAACACCTAAAAATTCCTTTTCCTTATATATTATATATATATATATATAATATATATATATATATATATATATATATATATATATATATATATATATATATATATATATATATATATATATATATATATATATATATATATATATATATATATATATATATATATATATATATATATATATATATGTGTGTGTGTGTGTGTGTGTGTGTGTGTGTTTGTGTGTGTGTGTGTAATTTGGGTTTCTTTGATATTTTTAATAGTATCAAAGATAAAAACAATGGTTTTATAAAAGACATATTTTAACAATATTTAGTAAAAAATAATTTAATCATTGAATATTATATCTAACATAATATATCATTCATTGAGAAATAACATTTACTTCATTAGTCAAGGCTAAATTATGAAAGTATATCTTTCTAGATTTAATTAATTTAGATATTGTGAAAACTTTTTAAATGTGAATCATGTAGTTATGTAATAATGAAATGTATCTTTAACATAATTATACTCCTATTTATAATCCAACTGTATAATTAAGTCATTTTGTAATAACACAGGAATAAAAGCATAGCGTATCGTAACAGTTGGATAATAAATATATTAAAAGTTCCTATGTATCCCATTGAAAAGTTTTATGTCACTTTTTTATTCATGTCTAATAAACTCTCCTTTTTAAGATTATCAGTCTTATTAACACGCTTAAAGTAATATTAATACTTATGGAGATATGCTTTTTATAAAATTAATTAAAAGGGGGAGTTATTTTAATAAGATGTAATAATTGCTCTAAAAATAGCTTTTCAAAATTTGAGTATGCTTAAAAGATTGTAATTATTTTTATGTATTTCAAATCTTTTCAAAACTTGTGTTGGAAAAATAAAAACAGTGGTTTGATTGGTTTGATTACAGTAACACCGCATTGAATATATCGCATTTTTTCTGTAAAATAAATTATATTTTGTACAATAACAGCATTTCCTTTTACAATTTGCTTTATATTTTATTTAGTTATGTTTATTTTTTATTTTTCCGTTTATTACGTGTAAGTTACTTTGAATTTTCTCTTCAGAATTATTACTGATTTTATCCTCTTTAAAATGTAGGATTTTTCGTCTGATTTTTTACCTGTATGTCAGCTGCCAGATAAACCAGCGAAAGAATATTTAGTACTTATAGGACCTAAAATTCCAGAGTCTGTAGCAAACCGGATCCCTAAATATCAAGCAAATTTCAAGATTTCCAAAACCCAAAGCAAGCTGAGAAGGTCCCATCTACTCGAGAAACATTATTTCACAGATTATTTCTACGAGATTAACCCTTTGACAGTTTCATTTTTTCCAGAATTCGGTCAAAAAAATGTCAAATTTTTTTATTGTATTTTTTTGTTCATTTTACATTTTTAAGTAAAGGTATGTTATTAAAATTAATATTTCTAATATTTTTAAGCATTTATTACAACTTTTTTTCTATCTATGAAAGCATCATAGAACTGAAGTTTACTTTTAGTCTCATCGACATCCAAGTTAATTTTTGGAATTCCAGTGAAAGCAAATCTAGGAGGCGGATCCGAAGGATTATCACAATTAATTTTAAAAAATTGTCTTGCTTGACTGATTCCATCTGTACTACTATCAGAGTCACTACTATCCAGGTCATCTAGTAAATTTTCTCTACTATCATTTACAGATAATTCAGTTTCTTATTCCGAGTCACAATTCGAATCACAAGAAATCAGCTCCATACACTCTGAATTATCCATTTTTTAAAAGTAAAAATATATTATTTAACTCTTACATCAATAAAATTATCAGGCGGTTAGTAAGATATAATCAGAAAGCTATATACTGAAAGATAACAATTCGTCTTCTAATACAAAACATGTGAAAAACCCGAGCTTTTGAACCAATCAGAATAGAAAATACAATAAACAGCAAACTATCATTTACTGGACGACATCTATACTAATAATAGTTTACTAAAATTGGAAAAAATAAGGTCGAAACAGTGCAAGCGTAATAGAAATCAGATTGCCCGTACGGCGGACGGGCAAAACAGGGAAGGGGTTAAATAATTTTATACAATAATAATATTCTATATTAAACCTATTTATATTTTAATTAAAATCTGAGATAAAAAAATACACGCTAAAAAGAGTAAAAATCATTGGTACAGAATATTTAGAAATAATTACATGAAGTTTAAGCACTTTATCGTAAAATTTGAAAATTTTGCATTTGGGTCTACGATAACATCCTGGTGTACTCCTTAGCTTTAAATTACATTCTAAACTTAATAACAAAAAATTCAATATCATGTACAATGATATACGTTATTGTGATATATTTTGCTGTGTGGGCATATCCCAAAAAAGAATTGTTATAAAATTTTATAATTAATATTTTATAACATCTAGCTATACACCTCCTTTTTTGATTGGTTTCTCAACTTAATATAACAAAAAATTAACCAAAACATAATTAAGACTGTGGGCATAATTAATAAACTTTTAACCGTAGAAGGTCAAAATCTTGAAAGATTAACCTAGTAGCTAGTTGTGATTTTTTCTTTTAATTACAGTCTGAACACTATGGAGTGAATAATTTTAGTAATATATATTAATGATTTCTTAATAACTGCAAAGGGATTATTCATAGGTTGCTGGAATTTTGTATTTCTTTAATATCTAATTGTACACTTTTGACTTTTGGTTTCAATATTAGCTCCCTAAACGTACAATTTCAATATAACGAGTATTAGAGTTGTAGGATATAGCTGAAAAACAAATAACTGTAAAACATTGAAATTTTGAATTTTGGAAAATTGTAGCATTTAGCTTTATTCCTCCTTTCTCTAACAAATTATTCATTTTCTTAAGAAAAATTTTAATATAATATACATTAACGCCGTGGGGTTTATCACATAAAAGAATTATAACATTAATAATTTGAAACATTAATAATCTGTGGTTAGCACTATAATACCATCATCTCCTCTATAACGAATACCCTCATTTGAACGGCTTTTATCGGTGTCAATTTATAAAAATGCAACTCAAAGACGTATTCATATGCATTTGTAACAATACTTTTTATTTTAAACATTTTAAAATGTTAATTATAGAGATTTTATTGCTTAGTAAAGCCAAGTACTGGGTAATAGAAGTATTGTAATCTTGTACTATTTCAGTTTAGGGTGAAATATATGTGTAACCAAATGTTTCAATAATATTACAGTTTCGAGTCTAATAAAATTAACTTTAAATTAACACATGATCTCCACTTACAATAATTTTAAGTAAGAAAACGTAATTTTTAATGCCAAAGACAATGATTATGATGCTGATGATTTTGATACCGCTGGATACAAAATAATAAAAATATGATAGAATAGGCATATCTGGAAGTAATGTGGTGTTCACATCAAATTGGTATTATTGAGTTTCCTAAAGCATACAACACTTAACTACTTGCGTAAATACTTGCGTATGAGTTATTACAAAATTATTTTACCTTTTTCCCAATGTTTATGCAGGGGCTGGAGTTACAGATACAATTAGTGTTACAATAATTAATATTACATTTGAAAATATTTATTAGCTCTTTCTTTCTAGCTTACCTTTAAGATAGTAAATGAGTTAAATAATCAGGTGGCAGTAAGTAATAAGAAAAACTGTTGAAATATGAAATATAAAAGATGAAATTTAAATTAATTTAAGTAAAGCCCCTGAAACATAGATGTAGATAAAAAAGGAACAGTTTCCTTAAAAATAGCAGATATAATGACATGGAAAATTTCATAATTCACTTATAATTTATGCCTAATGAAACTGGTTCTGACTGCTTAAAGCTGACTCAGTATTTACAAATATTTATGCCAGCAGATTTCGTTACCAAAAGTCTGCTAATTTGACCATTGCCAGGTCGACGTTGTATAACATTACTTTCCACGTAATTAACACATTGACGGACACTTGCGTCTATAGCCGTCAAAGTTAAGGTCACTATATGGCAAGATGGCAATAGCCATCCAAAACAAAAAGGTTGTTATTAGATACTACGGCTAGAGAGGTACAAATGTACATTTACCGGCGTACAAGTAGAAGCCTAGTGTCGAGTTTCGAAGACACTTTTTTGGGGTGTCTTTTTCCACCTGTTAAACGACTTGAAGCTTCAGTATGCACGGGGTTGTGAAGTAGTGCTATCGTCCTTTCTCCTGAATTTACTTTTTTGTCATTTATTTATTTTTGTTTAATTATGAACTAACATTTCGTGTAAAACACCCAAAAATACTTTATTGCACATAAAAAAATTGCTTATTTGATTCATTAAAAATTTCATTTAAGTTTTAAAATTTTTCCTGTTATAGCCGCCATCGTCTCATTACTTAGTGTCTAGAGTTCGCTGGCGTCATGACAGTTAAAGCCGCAAACTAAATCAAGGTGCTGAATTAATCAAAACTAAGTTTATTTAAGCAGAAAGAGTAAAACTATACTTCTAACATTCTAAAAATTACAAAAGCATATAGTGTTAATTTTCGAATTTCACTTGTTCCTACTGTCCGTCAATGCGTTAAAAACTCTTTTATCATTTAATCCACTGAGGTTATTTATATTGAAGACTGTATGTTTCATGAGAGAAATTTTTGATTATTTAGAAAATTATATTTTACTCAAGAAGTTAATTGTTTTGAATTATTTGTGATCAATTTATTTAAAAAGTCTGCGATATATTATGCATATGTTGAATTATTATTTAAACAAATGCATAGATAAAGTAATATAATTACAAATCACATTAGGTGCCACATTTTTTTAAAATACAACAAATGCCTTATATTCACTGCACGTAATGATTTTCAGTCAATGAAAGCAAACTCTTCTTTCAAATTTCCTTCCGATTTTCTTCTACGCAACGCATTTTGATAGTTCAGTTTTGCGATAACTCCCAATCCCTGTTCCGTAAAGGATTCCATCAGAATAACCGGCATTGTTACCTCCGAATTAGATTCCTTCGTATTAATTTCCGGGAAAAGATGTATTTGTTCAGGCCGGTCCTCCTAAAGAATCACTTTGCTGTTTTTTTTTTGTTGCTTGTCGGGGGACATAATCACATATCCTGTAAAATAAAATTAACGCTTAGGTGATTTTTCGATTTCCGCAGCGAAGGCCTAGTCGTTGCCATGGTGACATAGGTCACTGCTTTATGTAACATGTTATCTTTTGGTCTTACATTCAACTAAGGGGAGGAGGAAAAGGTGATTATAATTGTCTCTAGGGTTTTCGCTCACAACAGCATCATCTTAACTCGAAGCAATTTCCTTTACTTTAGACTTCCAAAGAGGAACTCACCCCTAAGTACGAGAATATTTCTATTGTTTGCAAGTTGATATGCTATCATGTAAGCTGACATGTTGCATAAAAAGGTAAAAAATGTAAACTAGGTATCAGACCATATAAAAATATATGTGCCAGAATGTACTAATAAAAGTATACCAATACTTCAATTACTGAAACGTCGGGAAACTTGATGTACCTTTGACTGATTTCACTATGACAACTTCCATGGCTTCAATGCCATATTAAGAATATTTTAAAGAATTAGATTTTATTTATAAACTTGATTTAAATCTTTGAAATTATAAAGAAGTCATAAAGAAGTCAATACTACAAGAAACTGCGAGTGTCAAAGTATTTAGATATTCCGTTTTGTTTTTAACACGTGAGTTTAATTATGATTTAATTTTCTGTGACTCTTATCAGCAAATTAAATACATTCAATTTTATCTATACCTCATTAATTGTATTTCTGTATGAGCGTAAAAAATAAATGGTCAGACAGTCTACCCATTGTACACTACACCAATTTCTTAGTTTTGCTTAGCTTAGGCTCAAGAGACAACACATTCGGTGTTAGACTATATTGTTAGAGATAAATCAATTATTAATGCATTTGAAATTTTATTCTTAACGTCTCGTTTTCCTTATGCCAAATTGATAAACATAATAGACCTTGAAATGCTTTGGTGACTTAAAACCCATACTTAAAACTGTCGTATTCATAATGAAATGAAATTAAGAAAACGATGAATGTCCAAGGCACATCATTGTTTTCTACCTTTTCTCTTAATTTAACATTAATTTTTAAATGTTCATAACGATATTTAACCTAAAAAGTATAATATAAGTACATGCATTCACCAACAATCTGTAGCATCAGACATATTTCTATTTTCAATCAAAAAAAATTAAATTGAACTAAAAATAGAACCAATATAAATAGATACTCTTTTGTATAGTTTTTGTACCATATCCTAATCTTAATAACATGTTATATTAATCTGATTTTAATCTAAAGTTGGGTATATTTTTAGGCAGAGGTGGGTAATCAGATATATATTTATAAAAAAGTTGATATTTTAAATAATTAAAATAAAGAAGTAGCTTGTTATTTTCAAGTTATCGGATTACGCGTATCACAGCAAATTTTTATTATCATTAAAAAAAATTATTATTTTCAAATAGTTACATTATTTATAAATTTTACAATTTCTTAAATAATTTAATTTTTATCTGTAAATGCATGTGACTTTATAGTTTACATTTTTTTTCGTATTATAATATTTTGTTTCAAATACTATTTAATACGTGCAATAAATCTATATATATAAACTTAAATACATTCTTAGGAAGAAAAATGTACTTAAACACTTTAAACGTTTTACTTTTCTAAAAAGAAATAGTTTTTAGTTGGGGAAGATCCAAAATATGTTCCACTTTTGCAGTAGTTATAAATGTTCCTTTAAAATTATATATTACCTTTTATTTAACACATCTCAGAGATATATTCTACTCCTATTCCAAAATGCATTGCAGCAACATGTACCCCATGGGTGCAAACTATTGTAAGAGAGAAACTATGAGTTTGTCAGTTGCCGTATTGTGTGCGTTGCAGTTCAACCCCGGAGGGTTCTACTGGGCAAAGAATTTAGAGTTGGAGAATATTTGTAGCACCAAAGATTTAGATACTTCCTCTATAGATCAAGCAAACATCGTATTGTTTAGAATGAAAAGTATAGAAACCTTCAAAAGTAGGTGAAATATTTGTTAAAGTCGAAGTAGAACTCGTTACAAAATTTAGTATTGTTAAAGATACAAGAGTTTTGTGGAGACTTGGACTAAAAAGGTCAAATTTTGTATATATAATAACTATTTGCTTACAGTTTGATGAATACACAGACCTTGAAATATCTAAAGAAAATGTTATATTTTTTTATTAATAAATAGGCATTGATATGGGATAAAACCTAAAAAAATACATCAACTATCGTCTCATAGTTCTTTTGTGTTCAACTTTAAGTTTTGTAATTGGTTTTAGCAGCAAGTTTTCTGTGATTTTGTACCACGGCTAACAAAACTATATCTCTCGGTTGTAAATTATTTCATAAATTTCTTTGACGTTAATGGGTAACAGGACGAAAGAATTGCCAACTGCATGGCTTTGATGTGTACGAATATTCTAACTATTAGCAGTTTGTCGGTAATAGTAATTAACATTACATACGAATGAATGCCACGAACATGTAAGTTTCCTTTACAATTATAAAATATATAGTGAAAACTTCAGTAATAAAAAACACAACTGACTACACACAAAGCTACGGAGTAATTTTATGTATCAGTGTTTAAGACTCCATGCAAATGACGTTTCCAATCACACTATGGGTAGTGTTAACTGCATAAAACTTGGTACACTTTTTAAGTCAATGAAACCACATCTGAAAAATCACAGTCTTCTTTAAACTGTGAAAATGTTGATCCAATCAACAATAGTTCCTTAATGGACGATGATCTGAAACACTTCTATCGATTGTGACTTTACAGTACTAAATGAGACTATTATTTGTAAACTAATCCAGTACCTGCACAATTTCCTTAATAATAATAATAACTTTTATGATGAAAAGTAATGAATTGGCAATACTTTCATATCCGTTTAATATTGTCAAAAAATTAATTTTTATAATTGTGTATAATATTATGTAAGTTATGTCGTGCCCTCTCTTTCAGTGCATATATACATGTAACTACCCATTTTCTAGGATGTGGCAATGCTGCAGTCAAACACAGATAATGAGCGTTTCATATGCATGTATATATATATATATATATATATATATATATATATATATATATATATATAATATATATATATATATATATATATGTATATATATATATATATATATATATGTATGTATATATATATATATATATATGTACATATATATATATATGTACATATATATATATGTATATATATATATATATATATATATATATATATGTATATATATATATGTATATATATATATATATGTATATATATATATATATATATATATATATATGTATGTATATATATATATATATATGTATATATATATATATATATATATATATGTATATATATATATATATATATATATATATATATATATATATATATATATATATATATATGTGTATGTTACTGTGAAAAACTGAAACCTGGAGAATGTCGACTTTCACCGGTGAATGTCAACATTCACGTAGTCGTTTGGTGTATGTCCAAAATATTTGCTAAATACCCTTATTTCTGACTTACCGGTAAATGTCGACATTCACCATGCACTAATGGTGAATGTTGAACATGTCGTTTATTTATATTTTCTTCTTCATAATACAGTCAAATTTAGAGTAATAGCAC
>CM063505.1:191635950-191658755 GCA_032207245.1 Pardosa pseudoannulata | reverse complement strand
TAAATGAAGAAAAATTAAAACATGGTTAAATGTGACTGGGATTTCGGTTACACATTTAACCAGAGATTAGATATTACCGAGTAAGTGAGGAGAACAAACTAACTTAGGCTAACAATTGCCCCCCCCTCTCGTCACTTACGAAAAACTTAAAGACGCGTTAAGGTCTAATAAAAAATGACTGGCTTACACATTTACAAAACAGGTTAACATTTGACATCAACGTCAATAATCTCATCCCATTTGGGTGATCAAACAGTCCATGAAAATACAATATGTATAAACACTAAATACAAAGAAATATTACGAATTCGTCTAATACACATTAGTAGTTCAAAAGCATCCTCTTTTTACACCTCAAATAACTTGAGAAAATTTTTAGAAATGGCATGCTTTCTGTGAACAAAACCTTATACACTATTAACAGGTCCTGTAATGAGAACAAGAATTACTACATGACAAAAAGACAAATATACGGAATTCTTTAAAAAAATACAGGACGCATGTTCACCGATTCTAAAAATTAATCTTGTATAAACATTGCACAGTAGGGAAAAATACAATAGGTATAAAATAATATTCTTTACTTACGCAAAATTCTATTCAATCACAGTTACTTAAATTATTCAAGCATGCAAAGTCTTTAACATTACTATGCAAAAGATAATACACTTCAGGTTACATAATATAGGAATATATAAACAATTCATTTTAAATGTATACATTCCCTGAACTTCACGAGTTCAGCATGGGTCAAAGGTTTGGTAAATATGTCAGCTAAATTATTTTTGCTCCTAACAAATTTCACGCAAAAAATATCTTTGTATACAAGATCTCTAATAAAAAATAACTTAATGTCAATATGTTTTGTGTGATAGTTCTCAATTGGTGATTTAACAAAATCAATGGTGGCTTGATTGTCTACGTACAATAATGATTGCTCTCGATACACTCGTCTAAAATCCTATCAAACCGTACTAGTTCTTTTGCAGCTTCGGTCATTGCGACGAATTCGGCTTCCATGGTGGATAAGCTAACACACTTTTCTTTAAAAGTACGCCACGCAATGGGTGACTTATCAAGTAATAATAGCTGACCACCTAACGAGATTCTGTCATCCCGATTCGAAGCGAAGTCTGCATCTGTATAAGTTATAATACGAGTAATATCACAAGCAAGTTCTAATTTTAAATTTTTAGTGTATGCTATATATCCTAATAGTTTCAGTAAGCCACACCAGTGAACCATTCCAGGATTGTTTTGAAACTGAGTAAAAATGTTGATGGCGTGACTGAGATCGGGTCTGGTACGATTTGCTATGAAGGAAATACAACCTAACAAGTTACGATAGGGAATATTTGTCATTTCTTTTACTTCTTGGTCTGTTTGTGGACAATTGAGGTTAGAATAAACAACACCTTTGCTAATCGGTAATGAAGAAATAGGGAAATTGAAACTTCTAAATCTATCGCACACTTCTTCAATGTATGATTGTTGATGGATTTTTAAACCCTCATCCTCTTCGAATTCTATACCAAGTAGCTTTTTAGTTTTTGCCTAAAATTTTAATATCAAAATGTTTATTTAAAAGCTTAATTGCCGCGTAAATTTCACTTTTTCTGCCAAATAGAACTATATCATCAACATAAAGCAATAAAATAATACTTGACTTAAATGTATAAACACAGTTGCACCATTCGAACTTAATAAAACCTATTTCAGTTAAAACTTTATCGATCTCAAAAAACCAAACCCTGCCGCTTTGATGCAGGCCATAAAGGACTCTGTGAAGTCTACAATATAAATTTTCTTTTCCTTTCTTAACAAAACCTGGAGGTTGGGTCATGTAAATCGTTTCTGTTAATGGTGCATAAAGGTAGGCACATTTTATATCACACTGAATGTGTTTCCAGCCTTCCTTCGAAACTAATAGTAAAAAAAAGAAACGAATTAAACTGAAGTTTACAACGAGACTAAAGGTTTCGTCGTAGGATTCACCTTTTATCTGCTTGAAACCTTGAGCAACTAATCTAGCTTTATAACATGCAATTTTGCCAGTTTTGTCCCTTTTAATCGTGTAAACCCATCGACATCCTACCGGTTTAATGTTATTAGGAAGGTATGTCAAAGTCCAAACTTTTCTTTCATGCATAGTTTGCAACTCTTTTAACATGGCTTTTTCCCACCTTTTATTCTGTTCCGATTTAATTGCCTGGAAATAAGTATTTGGAATTTTTATGTTTTCTAGTCATGCTTCTGAGAAACTTATACTAGCACTAGATGATTGATCGGTAATTTCCCCTTGATAGTCCCACTTTCCTTTGAAGTTAAATAAACTAGGTCCGTAAATTATGTTATGCCTATTACAATATTTAATGACATCATTTACTGACCTTAGACGCTGGGAACGATTCTTCTCGTAGTAGTAGACGTCTTTTCTGGAACCATCAGGTCTGGGTACAACCTTTCTAATCCATGTGGTGTTACGCTTAGGGAAAACTGTAGGTTTGCTAGATTCTTCATCAGATGACTCTACATCAGAATGTGTTCCCTGAGATTCATCGGAAGTATCTGGGAATTCTTGTTCTGCTGTTTCTTCACTCTCGGATTCGCTATCTTGGTTACATTCATTCTGAAACCAGTGAGTGTCCAGTAACGTTCCTCTATCTTCTTCACCTCTATTATCGTTATAAAAGGTAGTTTCATTAAATGATACGTTAATACTCTCTATTATTTTGTCACTTTCCGGTAGCCAGATTCTATATCCCTTTGTTGGTAATGCATATCCTAGAAATACGCCCTTTCGAGCTTTAGGATCTAGTTTGCTTCGTAATTGCCTAGGTGTACCTACGTATGCAATTATACCAAAAGGTTTCGTATGCCTTACTGATGGTTTAGATCCGCAATAAAGTTCAAAAGGTGTTTTCTTCTGGTTTTTGTGACACATTCTATTCCATGTATACGTGAAATAAGCATCGCCTCTGGCCAAAAACTTTGGTTTAAACCACTCTCATGTAGAATTGTTCGCGTACAATTTACAACAGTTTGATTATATCTTTCCGCGACATCATTCTGTTCCGGGGTGTAAACATTAGTCAATTCATGTTTAATGCCCAGTCTATTACAAAAACTATCAAAATTTTCATTTATAAACTCTCGACCGTTATCAGTCGGGATTGCTTTTACTTTACTTTCCAAAAATCTTTCGGCTCGGGTTATGTGTCGTTTTAGCATTTCCGAAACTTGGGATTTTTCTCTCATTGGGTAGAATGAAACACGACGGGAAAAGTCATCAATTATCGATAAGAAAAATCTCGATCCCTTTCTTCCTTCGGTTTTGTATGGCCCCCAGACATCAGCGTAAAGTAAATCTAGTGGTTTCTTTGACCTAATAATGTTATGCGATTTAAATGAAACACGCCTTAACTTATTCAGCTTGCAGCTTTCACAATGCAAATCAGTATTTCTAAAACTTAGTAATCCTTTTACGCTATTACTTTTACTAGTTCGGTTAATAATTTCTGAACTTCTGTGAGCTAGCCTTTTATGCCATGTGTCAAAATTATGTACACTTGTGGCTAATGTCTCAAAAGATACACGTTTTTTACATTTACTAGGAACTTTAGTTTTTACATAATAGATGCCGTTCTTTAAATTTGCTTTAAAAATTAAACCGTTCTCGTCTGACATTTTCACCTCCCCTTTTAACCCAACAAAGGTAGCTTTAACTTTGTCAAACTGTGGACCTGATAATAAATTTTTTCTTAATTTCGGTGAATACATTACATCGTTTAAAACAAGATTTCTTTGACCAATTTTTAATTTAACTTTTCCTTTCCCTTCGATCGGAAATTTGACCCCTCGGACAGCTACGGCCATTTCTTCCTTATCTAGTGAAAGGAAGTCTGTAAACAGGTCTTTGTTACTACAAAAGTGGTGAGTAGCAGCCGTGTCAAAAACCCACTCGGAGTCGCCTACTCCAGTTTCGCTATGACATAGAAGAGTGGTTAGCGCACAGAAGACAAATTTGATTTCATATATAAAACTTCTTAATTGTAATCCTTCTGTCCATGGCTATGCCATTTAGATATCCTTTGTTCTCTTATTTTGCGACACCAATATTGGAAGATGTATATATATATATATATTATATATCTATGTATATGTATATATATATATATATATATATTTATATATATATATATATATATATATATATATATATATATGTATATATATATATATATATATATATATATATATATATATATATATATATATATATATATATATATATATATATATGTATATATATATATATATATATATATATATATATATATATATATATATATATATATATATATATATATATATATATATATATATATATATATATATATATATATATATATATATATATATATATATATATATATATATATATATATATATATATATATATATATATATATATATATATATATATATATATATATATATATATATATATATATATATATATATATATATATATATATATATATATATATATATATATATATATATATATATATATATATATATATATATATATATATATATATATATATATATATTTATATATATACATATATATATATATATATATATATATATATATATATATATATATATATATATATATATATATATATATATATATATATATATATATATATATATATATATATATATATATATATATATATATATATATATATATATATATATATATATATATATATATATATATACAGATATTACAAAAGAGAAAGTTTCAAAAGCTGAAGTAGCATTACAAATAGGATTTATGAGATCTTTTTTGGAAAGATAGTTAAGTGCGTTGCGTTTTATGAAACAATGTCTCACACCCGTAACTGATACGCATCTCCCTAGACAGGTTTCTGTTTCTAGCAAATTAAAGAAAAGAGAAGTGAAATCTGAGAAACTCCTTTTTAATTGCTATTAGCGCGAAACTAATAGGGAGAACAGCTTTCATCCCGAAGCCCGTTGAGCGTCAGCAAAAGATTTACCGATAATTCCGGGGTAAAGTAATATCAAAATAACAAAATTCATACTAGGGGGAATTGGATTAATGCTCGGTAAAATTACTCAGAAGTAAATATTTACACGTTAAATTAGCAACAATATTTTCTTTTCCTATCAAAGAGTTCGGTGAAGAGATCGGGGTGGGGGAGTTAACTGAACCATGGCGCCACATGAGAACATGACTTAATTCTGCGTTACCATGACAACGCCAAAATCATGACGGAAATCGAAAAATCTGTGGAGCGGAAATTTTAATTCCTCAAACCCCTGATTACAACTTACGGCGTGAGGCGCGAAGAACATTTTTACGGAGGCGGGCACGGGATAGATTTACAAGGATGGGAATCTATGTGCGTCAATGGGTAAACAAAACTCACTTGATTTACTGCTTTGTAAGATGGTTTAATGACTACATTGCAAGGGTAAAAATTAATTAGCCCGATTGATTTATTGCCGAGTGTGTTTTATTTGCATAATATATAACATCGCTGAGAGTTTTTAGAGAGCGATTGCTGGAGATTCCTTAAAAAGATATGCTTGCATAAATTAGCGTCATTTCTTAACATTTACATATCCGATATGGATAGGAGCTTCCTTTGCATAGAAATTTATTTCATTTGACAGATGTTGAAATGGTATTCAAAGAGAACAAATTTTTTATTCATTTATGTCATACATATCGAAAAAGTTGATTTACAAGTATTATTTACTAACATTCAGTACTTAAAATAAATTAAAATATAATTTTCTTAAATATTTAAAATGTATAAATTCCGGTATCACATGTATGAATACACACACACACACACACACACACGTATATATATATATATTATATATATATGTGTGTGTGTGTGTGTGTGTGTGTGTGTGTTTGAAGGAGAGAGATTCAGGACACAAACTCGGACACAAACTCTTATCATGAAAATTTGTTTAATTAACATTTAAAGGAATTTTATACAAAGGGGGGTCTAGGGATATCAATCATCTTTTTTCCTCTCTCCCACAAAATCTCTCAGAACTCGGAATCGTATAAGCATTCATTTTCAAAACAACCGTTGTCAACTTCGGAAGTCGAACGATGACTTGGCACTCGACTCTGCTGCTCTGGAGCCGTAGAACTTCGTTCAGCAGTGGGAAAAAGGAAGATGTTCATATATATATATATATATATATATATATATATATATATATATATATATATATATCTATATATACACATATCTATATATATATATATATTATATATATATATATATATATATTTATATATTATATATATATATATATATATATATATATATATATATATATATATATAATATATATATATATATATATATATATATATATATATATATATATATATATATATATATATATATATATGTATGTATGTATGTATAACTTCTTCATGAGAGAAGTATTGAAATCTGAATAACTTGATAAGTTTTAGGTGGTTTAAGGTTCAGATTCAAACTTAAATTTTCGTGAAGTTTAGTGGTGTGAATGCATATAGAAATTATAAATTTAAAAATTTATATCAATTTTAAATAATCCTGAATTTAATTTTAATTGTTTCCTTTAGGCCTGTACTAACGTATGGATATTACATAACTCAAAAACTATTAGCCTTAGTTTGGAAAAAATTTTACATTGATTTATTATTTGAGAAAGAAAATAAAAGGAAAATCCTTAATAAAACACACCTTGACTTATATGTCTTTATTAAATGATTTTATACAATAAAATGTCTAATTAATACAACACGAATACAACGTATCGCTTGTAGATGTGGAGTACTCCTCTGGAATCGGCGCTGGTCTTGCAAAATAGGGCTGTTTTTTTATTCGTCTCGTGTAGCTTCAAAAATCTATCCAGCAGAAAATATATCCAAAAATCTAGCTGTGGGTTCTAGCGGCGTCCATACTCTTCTCTCCTTTAGAAAAAAACTCATACTGAAAGAGTGTCCCCGTGGAAAAACAGGTCAGTAGAGGGTGTGTGTGTCAGAGCTTGCCAAACAAACGGACCCTTCTTTTGGTTGGGAGTTTTTTCTGGCCCTGACCGCCCATATTCTGTGCGCCTTTGGTGATAGCTAACGGGAAGAGGTAAAAAAAAGTCGAAGAACTAAATGTAACATATTGTTACATTTTGAAAGAAATGTTATTGGTAATATTGGGGACATATTTAGTTATGTATCTTTCTGTTTGATTTCAATGGGTACTCTATATGAAGAAAATTTCTATACATCAGATATAAAGAACCCGGTGAAAGATTACAATAATATAACACTACACTTAAAATCCAGTCTTTTTACAGAGTTATGCTAGTACTGTTTTGCAAAAAAAGCGGTTTATTTAAAAAATATCTGTACTACCAAAACCTCAATGAATATCAAGCTGTAGATCTTTGCCTGAGTACAATACTTCAGTTCTGCTCAGACAACACCATTGCCGTGGGAAACGAAACAGAACCTTGAACAGAATGTAAAAATCATAATTCTAATGACAAGGCACAATATAAAATTTTATAACTATAAGCATTCATAAAAATTAAGGAATGTACTTTTTATTGTTTTCGTAAAACAAAAATTAAATTGTTTTGAAATACAAAATTTTAACATTCAATAATTTCTACTCAATTCAGTGTCATGAACTAGATAACTTAGCTCTAAATAAATGCAGCCCATAATCATTTTCAAGCTAAGTGTTTTGCAGCTCATTTGCAGCTTATATTAGCAATTATTTTAAAATGACTTCAGTGATTTGACGTTTTAAGTACAATAGGATAGAAGTAGAAAAAGTCAAAGCGCATAATAGAGAATGTGCTTTATCCTATGTTCCACATTCCTCAAATTGTTGGTGGCTACTTCTAACTTTGGCCTTACTAGAACCACGACGACTTGAGAAATTTAAACGCAAGCCTCATTTAGCAGTTTGAATGATTTTTTTTTCATATACCACAAAATAAACTTTGTTTTTCCTGTACTGGTCTTATTTTCAGGCTGAATGAATTAGTAAACTTTACTTACAAAATGATGCCAAGGCATCACTAGCCTAAAATTGTAGAAGTTTAATAATAAATTTGTAAAAGTGTGCAAAATTGTTCTAAATTATCTTTCCAAATAGACTGTAAAAATGTACTTACCCCCCCCCCCTTTTTTTTCACTGTGAAGTGCACTTACTTATTTTGGACCATGTTTTCGTTTTCGCATTTTTTTTACATATCTCGAATGAAATTTAAGAGGGTTAAGGGGAAAAATTACTACTTTTCTAATTTCATAACTTTATCTAATTTCAAACTAGATAAATGAAATTAGTTCTGTTGAAATCTAGTATATATATATATATATATATATATATATATATATTTGATAAACAAACCTTGAATAGCTATAAAAATAATAAATATACTTTCAAAAATATACAATTATAAGTTGATATTTTGTTTTTTAAAATGATTCTCACTTTAGCGCATGTTTACAAAAAATATTCATCACACAAATGTTAAATTTAGGTTTTTAATTCGAAACATGCATCTAAAATTTAATCTAACAAAAAAGCCACCAGTTTATGTATATTTTATATATTTAAAACATGTTTATACATTTACCCCTTCTGGGGGGTAATTTTGACTTACCTCTCTAACCTTACCTCTCTAAAAGATGTACTTACCTCTCTAAAACAAAAACTCTTACTCTCATAGCAATAATTTTAGTTACGTTACAAGACAATATCATTATAGTCAAATGCTGAAAATTTTGTGCAAAAATATTAAATAAAAATTAAATAAGTTTTGAGAAATTTTGATCGAAGTATTACAGATTTGCATTCTGAGAAATATCAACTTCAAGTAAACAACTGCCAAATTGACTGTCTAACACAAAAATCACTATTTTGTCTTTTTTATTTTTATCTTAAATTTTAAATCATAACATGTTATTTATAGAATTATTTATAGAATGTTTTATATTTTTAATGGCGTAAAACATTCTCAATCTATCCTATATATCCTATATCTATCACATATGTTTCTTTTGAAATATTGAAAATTTTGAAGGCTTAAGGTTCTGCAAACCCTTAATTTTACAAACATTTTATTCCAAATTATTCAAAATTATTAATTTCGAAATTATTTATAGCTATCTTAATATGTTTTGAACACACTTTTTACTATCTTTCAATTATTAATTCCCATTATTTAATTTATTAAAAAATATATTTTAGTATTTCCTCAATCAAAATAAAGTAAAAGTTTTCAGAAATTTGTTTAAATTTTTCAATACTAAATGCTACAAGATAATACAATTTACTAAATGTATCAGTCATTGAAATCACTGTAAATTCACAAATCAGATATGTTATGGAATATAATACTTATTTTCCTAAAATAATACTCATGAAAATTTCTTATCCGACCTTCTTCAAAACTTAATCTATACGGAAATACGATTAAAATCCCATGAAACCAAACAAGCGTCATTGTTGGATATAAATTTAAAATATTCATATTATATCAATTATCCCTCTAGAATAAAGCATTAGCGTTTATCAATAGAATATAAATTTTGAAGGGTATTATTTTGGAAATTTAATTTTCTACTGTAAAATAAATTTTTTGATACATTAACAAAGAAATATTTGGGTGTTGTCTTGATTTTTAATCCAAAAGTGGTGTATTTGCCAACATCATATATATGAATATATAAACTGATGACGAATTCTTAACAGACTTTATTTAAAATGTATAGTATGGTAAAAATAAATATGTCAACCAATTTTACATTATAAAACAAGTGTCTAATCTGTCATTACACATAAGATGTTTTGTCCGGCAAACAATAGAGATGACATTTAACTGATTGTAAAAATGACATTTCTGTCAAAGTCTAGGACTTTGAGATAACATTCATCAATATTTGACTTATTTCATATTCAACATTTGATAAAAGATTTAATATGAAACCCAATTTGTCAACTCGCAGCTTTAAATAATAATAAAAAAACATACCATTCCATCTTCTAACATCTCCAATATAAGTCATCGGTTTTATAAAAGAAAAGTTGAGATCCTATCTTGTTTAAAGATGCCAAGAAAATCACCAGACAGTATCGACAAACAACGATATTAGCTTTATCTAACTGAATTTTATTGACAAAGCAGTACTAACTAATTTAGTAATGAGCACATATTTCATGACGTAGCTCACAAAGAAAAATTTCAGCAATCGATTCTATCTATTTAACAGAAGATACGACAATAAAGCTAATAAATGCTTTTGACGAAGGGAACTATTGTTAGCTGTAAAGAAAATAATTATTTCTCTGGTTGTATATAGGGATAGTAACATATAAGAACCTATTCATTCTCGTGATTTTATTCAGTAGGAAATACTTGATATTCTATTGATGCCATATGTTGTTTTTTTAAGGACATAATATTTTGTTCGTTAACCAGGAAGCATATGCTTAATTTTTTCACATCATGTGATTTGATTTCTATAGTTCTTAGATGACATCTACTTCCTAAAATGTCATGTTATGCAATTTCTTGCAATATATATATATATATATATATATATATATATATATATATATATATATACATATATTTATTTATTTATTTCTACTATGAAAAAGTGAACAAAAAATAGCCATCCATATTAAATGTGTATTTTACTTTCCTTACTTAATTTATCGATATGAAATTACCGTAAACCTGGACACCTATTTTGCCGATCAATAATTGTCGACAGTATTTACGCCTATTCTAATTAACTTTGCTACACATTTTTTGTTAAACAATGATAGCTAGAGAAAATTTGACCACTTTTTATATACCTGCATGTGTATGAACTATGATAAATATAAACATGTATGTATATAATACTAGTATTACATATAACAATAATTCTGTCAGAATTTCTTCATATTCTGTTGCTCTAAGCTTTATGAAAGGATGTTTTTATTTTGTTATTTACTGTGTATATACATATTCCCCATCCTTTTACATTCGTTAGCAGAAATGATAAAGGGGGTTAAGGGAATAGATTTTGTTATGTCCTTATATGCCAAAATTATTTTACTTTTGTATATGTTTTGTTATATACTTTCCTTTTTTTAAGCATAATATTTATATGCAATATGCTTGACAATGTGTAAAAATGTTTTAATTAACGAGTTTATATATTTAGATAAAATAACAAAATTTTAGTATCAAATATAGTATACCTCTATAAATTTGAAAAAAATAAATTTATTTCAGATTTAATTTAAAATTTTTCAGAACATTGAATTAATTCTATAAATAAATTGTTAAATATCTGGCAAATATAAATGCATATACATATATGTCAAGTTTTAAAAAATTGAATGTTAAAATTAAAGATGTGATTAATGAAAATAGATTGAACTCCTTTCTTAAGCTCAATGATCTTGGCGTTATACTGTAAGTTATCCTATTTAAGTAGAGAGTGTTCAAGAATAACTGGAATATAGTGGCAATTAATATTTGTACAAATTTCCATATATATCTTAACTGCAGGGCTTGGCCCAGGGAAGGAGAAACATTGTGGTTATCAAACAGGTCTTAGGTATGGCGGATCTTGTACGGGAAATAGTGCTTTATGTTTCTGGGCTTTTCTTAGACGTTGTTGCAAGAATAGCCAATGCGCGTCCTCAAAATCTGACGTTTTTGACTGTACTTCAGCAGATGTCTTGACGGCATCTACAAGCACCCGTGTGACAAGTTTACAGGCTTTCCAGGTGGATTTCCTAATTTCCTCGTCGCTTCAAATCTCTTAATCATGGCCTGGACACCTTTAGTAGACATTGATCCCCACCATAGGTTCTTTCTACGACGAAATTCACGAACTTCAGTAGAAACATTCCCTTTGTTTTCATATAACAGCTTCACCAATAAAGCACGTTAAACTAAAGAGATCATTATTAATGCAGCCGGTAGCATCGACATATCATGACAACGTATGCAAACGTTTTATCCCCTAACTTGTTTTGCATCATTTCTCTCTTTGTCGATTTTGTATACTCCTAATTCTTGTTCATTTACTCTATTCCATTTTGGTCAATCGTTGTGTGAAAATTCATGTTTTTATGAAAAAGTGTCCTCTGGTGGACTTTTTGGAAATCAATATAAATATATATGTATATCGAAAAATTTCATGCAAAATTTCGTTGCATTCAGTTTACCCGTTTGTGCTGTAGGATGCCGTTTATAGAGGAATTTTAATTATAACTATCCGGTGTGTATATATATATATATATATATATATATATATATATATATATCATATATATATATATATATATATATATATATATATATATATATATATATACATATATATATATATATATATATATATATTATATATATATATATATATATATATATATATATATATATATATATATATATATATATATATGTATATATATATATATATATATATATATATATATATATATATATATATATATATATATATATATATATATATATATATATATATATATATATATACAGAGAGAGAGAGAGAGAGAGAGAGAGAGATGTATTTAGGTACATAAATCATAATTTTAATTTCAATTTATCAAAATATAAAATCACCGAAAATTAAGTTCGGATACGTTGGAATTATAATTCTTTTTTCTATGTATGTATTTGATTCCCTTAAGGCATGAAAAAAATATATGAATTTCTCTAAAAAGTTACGGAAAATATATTTATCGTACTTTCTTTAAAACATAATCAAATTCTTGTTCGTTTCACAAATTACGTTCACTCCCTTAATTATATCACTAGACCGTGCAGTTTGTTTTCTTTTCAGTCACGCTGTTTAATTTTTCTTGTTTATGTTGATTTAATTTACTTGGCATATTTATTCATCTTGATTTTTTTCATGTATACAATTATTTAATCATTCACTTTCCCTACTCAAACTTACGTCTTTTCATTAAGATAATAAAGTCACTCCTGAGCGTTCATTACTTTATCATGCTTCTTTTTGCAGTAGTATGTTTTTTTATGGCCTAAGGGATCGCTGACTTTATCAGTGAATTATGTTATTTAAAATATTTAAACAATAACTTAAATGCAAATATGATTTACTTTTGGAACCAGAGTTTTGTGATTCCCGTTTTGTATTCATATTTGTAAAAATATGAAAAAAAATTGTAAATCAGCAGCATTTTCTAACCATAAGTTTTAAACTTTTTTCATAGAAACTTCATTTGAAACTATTAATTTAAATATAAATTAAATGAAAATTGTAAATATATTTTTATGTTAACGAGATAAATGAAAAGCTTCCATGCATATATGATTTAATTTTCTAAAACTCGATATGCAATACTTGTACACACACCGAATTAAATTAAGAATAAAAAATAAGTGCAGTTAACTTAAAACAAATTCTGTTGTATAAATGGGAAGTATCGATAAAATTTTAAGTCAGAGTTTTTAACTTGTTTAACTCATTTGTAAATATACTTGAAATGTTTCAGTACCTAGAAAGCATCAGGAAAAAAGATACATGGATATAGGTACATAGAAAACATCAAGAAAAAGATACATTTCGAAATTATCAACTTCTGGAACTATTTATAACAGTTACAATAGTTATTATAAGGAAGTATAACAAGAAATATTCATTTTCAAAATTACATTTAAGGTTTTTACTACTTGATTTACTTCTCCTAGCAAATCGACATCTCTGTAGCTTTTTTTCCTTATTTGTAAAATAAATATTTATTTAGTTCCATTTCAGAGATCATTTTAATCTTTTTTTGAAAGTTCAACAGTTTATATTTGCATACATAATATATCTAAACCTGATTCGATTTCTTTGATCGATACCATTGAAAAATTTCATTAGCCATCCATCTTGTCATAAAATTATCGTTATATCCAACTGCTCTATGGTAGAGACAAAGACAAATGTTCGAGGGATAATTTCATGTTCCTGACTTCCTCCAAATCTGACCTATACGGAATGTGACCATTTCCTTAGTAAAAGTTTGATGGTCTGGAAAGAATAAGATCGATGGACTTACGACCATACATGTTTTCAACAATGGATGTGTAGCCGCTCAGAGAAATTAGTATGAGGCCTTAGAGCGTTATATACGGCTTATCATAGGTTCTTATGGATTTAACGTTTTATTTATGGAAAATAATGTACTTGTATGCTGAGAAAACCTCATTAATTAATTCCTGAAAGTAACGACTGTAAGAGAATACAGTTCCCAGCAAAATCTCCTGTTCTTAATCGGTAAAAAAATGGCAGTGGAAGTGCTATTTCAAGTAAACATCCTATTCTTCCGGACGTAAATGCTCTGAAAACTACATTTCTTGAAGAGTGGTAATTAACTCCTCAACCTGACGCTAACATCATTTTAACCAGCATGAAAACAATTTGGAATTTATGTGTACAAGTCAGAGAATATGTCATTCCAAATCAAATTTATAAGCCTTTCTATATATTCTGAGCTGTTTCTTATATTTTTAAACACTCTTTGTCATTTTTATTAGCATTTTTATTCCTTCATGTTTTAATAACATTTTATATGAAATGAACTTAAACTGGAACCTTTGTATTTATGTATCTTAATGTAATATATACTTCCAAAAATATCCCAAAATCATAGTTCAGGGTGTCTGAGAAGTCCATAAATTTATCATTGTAAAGATAATTTTGCACTTCAGTGAATATTCTGAGCTATTAGAAGCATGCGCAGAATAGACTATTTATCTACTACCTCTTAATATTTCGCTGCCCGTCATCAATGCAGATATCCAAAACATTTATGACACTCTGCACATCTATTAGCCTTGGCCCTGTATATATATATATATATATATATATATATATACAATGTTAATATACAATGTATATAATATTTTATGTTAATAACATAATATTGTTACGAATTTCTTTAGTGAACCGTAAATTTAGCATGGGAATCTATGGGTATCTCGCCAAATTGACGAGATATTGGTTCGTTGGCGACAGTTTTGGCAACCTATTTTTGTCGCCAAGTTCATCGCCAAGTGTTGCCATGTGTGGCGTCACGTGACAACTTCTGGTTCCGGTTTCTGGAATATTCCAGCAGTTTCTTCGGACCTATATAAGGCAGACTGAGTCCTAAGCAAAAACCAGAGTCGTTAAGTCTGGGTTTACAGAGTACTCACGGTTTGTTGTGTTTTACCGGTGCTTGAATTTTGTTTAATGCGGAAAGTGGTACGTGAGCCTACGGCATTATACTCAAATTGTTCAGCGGTGATTCTGTCGGTGTGCTGTATTTTTCTACTGAATGCTAATAAAGGATTGTTTTCGTGTTGTAGTCTTACTTAAAGTCCATTCAATCCCCGAACCCAGCTTTTGAAGTTCGTAATAATATATGTATATATGTTATATATATATATATATATATATATATATATATATATATATATATATATATATATATATATATATATATATATATATATATACATATATATATATATACACACACTATATATATATATATATATATATATATATATATATATATATATATATATATATATATATATATATATATATATATATATATAAGTGTGTGTGTGTTCTCAATTTCAAAAGTAAAGTGTTTCTGATATTTTGGGAAGTAAAAGAGAAAACTAAAAGTAAAACTTTTAAACTTCATAGTATTGCAAAAAAAAACTTTGAATTTAATTTATATCCCTCCCCAGTTTGAAAAAAAAATGAAACAGTTGATTGAAACAATTAAGTATCTTTTTAAGAAGTGTTCATCCGAAAAGAAATAACAATTGTGAACAAGAAGTTTCAACTAATAAGGAGTTTAAAAAAAGAAATATCTTTCGTCTCCCATTCAATTAAATCAATAGTTAGTTAGAGTACTTTTAAATATGTTGTTAAGTTGAACGGTAAGACGTTATCAAGTTAGTAATATCAACACAAAAGCTCTGAAATCAACCCAATTACGAAGTTAGATTTTGATTTCAACTTGAGATACGATGCGTATTCCTCACAAATTTCAGTCTAATTATATTATCTGATTTATAGAGTTATCGTGGTAATATTTCGTGCAATTTCTAATTTAGTTATATTAATGTTTATGTATGAGTTAAAACATATAGAGTGATATTCGAAATTAAGGGAATTTTAAGATTTAATCCAGTCTTCTAGGATTTATTGTAAATATTTTAATAAATTTTTATTTAACTTATTTTTATATAGTAATATTATTAAACATTTGATAGTTATAATAAATCGGTGTCTGTATGAGAAACACACTTGGAAGTTGTAGGGTATCAAAAATTGGTGGTAGAAATAAACAAAAAGAAATGGTTAATAAAGGATTTTGATTCCAGCTTCCAGATATAGAATCCTCGTATCCTTTCTTAATAATGAATATAAGGTCTTAAGTATTCCTACGTAAATTAGTCGTGCAAATAATTTGCTATTATGTTCTGAATGATTATCGGAGGGGTTGCAAGTTTCCTAGAACCTACACTCAAGACAAAATATACATCCTCTACAAAATAAAAGTCTCCAGTTCAGTCTGTCTAATCCACCCGACGAAAATATTTATTCTCTGGGCAACCGTCGATCAGATTATCACTACCAAGGCAAATACATTTGGTGACAACTACACCATGAAATGTAGAGCATATGGCTTCAAGAATTTCCTATATCTGTCTCTAGTCATATATTGTCTGTAAAAGACAGCCGATTGTCAATTCAACATGACGATCATGATGGCATGATAACTCTACCACCAAACCTCCCCTCCCATAATGACTGACTTATGGAACATTGGGTACAGATACCTAGTTCCTGTTTCACTCCATAAAAAAGTTAATCAAGGATCAGTGATAACTCTTAGATTATCCATACTATTGAGATATCCATCATAGATAAAATCATAGAGATATCATATCTATGATTTTCCATTATCCTAATCAGACAACCTTATTCATAGACATGAGCAGGTGCAAACAACCCTCTGTTATAAAGTTTTTTTATAAACAGTAACCTATTAAATTTGGCTTTATGAAGCCTCAAAGACATCACGAGGGAGTTAAAAAGGTAAGCTTTACGTAATGAACAACACAGATGTATTTGGTCGTAGTATATCCTGACGATTTTTCTCAGCTCTCTCCTTAAATGCTCCAATATTCTGAAAGTGTTTAATTAAATTGAACACGACACTGAACTTTAAATTGAATCTAAAATAATATACTCGAGTCTTGGCTGCTCAACTTATAATTCGCCATCTATTTTCAACATCTAAATGGTAGTAAATATCCTTTTTACAGCTAAAATATAAATTAACCGAATATATACCCTAGTGAGATGTGAGAAAAAAACAAAATGCAGATTTCGCTACTTCCATTTACAAAGCCTATTCTAGTACTCTCACCCACTCACATGTGTATACTTACGTATTCCGCACACAAGAGTTTCATTTTTATTTGGAAGTAGTACATTAAAATTCCTGTCTATTCTTTCCACGAAATTCGTCAAAATATACAAATTATCTTAATTTTGTAGACAGGTGTATAAAAAACTTCAAAGAAAATCTCAATTAATTTCAGCAAATTAAATTAATTGCAAATTAGGAATTTCATGTCACTAAATTAAAGTAATCACTATCAAATAATAATATATAACTTGAAGAGATTAAATTTATTAGAAGAAATTAAATTTAATATAAAAACACGTATAGTTTAATATTTAATTAAACATATTTTTTACTTAATTTTCGTGCATATTATAAATATTTAAACAGCACTGCTCCCATACTAACGTCAGCGTTAAAATGTCGAACTTATTCATTATATATTGGAACATTATTCTTTCTCGCTCACTCACTTACACATAACACAGATACACCGAACAGCCGCTACATTATGACCACACTATTAATAATATATAAGACCACCTATAGCCTTCAAAACCACTTGTACCGGGCGTGGCATTTTCTTCATAAGGTGTTGATAGGTAGTTTGGGTAACTGATACTAAAAGCTCAACAACTGGTCCTGCAATTTTCCAGGTGGGACCTCAAATACTTTATTGGATCAATGTCAGGGGAATTTGGAGGCTAAGATATGACTTGAAAGTCATTGGAATGTTCCTCGTCCACTCCTTGACAATTTTATCCTTATAACATTGACCTATCGGTAAACACCATCTGCATCCGAATATACTATTGTCATGAAAGGGTGAACCAGGTTTGCAACTATGATCCCATAGCTCACAGAAGTCAGAGATTACAACTATTCTATGAAGATTATGACTCGTAAAGTCCTCCATGAAAACATTGCCCATACCATAATGTCTCTGCCACCGGCTTGACTCCATCAACTGCTCCTACGGGAGACAATGTTTCCTTTGGAAATCGGTGTATATGCACACGCCCTTCGATGTGATGGGCTAGAAAACTTAATTCGTCGGACCATGTAACTTTATTCCATTCTTCTAATGCCCAATTCCGATGTATCTTGGATCATTACAGACGCATCTGATTACGATGTGCTGCCACTTCAGATATATGCTTCGGCCTCATGATGAATAGTCCTATACGCAGCAATATACGCTGCACAGTGTGTTGAGAAGCACTATATGGGTAGCAAGTATTGTAACAGGTGGGGATTTCAACTGTTGTGGCTCTTCGGTCACGACGAGCAATGTGTAGAAATCTCCACTCTCTTCTGGAAACAATGAGTAGTGTTCTACATACTACTGGCTGCGACTTGTCTTTTCCTTATCCATACACCACTTTTTTTGGTGCATCACAACAATTACAGGTAAAGAGCCCAGTAACAATGCCGTGTTTGACATTGTTGTTTTCAGTTGTCAAATCATAACGATATGACCTTTATAGAAGTCTGATAAATCCGCTAATTTTTCCACTATGTCCCTAATCTTGTTGTCTTTGGAAATACTACGTATAGTCGCTTTATATACAACAGCAGCAACCACAAACGAAGATTGGTTTTGTTCATTTGTTATAAGTCCATTGTTATAAATTGAGGTTTGTCATAACGTAATTGCTCTTCGGTATGTGAATATATATATATATATATATATATATATATATATATATATATATATATATATATATATATATATATATATATATATATATAATCATATATTTATATATGTGCTAGGAGATTTTTGTCTAATTACAAAGAGAAAAAGCAGATGCAGTCGGGCGTCCAGGCCTAAAACATTACGAAGTAAACAAAGAAACTTTTACTATCAAAATTAACAGAGTATATTGAGGCAACTTATCTCATGGACTTCTTTCCACAAAACATGTGTATCTTAGTTATATAGTTCCATGGACAACCAACAAAATTTTAAATGCCAGTCACGGGCTAGGAGTTGGAAGTCGTCAAATCAATATGAAAAACCTTGATATTCATGAAGGTTTTGATCGAAAAAGATGCCAGAAAATGATAGATTCACCGAAAATTTTTAAGGTAGACATAATTACGTTGGTTAATTTCTTAGGTTAAAATTATCATTAACCACACACACATATTTGTGTATATGTTTGTATATATTTGTATATATATATATATATATATATATATATATATATATATATATATATATATATATATATATATATATATATATATATATATATATATATATATATATATAATATATATATATATAAAATAGATATATTTATATAAATTTCTATAAACACAAATATATAATATATATATATATATAATATATATTTATATAAATTTCTATAAACAAAAATATATAATATATATATATATATATATATATATATATATATATATGTCGTGGTCCAGTAAACACACTAGAGTCCTGACATCAGCTTCATATCTTTATTAATCCACTTCACACGCTACTCAACAATGGCGTCTCATATTGGCTCATATTGGCGCCCAATCTGCTAACAAAGGCAGTTTTCACTGCTTCGAGGAACCACAGGTCCGTCTATAGTAATTGCTTATCGCTCTCTGCTCATATCACTGCGCGTGAGCCGTATTTATGTGACTAATAACGCGAGGCGCGTTACTCCCATTAAAAGAATCCCTAATTAAATCTCTTAAATTACTCTATATTTTAAATCCTGACATATATATATAGATAGATAGATAGATAGATAGATAGATAGATAGATAGATAGGTGTGTATGTGTGTATATGCATATGTACCGTAAAAATCAGAAGAACAGTTACATGTTTAAATATTCAAACATGTAATCACTTACATGTTTAAATATTCATTAAAAAGAGACAAGGGAACATCACAAATTATTGTTTATCTTATCAGCATTTTTTAAACTTCCAAAAAATAGTTAATGCATTAAAAAAAACTAAGTAACAAAACGGTTTAATTTCAAAGACTGGTAATCAAAACTACAATGACTCATTGTTTTTATTGAGACCAGCGATTTTTTATATAACATTAGACACTGTTCTCATAATATTTAAAATATAAAAATGAAATGGATTTTAGTTTATTTTTGCCTTTATATTATTGTTGACATGTCTGTTACCGATGTATTTGTTTTTATTTAGCCCTGTAATTCAAAGCCTGTTCATCTATGATCTTAATTGCATTAAAATTTCCCTCTATATAATTAATCATAAATCCAACAAAAAATACAAGCCGTCATGCATTTGGTATAAAGCATGCGAAAAACATACGAAATCGCTGACAAATTTAAATTTAGATATTCCTTTTTACTGGCTTCTATTTCGCTTTATATTACACATACATCGGTATCCTTTGGGAGTTTCCTTTTCTGGAACTCTCTTTAATGTAATGAAAGCTCAGGTTTCACTTTAATCTCATATATTACGCAGAATAAAACACCTTTTACGAAATAACAAGTACAAATATTTTCGAGACGAACATTTTATTTTTTAGATAAATAGACTGCATTCCAAATACATGTACGATATATTGAAATATTAGTCAAGTACATTCAAGTTTTATTAAGAGTGGCCTTTATGTAAAGCTGAAATATTATTGAGCTTTAATTCCCCCCCACCCCTTTTTAAGCATCAGGGTTTTACGTAATTCAAACAAGATTCCGTATTCTCTACACTCGTTTCAAATTCTTCTCATTTTAAAAGATGGGTATCTAATTTTTCAGGCATTTATAAGTCGGCATGAATTCAAATTCTTTGAAACTGCATTATGCTTTAGATCTATAACAATTCAAAAATTATACTCTTTTAGTTACAATTCTTCGAGAATGACAAAGTTATCTCTCTGTCAAAGAATTACTCTAATACAAGTAGTAAATGTTTTACTAATAACAAATTCTTTAAAATGGAAATACAGCTGTTTTCAGAATTTTATGCATGAGAAGAAAATGTAAATAAATAATAAATGTATTGGTATAGAGTGGGTTGTTTAGAAATTTCTATAAATACATCTTAATAAATGTATAGCAGTTTACTTAATATCCCCATTAAAACGATTTGGATTAAAATAACTATATTTTGGAGTTCGTACATTAAAGTAATTGAAGAAGAGAATGTATGTTTTATAACGTTATAAATCATAAGATTTTAAGTGTGCTAAGTTTATGAGAACTGTTCTTACCTGGGTTTAAAGTCAGTCAATCAAACAGTAGACTTTTTTTTTTTCGGAAAACTTAATATTCTTTCGAGATGAGTTTTGATAAATCTGTTGCTTTAATGAAATTTCCTTTTGAGCTTAACTGTATTGACAGATGCTACTACAGAATCTTTTCATACAATTAGAAATTTTGTGTTTCTTCAAGAAGAGCAACTCGATTAATTCTGACTTCGAAACACGGATTCTCGAATCATCACTGATTTCCTTCCATATGGCCTTAAGACGACTCTTGATAATTTTGGAATATTCGTCCGAGGAATAATATAGTATGTTGTTACTTTTATTATTTCCATCACTAAAAGTCAGAATCTAAGGATTATCTTTAATAAAGGCATAAGTTTATTAGACTTTTTATATTAGGTTTTCAAATTTTATTTGATTATATAGATAAGATTACAAATCATATTAGTCTTGAATAATTTTGCATTATCTTATTACTTCTTTTATTAATAACAGTTTCTTTAGTGTACAGATTTATGTTGTCCTCCGTTTGTGTTGCCAAACTATGGCAGAATGACAGAATGCTGAAGTTAGCGGGTTCTAACCCACTGTTGGTATGGCTGTTCGTGGACATTCGGAATCCGCTTTAAGTAGTAGATTCCGGACTCATTGAGCAAATAAGAAGACCGTAACACACCAAGCTAAACCACTCGTTTGTGTATGCTTTGGTTTGTGACTGAAATTCTAATCCTCAATAAAATTTCCCCAAAAGGTGACGGAATAAGTAAGGAGCTGCTCATGGGTTCGAATCTCACTGTTGTCCTCAATGTTTATATAAATTTGGAATCGGCTTTAAGCACTTTGTCCTGGTCTTTTTAACCTTATTCAGCAAACTGTATTCCGTAACGCTATATACCAACCAACCTAAGGAATTTTCAATTTACATAATTATACATTTTTTTATTTATTTGGATTAGAAACAGCTATGCACATTTGTACCTTAAAATTTCAATGCCTAAAAATATGTAAAAAAATCCCTTCAATGCGTGAAATCTATGTTCATAGTATGAAGAGCAACAGAGATTGCTTTGCTTTTT
>CM063505.1:191610950-191630950 GCA_032207245.1 Pardosa pseudoannulata | reverse complement strand
AATGTAAAATATATAAAAATTTGTCTTAACATTTCTTAGAGGGGTTACCTTTAGGGGGGGTTGAGGTTAGTTAAACAGATAAAACCCTCCCCTTGTACAGAATTAATATAATACTATTTAAAATTTTAATTATATTGTAAGAACAATAAATAAGTATCCTTAAAATAGTACAAAAAATAAGTATCCTTAAAATAGTACAATAAATAAGTATCCTTAAAATAGCACAATAAATAAAAAGCTTAACAAATAGTACAATAAAAAATAGCTTAACAAATAGTATAATAAATAAATAGCTTAATAGATTGTATAATAAATAAATAACTTAAAAATAGTATAATAAATAAATAGCTTAACAAACAGCATAATAAATAAATAGCTGAATAAACAGCATAATAAATAAATAGCTTAACAAACAGTATAATAAATAAACAGCTAAACAAATAGTATAGTAAATAAATAGCTTAACAAATACAATAATAAATAAATAGCTTAAAAATAGTTTAATAAATAAATAACTTAACAATTTATAAGTGTTGTTTGGTAGATACTTTTATTTGAAGTTATAAGTCAGAAAAATCGAATTACTGACTTTCTAGGTAAGGAAAGTTTAATTACATATATTTCAAAAGAAAAAAAATAAATTAAATGTAGTGGTGTCATATATTAAGGTTTAAATTATTAAAACATAAAAAATTGAAAAAAATCATTCATATGTCTATTGTGAAAAATATATATATGTATATGAAAAAATTAAAATATTTAAATGTGGTCTAATTGCGAAACCACTGTCCGCTAAAGGGTTAAATGAAAAAGGCTGTGTTATTTCAAACTTATTTTGAGAAGTTCTCTTATGTTGCAAGATATTTTATATACTAGGCTTATTAACAAATGTTCTACAAAAAAACCGATGTGTTTTTAATAAATACTTTATTATAGTCCAAATAAATTAATAATATGTATGAAATCAAAATCATTTCTCCGTTTTGTTTATTAATTATTTATAACAAATTTATTTAAAAATAAAACATAGTTTGTGTTTAACAAATTTGAAATACAGATATCATTTTTATTAAATAAGCATTTTTAGATACTTTATATTTTTAAAAAATTTTGTTATATCAATTGTGTAAAGTATGTCCTATATAAACATATCATGTAACAACTGCATTCGCAGAAAAATAAAAATCTTATCGTTTTTTATTCATTTAAAAATATTCAGAAGGATTAAAGTATGGTAAAAATATTTATTTATTGTTAAAATTTTAGTGTTACTATTAACAGGCGTAACTATGAAATTAGTCAAAATTGAATAAGTTGTAGACAAAATGAGTGTATTCGTTGAAATCTATAAATTTTTTCATGATTACAATACTTCCTTTCCTTCGCAAAATAAATTTAAAAATTTGTCCTTTCAGCTGGTCCAAATTCATATTAAAATTTTAACTTCTTTAAGTCATCCCGGGAAATATTGTTATCATAAAAAATTAAAATGAGCTAGCCTCACTTACTTTCTACCAGAGGTGAGAATGAAAAGTCTGAAAAATGCTCTAAATTTTATGCTGCAAGTATTTAACTGCCACGGTCATATTTTCTGAATTCAATAATATCCCCCCAAAATCCTTGGCACAAAAATAACCGTAATATTTTTCTATCTCAGTGAAGACAGGAAAATCCAAGAAGGTGAATGTGAAGTTTGATACAGGAGGCAAGAGATGAAAAAAGTGAGATCTCTACCAGAAATTACTCCAGGGAGTTGCATCACAATACCTTTCCCTTTCCGTTAGGATAAAAAATCTTTATTTCATTTCAAAATATTCGAGGGGAAAATACTTTTGGAGAAGACGAAAATACCTTAATATAAACATTTTATTACAATAAGTATAAAACAATGTTATTTATTCTGCAAGTGTTTATATATATATATATATATATATATATATATATATATATATATATATATATATATATATATATATATATATATATATATATAATATATATATATATATATATATATATATGTGTGTATATATGTATATATATAATATATATATACATATATACACATATATGCATATTTATATATATATATATATATATATATATATATATATATATATATATATATGACTCCCTATTTCTCTTCTTTTTTGTGGGCCAATTAATCCCTCAAATATACAAAATCAGCCTTCAGGTTTCCGTCCGCTGATTTTGGCAACCTAGCCCGTGAGACTGAATTGAACAAAGGAGTTACATTTATAAGTAAGATTTTCTTTAAAAATGAAATGGAATTAAGACGAAAATACCTTAACATAAACATTTTATAACAATAAGTATACAAAAATGTTATTTATTCTGCAAGTGTTTATATATATATATATATATATATATTCACAAATATATACATATATGTATATTTATGTATATATATATATATATATATATATATATATATATATATGCACAAATATATACATATATGTATATTTATGTATATATATATATATATATATATATATATATATATATATATGATTCCCTATTTCTCTTCTTTGTTTCTGAGCCAATTAATCCCTCAAATATGCAAAATCAGCCGTCAGGTTTCCGTCAGCAGATTTTGGCAACCTACCCTTGAGATTGTATTGAACGAAGGAGTTACATTTATAAGTAAGATTTACTGTTTTGGAAATCGGAAGAAATAACACCCTTGAATTAACGTACTTTTATTGAATTGAATGGAATTAAGACGAAAATACCATAATATAAACATTTTATAACAATAAGTATACAAAAATGTTATTTATTCTGCAAGTATATATATATATATATATATTCACATAGATTTACATATATGTATATTTATATATGTATATATGTATAGATATATGTTTACATATACATATATATATATATATATATATATATACATATATATATATATATATATATATATATATATATACATATATATATATATATATATATATATATATATATATATATTCACATAGATTTACATATATGTATATTTATATATGTATATATGTATAGATATATGTTTACATATACATATATATGATTCCCTATTTCTCTTCTTTTTTTGTGGGCCAGTTAATCACTCAAATATGCAAAATAAGCGGTCAGGTTTCCGGCAGTTGGCAACAGAGCACGTGAGATTGAATTGAACAAAGAAGTCACATTTATGAATTAGATTTTCTGTTTGGGAAATTGGGAAAAGATAACATTCTTGAATTAAGGTACTTTTCATTAATGAAATGGAATTAAAATTAATTGAAATCGTTGAGATGAGTTTAGGTTTAATTTGTAATACATTACAAGTATATATATCTTTACAATATATAACTCTCTCTATATATAATGTGGCCGTATGTATATTTGCGTTTTATACAACCATCGTTTACATAGCCATCGTTTTATATAATTATCTTTTGTCATAGAGTATTCAAATTCTAGTAATTATCTACAACAACCAGATGGTTAGTGTAGATATTCGTCCCTATTTCGCATATCTTATCAATTTATATGGCATTAATTAAAGTCTACGGTAGCTAAATTATGATAATACATGAAATGGTATTGTTGTACTTTACGAAGCTAAAGTAACATGTTATTAATATGTAACTTAGCAAAGAGTAATATATCAGGAAATAAAATTGTTTATTGCTTTTTTAATCACTTTTGCATAAAGATATAAATAAATGGAAAGAAAAATCCTTTTAACCCTTTGAAGATCACCAAAGTAAATTCATTGGAATTTAATGTGATAACTTCCTAAATGTTATCTATGAACCTTATAAATGTAAAATATATGATAAGTTTTCTTTACATTCCTTAGGCGGGTTTGCCTTAGATTATACCTAAGAAGGGTTTGAGGAGTGGTTTAACTGACAAACCCCTCCCCTTGTACAGCGTGAACATTATGCTTTTTTAAAAGTTTAACTATATTAGAAGCACAATAAATAAGGATCCTTAAAATAGTATAATAAATAAATTAATTAGCAATTTATAAGTGTTGTTTGTATAGATACTTCTATTTGGAGTCATAAGAGATATAAACTGAATTACTGACTTCTCATGTACAGCAAATTTAAATACATATATTTCAAAAGAAAAAAATTATTAAATGTAGAGCTATCATCTGTTGTAAATTTAAAACGTCAAAAATATTTTTTTAAAAATCAAAAATTCATTCATGTCTCCAAAAAGTTTTTTTTTCTGTTTTTTTTATTGTTGAAGCTTTTGATTCTACATCATTGGCTTCCATACATCACAGATATATGAGATTGGAGACGCAAATGGTTATAAAAAGGTAAAGTACTCCAAAAAGTAAAGTTTAAAAAAAATAAGTTTAATAGGTGGTTTTGCTGCAAAACCTCTATCCGCTAAAGAGTTCAACTTGTAGTAATATGTAAATTTTAATAAACCAACTGCTTAAGTGGAAATTTACCTGATATACAAAGGTCACGAAGTTATGGTGCATTTATTCTTCAGATGTTTTCTCATCCTACTCTTTAACAGTAGCTTTATTAGTTTTAAGACCAGTTTTAGGAAAATCATCATGGAAATTATGAGTTAATTACACAAAGAACGTGTACTCTAGCGCTAACCGTGTAGAGGACAAATCGCTAAATATCATGCCTGATAATAAATTATTTTTCAATGCATTTAGCAATACAAAGAAATTTTGTGCCAAAGACAGCTGAGAAGTTATTACTCATTAAGCACCACTCTCCAAGCACATGTAGCTTGAGGAATCCTAGTAACGTTGTCCCTTCTGTAATTCTCTAAATTTAAAATCAAAGATCGAGCAGATAGCCGCCAGGTTATGCCTCATATTTCCAGTTTTTTAATAAAACCTTTAAATTATAAATTTTTTATCGTAGAGTGCCTGATACAGATACTCACAGTTTATGATAAAAAAAAGGTAATCCGAAATTGAACGAAGGGATCATTTATTCAGAATATCACCCAAGAAAATAAATCTCCAAAGCACGTCTTAGACATTGCACTTCAGCAAATTTTTAGCTATATCAACTGAGTAATAGAAATATGCTTAATATTTCATGAAATATACTTCCAAAATCCCCTATTAATCTTTCGATGACATATGAGAGGAATTGAAAATTGAATACCAAACATTATTTGAAAGAGATTGAGGTATTTTCCTTCAAAATGTTGGAACCTTTAATAATTAAAATAGATCTTAATTCAAAATTTAAAATGTAATTAAATGTTATTAACAAGGGATTAGTAAAAAATCTGGAGTTTTCCCCTTCATTAATGAAGCACTTCTTAAACATGTATCTTGGAGGTGGTGTAGGGTTTCTAACCTTTTATAAGAATTGTAGTATACATTCCTGTCGTAATCTGGAACGCGTGGCCCGGTAGATGACAGCAGAGTGTTAAAAAGGAATTTCTTGAGGAAGCTGACAAATCCCATACCCACTCTCTCCACTACACTATTTATAGTTAATAAACTTATATTCATCGGCAAATTGCAGCATACAAGGTTGCTTTGACATTTTTATATTGTTTGATATAAATAGTAGTTGTCCTAAAACTGTACGTGGATCCCAGGCGGAAGGCTGGGTGCGAAGCAGCTAGTTAGTAAAATAAGAAATGATTTGTATGTTAATGATAGCCCAAAATTTGGAATAATGTCCTTGTAAAAAGTTTGCATATAATACCAGAGTAAAATAATAGTAGTTTGTCTTAAGTATTTAAAACTGATATCATAAATTAATGTATTTTTCGATATAACAAAAATGAAAATTGAACTCAACTGAATTTAAATTTATACACTATAAATTAATACAACTATACAGTAACTATACAGTATTTTAAATCATTAAGTGATACTCTGATAGAGTATATTAAATCACGAGTTTTAGCAAAATAATTTTGAAATTTCTAGCATTGAACTTCATGGATAGATGCACTACTGTCAGTCCGTTACTACTGCAAAACTGCTAAGATACTGGATGTGTATTCACTGTTGGACTATAACTAGACGTTCATTCCTCAGTCGCTGAAAAATAAGGTAACCTAAAGTAAACTGAAAGAGAGCATATATAAGCTAAGGCAATATCATAGGGTTTTTTACTCACACTGATACATTTCTTCAAAGTATCTTTAAAAATGGATAGTGGGCAGTAATGGTTAATGACGTTATGATAAATGCTTCATATTTTTCTCTTTTGATTAGAATGTAAAATGCTGTTTAAAGGTTTACACGACTGTTAAATCGACAAAAAATTAGATTTTTCAGAAAAAAATATATGTTAAAAGGAATTTACTTCTGAACATTTTAAAGCAATTCGCATAAAAAGTTTTTAATGTTGAAAGGAGATACGGAGAAAAAGTGTAAGCTGCTTACAGTAAACAAATTTAAACATACAAAACTTTAACTTAATTTTTTTCAAATTGTGTTTTTTTTTATGTAACGCGCATGTTATCTCAAAACTTCTTTAATATTTTTTCATGAAACTTTTACAAGTTGTATACAGTATAAATTTCTTCCAGTTGAACCTAAAATATTTTGTGTACTTCCCGAAATATATTTTTTTTTTCATTTTTGATTGATTAATTTTTAATTTTTAAGGGGTAAAGATAACTTTTTTGAAATGTTCTTTTAAAAATTTATATGTATCTTAAATATGTACAAATTTAGGTTCAAAGTTGCTATGTGATATTGTAGTATGTTTTAAAACAATATGTTTGTCTTAAACTTAATTGTACTTTTTAGTAATCATGCACGTTAGCCTTTATATCATTTTTGTTAACAATAAAGTGTCTCTTATTGAAAAATTTTAACAAAAATATTTTTTATGTTTTAAAAATGAATTAGATATGTATGTAAAGATAATAATCTGTTCTAATTATCTTTTAAAAATATGTTTATGAAACAGGTAGTTTTTAAGGTACAATAAGTCGAAAAGGATGATATTTTAAAATTTTTCGACTTTCATCCTTAAAGCCATAAATATGTTTTTAAGTAGAAAATGTATAAAAATTATACTATCCGATTAGATATGTTGATATTTCAAATTAGGCCAGACCTGATGTAGATTACAAGAAATATTTAACAGTTAAAATTTCTCCAAGGTGTAATTTAAAAAGAAGTCTATATGCATATTAGAATTACTATATTATAAATGTATCACGCATTAAAAAAATGAATATTCTTGTAAAATATTAAGATAATTATAGCTGTTCAACATGTACCATGTTACCAAGTCTTTATACTTTAATTAATTTGGACAAAATGTAAGTTTATATTAGGTGTAATTGTTTTAAGATAACATTTTTTTTTGTTTTCTTTAAATAATAACAAAAAAATAATTGTTTTTGGTGTTTTTAAATGATACTCTGTTTTTAATTTAAATTTTATTAGGTGTGATTTTCTTTTATTTTTAATGACATTAATTTAAACAAATTTTCTCTTGAGTATTATAAACACCAAGAAAAAAATTAACAAAAGTAAAAAGTATAAATAAGCATGTATTATTAAATAACTACAAATATTACCAATTTAAACCATGAAAGTCCTGTACTTATTATATTTTTAGTATCTTTAAGTAATAAATATGAAAAAATATAATTTTTTGGGTGTTTTTAAATGGTACTCTGTTTTTAACTTAATTTCCTTTTGGTGTGATTTTCTTTTCTTTTTAACTACATTAATTTAAAGAAATTTTCCCTTGAGTATTATAAAGACGAAGAAAAAAATTAACAAGAGTAAAAAGTATAAACAAATATGTATTATTAAATCACTATAAATATTACTAATTTAAACTATGAAAGCCCTGTACTTATTATATTTATAGTAAGTGAAAAATAGAAACTTTAAGTTGAAAATTATAAAATTTGTTAAATAGTCTTATGGTGTCCTTAAGTTTATCTTCAAATACACAAAAAGACCCTTTTTTACTGAACATTAAATTTCTTATTCTCTAACACTTTAACAGATTTAAACACATTTTAATAAAACAGAGAAGGGTATCCCAATGCCCTTTGAAAATATACCAATGTTTGAACATCACTGTCACGTATTTTTTCTGATCTGCCCTGTGAAGCCCTTTACTGATGTAGACAAATCCTTTTATGTAAAAAAAGAGGTGCTACTCTCCCCCATAAGGAGCTTGAAATGTTTTCTCTGGATCAACAGAATCATTAGAGTCCATTTTCTCTTATAATGATAGGTTTCGGGCAGTTAACTTAAAAAAAATGTTGTTATCGGAAGCATTTCCTAACTAATGCATTCTAATTAGCATTTTTTCATGACATCAAGCTTTATCGAATTATTGATTAAAACGTTTTCTTTAGTACATGCTGAAGGTTTTTATTGATACAGCATGATAGGTATTTTTAATTTTGCCTTTCGTAATAATCAGCCGGTTGATATCTCACTCAATTGCATTAAAACTGCATATTAAATATTATATGTCATTTAACATCGTAAACTAATAAAAAAATCAAGTAATGAAAATCATTTTAAATGGAATGCCTTATAGTTTAATAGTTCTGTTATGAATATCATTTATTCTACAGCAACAGTTAGGGTTAAGAAGTATGTTCATTTAAATCACATTGTAGTTCACTATCTTTCAAAAAACGTATTTCACAAATTTTTGCTCTACAGAAGTGAAATTAAAGTTAAAATATATTTCTTGGTGATTTGAAATGACGTATGTGAAAGTGTTCTGGATTTTTATTCTAATTTTTACTTCAATAATTATTCAATAATCACCAATTAGGGACTACAAGATTAAATTTGTTGTCCTACATTAAAACACCCCTCTTGTTTGTAACTATTTTGATTTATTACATGTATATATATGAATAAAAATATCTATATATTATGTATGTATGTATATGTGTATATGTATATATACATATATATACACACACACACACACACACATATATATATATATATATATATATATACATATAATGTATGTATGTATGTAATATCTCTTAATACTCTTTTATATCTTTTTCGCAGCAACAAAAATTATTATTATATGAGTGTATGATGACTTAAAATACTTTTTGCACGACTACCAAAAGTAACTTTGAAATAAATGCTAATTTTTTGTCCTCTTACGACTATTCCAAACTCTTCCGGGCAAATACCTTACTCCTAAAATGACTAAGTGGATGATTTCTTGGGAAAAGAATTCATCTCACTTCTCTATATGGGGCTTGATTTGGTTTGGAGCGCTACGGTCTACTGTTTTTCTTTCTAGGGATAATGAGACCGGGATCGAACCAATTCTAAACATCAACAAACACACATACCATCAGTGGATTCTCTTGCTGTCTGGATAGATATACAATGATATGTAATTTCAGAAAGAATGGAATAAGTAGTTATTTTTTAGTCGAACAACTACTTGTTGACTAATCTATGTATAAGCATATTATACATAGTAACAGTCTTATAACTAACAGATTTGATTGTCCTTTTAAGACTCAGGCATAGAAATTGCAAACCAAATATTGGTAAGAGAATTTAACAAGTTGCGCAACATTTTTCTTTCAATATTCATTATTCTTAATTGGAATTTCAATAGTGACATTACATAGTATATTTTAGATATTTTGTTGCCGGGCACGAATTTTAAAAATGTATATTTGGCTCATACGCAATACCATATGAGTACGATGGTGTTCAACGCTCTGTTGTGTTGTAAGAAAAGCCATCTAGATACTGTTAGATTCAAATAAGAAAAAACATCTGTATAATTTAGTTGGCAAACATAATATTGCCAGCAAGTGAAAGCAAAGAAAGGAGAGCTAAATACCCTGTTTATGTTAAGTGTAATTAGTTATAGAATATAAAATATGTTTTTTTCTAATATAGCCTCGAACTGATAAAGTGAATCTTTGAAGTGGATTTTTTACTGGTTTATGTGTGTTTATGTTTGTATGTATGCATAGAATTAACCATACTTTTGAAATTTTGCTATTATGAAAACTTAAGTTAAAATTTTGTTATTTATGCAAAAATATCGTTCCTTACATAATTGATTATATAAGAACATAAATAAATTATAACGACATCAACGTGATAAAAGATATATAGACTACTAATCTTTTAATAGAAAAAAATTAAATATTACTATAAAATTGTTGCATAACATTATATTTCCAAAATCATAAATTTCTTCACATAAAATATATTTAAAGCTTAAAAGAGTAACGTCTGAAATACTTTTATTAATGTATTGCCCTTCAGCAATAAGCTATGTTACTGAACTTTTTTTTTCTCTCGTTCACCTTTCAAGATTTATTTCTTTGAAAAAATTATCTTACTTCGGAAAGTTTAAAAAAAAATGGTAAGAAAGAAAAAGACTCAGTCAATGAAAAATTCCAAAAAGCTAAATCTCTCGTTCTTTTAATATTTTATTCCGAAGACAATGTTCGTACAAAAAAGATTCGAATCCCTTGTGTTCCAGAATGCACAAAGGATTATTTCTGTTTTTAAATTCTTTAAAAGTAAAACTTACAACTTTAAGCGCAGTTTTTTCTACATTTTTAAAATCTACCTTTTTAGTTCTGCCATTAGATATTTCGACTTGTTTCATTTCACATGTCAAAAATAAAACGTTATAATTTTTTCCATTTCCATTTGTTTTTAACCATTAAATTTAGATTTATAATAACAATTTTTTATACACAAATATATATCCCAAAGGAATTATGACGTTATGACATAGGAATATAATTAATTATACTATCTTGCTATTTTTCAATAGCACTTAGTTACAATTGTAAATATACATTTGTTTTATTACATTGCACAAAGAATTATTTTTGAATTTCTTTTATTCATTCTGATTAAAAATCTGGGTATCTATCATACATTCCTTCAATTCCAAACTTAACGTTTTCATATATTTAAAAAAATTCTATACATTTTTAATAATCTACATTTTTAGTGTTACTATCAAATATTTGTACTTATTTACTATTTCCTTAGTTCCTATCACGTCAAAAAGAAACCAATTTTTTTCCTTTATTATTTTTGCCTTCAATACTTTGTTAAATAGTGTTTTTAATAGGTATACAAAAATATATCGTTCTTGTGAGAGGAATATCTCTGATAATTATTTTTTTTTATTTTCCAATTTTCAATATCACTTAATTATAACTGTAAGTATATATTTTAGAACAGTAATATATTTTAGTAAGTAACTGTAAGTATATATTTGATTGCATAGATAACTTTATTATTATGAATACTTTTTCTCTTTTTTTTACTCCATTCTGATTACGATTCTGAATATTTAACATTAAGTTCCTTTATTTCCAAATTTTGTCTTTTTCTTACCTTTCAGTCTTAGTATTTTAAGAATTTTCAATAATTATCTTTTTAACTGAAAACATACCTTTAGCATATTATTATTTATAAAAGTCACATGTTGCCTCTATATTAATCTGTCAGACATAATCATTATTACCCTTTTATGAGATTTTTTTAGTTATGAAATTTTTAAGAAACAATTCAAAGTTAATAAATTTTAAGGCAAATTTTAAAAATTAATTTTATTTTTTATAATAAATAATAAAAATAATAATTTTAATATTTTTGGACATCCACTCAAATATTAATAATGTAAGCCAAATAAAAGAATTCAATACTATTTTTTAAGTTCATTAACTATAAATATTTTATTTCAATTTAAAGATTTCTCCTTTTATCAGAATATATTTATTTTACTAGAGAATATTTCTATCTTTTGAAATATTCTGTGCGATATTTACTTAATCGAAACCGAACGATGGTGCTGGTATTAGACTTTAGAGTTCGTGGGTTTTAACCCAATTGTTGCATCTATTGTCATAACAGTTAGGAATCGGTGTTAAGCAGTAGGTCTTGGTCTCATTAGCATTCATGATTCAAGAAAGTAGAAAGTAGAGCTCTGAACCAAACCAAATCAAATCACTATAATCAAAATTGTTTTGAAATACTTCAATTCCTTCAAAGTTTTGTTAGTCTAATGTGTGATTAACTGATATGTAGTTATAATGGCTGTGTTGGTTAATTGATTATAATGGTTAATTAATTATTATAAGAGTAAATAAAGTTTGTGTAACCACTAATTTTACACGAAAGTCCTTTTGATACCATGTTAATTTATACGTTTAAACATATCACTTTTTTTAAACATATAATGTATGGTACATTATTAGTTAATAGCTGGCAATCAACCATCCCGTAAGGCGAGAGTTTTGAGGAAAATACAGTTTAAAATGAAATTTCTTGCTATTTTAAATACAGATTACGGTATTAATTTGGAACTGACACATTATTATTTTACTTAGCATTCATTATCTGCCAACTGGTGATTTATTTTTGAGTAAATGATAGAAAGTTATGTACATAATTTATGATATACATAAGGTAATCTTTTTTGATTTCATGAGGAAATTAGCATTTAGCTGAATTAAACTTTTATTCAGACTATATAATGTACTGGTAATCACAGTGTACTTTTCCATCACACATCAAAAATCTTCATGGCTCTGTAAAACATGGATATATGTCCATAGGCACAATTTATATCAAAGTATAGACAATTTCAAAGTGAACAAAATAACGATTAAACGACAGGACTGCATATTGGCTGAAAGGTTTGGTTTGTTTGGCTTGGAGCTCTACTGTCTATTATTTTGTAACACGAGGAATAATGGTCTTTTCCTGATGTAGCTGGAATTATATGCTTTTACGTTAGCACAAGGCTCCGAAGCTGTGACCCATTTAGTACCATCGTGGAAGTACGAGGATTAATGATCCCGGATTCTTTAACCATTCGGCTTTCGTTCGGCTTATTAGCTTAAAGAAACTTTATTTTATTTATTTATTTATTTATTTTGTAACTTGTTAGTATCATCAAAAGTCATCATACCTTGACACCACGTAGGACAAAGAAGCCTAAAATATGGCTAAAAAGAGAAACGTAATATAAGAAAAAAATGCAGATATCCTCCCAAAATATTTCAGCCAAATTATCCCACTTTTAAAATAATTCATGACGAAGTGAATGAATAAATTCCGACAGGGGATATCCAAAACGATAGCAAAAACAGATAGATATTTTAACAGGTCAGATATTTTAAGGCGCCAAGGTAACGATCAAAATTCATAATTGTGGAAGACTGAGAGACCAAAAATGACAACTCCCCAATTGTCAGAATTTGAAGGTGACATGACATGGACAAGCCCCAATCCAAAAAATAAAGGGCCAGGAAACCGGTATCTCTACTTATTTACTTTTATTCTGTATTTTATTTTTAAGTGTCTTAATTATAACATTTAAATTGTAAAATAGTATTTTATTAAAATATCTGGTTACATTTTACTTGCAAGAAATACAATGTTTGCTGAAAAGATAACTGTCCTATAGTGTCCCTAGGGATATATTATTTTTTACTAGTTAGCAGAGGTTGTACGCTTATCACTATTTTTTAGTACATTTTTGTTATTTAATGCGTCATGTTTTGTTATCTAATGCGCCATATTATTTAAAATTAATCCGAACGCCAACTGATTGCTCTGAGAACTGCAGATTAAGTCAAATTTCACATTTAAGGTTATTCATTAATTAAAAATGTTTTACTCAATTTTCAAAAAAAAAGAAAAAAATACAATTTTAAACGCAACAAATTTTTTACACAAAAGTATTCTTTTAAAATTAATTATTAAATAAACTTTAGATTTCAACATCTTTTATTATTCAAACAAACCATTAATTTTCATTACTGTTTGGAAGTATTACAATTCAAGTAAAACTATAATCCCAACTTTGAGAATAAAATAAAACGAGGACCAGAATTAATTTAATTTTGCAATAATTAGTTATTCTGGTTGGAGGCTCTCAGCAATTGGACACTCTATCAGTTGTTCGTACGCGTGGAGCTATTAGGCTACGACTCCTAGATTATTTCACCAACTATATTTTATGGCCTCCGATTCTTAATAAGAACTGTAGCCCATCTGTTCCATTCCTCTTCTTCTTGCTCAGACTTAACTCTGTGTTCTTCTACTTTTTTGCAACTTTACACTTACTTCTGTGGTCTACCGTTAGGAAAATCTCTTGCAAAGATGCAGCCACTCACCAATCTGCTCTCTACTTCTTCTTCTTATCAATCTACATTTTTTTTTGTAATTTCGCTCCACCTTCCTTTTTCTTCTGTTCAATAAAAGATCTAGATATTTTTGATTTGCCTATCCATTCTCTTTCCTCATTCCTCATCAAAGATATGAATCGGCAAGACTGCCGCTTCTATTTTCGAACACCCTTTTTTGAAGGTCTGGCTGAATATGACTGATACAATACCATCTTTACTTAGTTGGAGTAATGGATTCACTGAACTGTGTTTTGTGCGTCTCTAGTCGTCCAATGACTTTTGAACATTTAAGTAATTGTGCTGTAATTTCTCAGTCTGAGGACAATGTTAAAAACTATTGGACACCCCGTGAACTAATGGCTTAGGAGCTAATTGTTCGGCATTTGTAAAATAAAACTTCCAAACACCTAACATAATTGCGACCAAAAGGACATCAATTGTTCCATAAATAATTTACAAATGCTTATTTATTTTAATGTCAGGAGTGGAAACACCCGTCGTCTTATCTCTTCTGATGACCTAATGCCACATACGTAAGATTTCATAAATATCCCTATTCTTTATTTTCAGGTTCTGTCTTTTTAACAAATAAAATGCCATGCTATTAACTTTGGATTCTAAACTTTTCTTACCAATAGTACTGCTATAACAATTTAATTAAAAGCTTTTATATGAATTTAAATCACCTCAGAAGAATAACTCTGGTACAAATTAAAATGAGGTGAGAATATATAGTTTCGATCTTTTTATAGTTGAAAATATATTTAAGAAATTAACAACTGATAAACGTGTATCTTAAGGCTACAATAAATAACAAAATAAATAAGTTTATGGAGAATTTCAGAAAATTTATGGAACAGGTACACACAATAAGTGTGGAAAGAATATTGTACCATCGAACATGTTAAATACTGTAGATAAATTTTCCGACATATTTCATTAGAAAGAAAAAAAATAAGAATAAAATTTCCAAGCTTATTAATATAAAAGAATTAAGATGTCTTTCGCAATTCTAAATACTCCAAACTGATATTACAAAATCTATATAATTCACTAAATTAAGGCTTATAAATTAAAAAAAAATGTTTAACAAGAAAAACATATTAGGTCGGAATAAAATATAAGGAAATATCTAGAGTAATTATTTAAAATTTAACAGTGATATACTTTAAAATAAGGCACAAAATAATGTTTTGATATATATTAAAACTGAAAATATATTTCAGAAATTAACTTTTAAACAATAAGAAATCAATATTAATTTTTATTTATTAAAATGAAAGCAATTATTATTCATTGAATTGTGTCGTATTGCTCTTTATGCTCCCCTTATGTGTATACCTAGAATAATGCTATGTGTTACACAATGTTCAATATTTATTTCTAGTTTTTAAAATGAATACATTTTTCTTTTATTTTAAATCGAAAATTCCCAATTTTTATCAAATTACGAAATCATTTTTGCGAGAAACGGATATTTTTAGGATCTTAATTTTATGAAAATATACACATGTTACTTTATGCACTATAATTTATAACATGTATTTATCACCGGTTATTTAATCAGAATCATTAAACATTGTCCAATATTTTTTAAATTGAAATATTCGTTTACTAATAAATCTAATTTTGAGCGAACGTTCCTTATATTTGGAAAATAATAAAAACTAATAAAGAAGAGTGCAAGAGCTTGAAATTACATTTTATTAATCAAAATAAATGCAAAATATTTCTAATATCTTGATTGACCTGACTTCGTAACAAAAATTCATAATGTGTCCAGTGTTGGAAAACCAATTAAGTTCATTTAATCAAGGAAAATGTGTAATTTTAAAATAAGCCATTTAATATTTAATCATTTGCTTTATCTATCATACTCATCGATTTTTTCCATCTTTTTGCAGAATACGGTGAAATTAGAAGATGACAACGATATATCATTTTGGAAGTATAGAAAAATTATGCTCCTTTATCAGATAAATGTTAATATTGATTTCCAATCCCGTATGATAAATCGCTGAAGAAAGGTATTATCAAATGAGAAATTTTTTATTCTACCGAGGCTCGAGACATGCTGGAGTTTTAGCTAAGAAGCCTCATCTGATGCATTATTAAGTAATTAATCTTTCAAAAACAGAGGTTGTTGCCAAAGAAAAAGTTACAAGGGTTAAAGTATATTTGGCACTCGTTACTCGTGCGCATGTAGCTGAATGTGCCGCCGGGACTTTCAATGCATGCCTTGTTATCACAGCATATTTCTCTTTAAGCTTTGCTTTAATAAGAATTTAGAAAATATGTTGATTTTTTGTATATTTTGCATAAAAATTATGGAACAATTTTTCGAATTTTGAATAACGTATATAGGTGAAAAATCGTGAGTAGTACAATATTTTTTAAATCATTAATCTGAAACGAATATGTATAGTATTTGCAGAAACTAACCTTTTAAAGAAGCAAAAATTGTTTAAAATCTTCTATTTTAGTTACAATAAATTATGAAAATTCAGTTAATTTGTTGTTTCTCTAACACTATTGATATTAAAAAAATTGTGAATTTTTATATAATTCAGTGAAAAAGTGAAATTATAAATTTAAAGCTAAATTATTCTGTGTTTACTTCATTCGAAAAAAGTAAACACTTTTAATTGATAGATATCGCACAAATATTCTTAAAAAAATCTGGTAATACCAACTATAATTCTACAAGTTTAATGCATAAAATTAATAAAAAGATTTATATACATGAGACGAGATTTTAAGATTTGCAATGATATAAGTATATTTTTATTAAGGTTTTCATTTATTCTCAAATAATTGTGTGTTTAAAAATAGCTTTCTAATAAATATTACAACCTTAAAAATGAAAATCAGGTTTTTAAAAAATGCATTTTAGTTTCAATACAAAAGATTTAAAACTAATTAGCAAATCAAGGAGTTCAGTGGGTTCAGAATACAAATAAACAAATTTTCAAAAATCATTGAAACTTAAAGCAGAAATTTTTCTTAAACTTAAAAATAGTTTTTGCCTGGTAAAACATTATCACATAATATAAATCATGTAGTTAAAACAATGTAGTAAAGACCTAAGATAATGCTCAAAAATGCTTGATATGGTATTATCTTCTATACGAGTGGTCGTCGAATTTCTAAAACTTCTCAGCAGCTCAGTTTTACATTCGTCTGGTGAGCTACACAGAAAAATAATTACAGAAATATTATTATTTAAATCTTACATCTATTTATTACATATAAACATACAAATCTGGTAAATATGAAATACATTTTAATAAAGCATTTTTTTATGACTGACAGTTTGTCTTTATTAGCATTATACTATGCAATCCGCTGATTTCTAACCCTTTTTATTAAGGGAGCACCGTATAGCTAGGAAGCATCATTTTCTGTGTTAGGACAACAGATTTGATGAGTACAAATAGTCTAAGCCTCACTCGGGAATTGAACTCAAATCCAGCGGGTTCTAGTTTAAAATGTTAATCGCTATACAAACTGGGTAGATATTTTAATATCTCTTTAAAAGAAATTGAAAGTTATGAAGCATTTTTTCCTACCTTGCACATAATTGCTGCATCACTCATTTATAGTTGCAGTCGTCTTTCTTAAAATAATTTTCAAAACAAAATCACGACAAGTTCCCTAGATACTTCTCAACCTAACAATCTACATATTTAAACATGGGATCGAGGGTGAAGATCCAAACATATGGAGCAAAAGGTCTAGAAGAATGCCAAACATAAAGAAATCCAAACAGAACAGGCGTAGTTAGTAATAAGTAATAAAGGTAATATAATATGTTTCATTAGAATTGTTAACTTTAATGATTCAAACTCTGCCACAATCGTGCAAATATTCATTAAGCACTCTTTTTCTGTTGTTCTATTTAAAATTTCATTCTGAAAAGGACTTCGTACAGAAATATAAAGCTGAACATTAGGGTGAAATGAAACAGGTCTCCCAAAAAGAGTTTATCTTAAATTACTAGTCTCTATGCAGAAAGGTTGCCACTTATAAGTGTAATCATGTAAAATTTGAACTTTCTTCAAAGTAATCTTTGTTTGCCAATATGCCACAGAATTCGCTATTAAGGTTTTCAAGATTTAAGAATTTCCAGTGTGTTGGTGGAAATCGATATGGAAGTGGCTGCATACCAAATCAGTAAGAATATAAATCCCTTTGAACATATCAAGGGTGGGAAGACTGCATATTATCTTCCAGTACTTTCTCTTAAAATATTAAAATTACTCGTCTGGTAGGATTTTGTGATGTTGACTATTAGTTTCAAATTTCTGAATTGCAGTTTTAGATGTTAGTTTTAAACTTATAAATCCATCTAGTGAGCTTTTGCTACATACAGACTCTGATGCTTCAGTTACTAATTTAAAACAGCGCTTGACTGTTTATGAAGTACTCTACTATCTTGAAATATGAGTTTTATCAAAAGAATTCAGAATCATGAGGTGCCTGTTTTTATTAGAATAAGATGCCCTAACTCATGCCTCATAAAGTGAAATTGAATATCAATAAATTATATCCATACAGTAGTTCACAGTTACTAATTTAAACATCCAAAATCATAAGGTGCATATTTTTCGTTGAATATGATGCCCTAACTTATAACTCAGGAAGTGTCATTGGATTCCAATCAATTATATTCATAAAGTATACTTCAGTTACTAATTTAAAACAGTACTTTACTGCTTATGATGTACATAGCTATCTTAAAATATAAAATACATCAGAAACGTCACGAGGTACATATTTTTATTAGAAATAATACTCTAACTGATGACTCATCAAGTGTAACTGAATTTCAATCACTTATATCCATACAGTAATCTACATTAAAATGTTTAATTTTTGATCAATGTAATCGTTTATACTACCTTTCTACAATATAACCTACTCGAAGTCAAACTCTCACACACGTTTTCAGCTGTTGTTGAACACTAACAGCAGAATGTTTTCTGGTTGATAAAAATACGCATTTCTTTAAAGTTTTCGATCTACTGTGCTCTTATTAGGCTATTTTTAAAACTAAATATTTTTCTTCAGGAACAATAAACCAAATATTTAAAGAGATTTAAGAAAGAAATTTTTAAATTCTTCATGAATGGGTGTAAAGAAACCCTCTAAGATAGCCACCTAATGATGGCACTGTGATGTAGGGAAAATCTATTCTGTAAGCTCTCAGTAGCTGTCAGTGAACGGTTTGTCGATCTCTAGTCTAGAAGCAATAGACAAGTTATAAAAGAGAAATTCCCTCAGACTACGTAAGTCCCAGTATTTAAACCTTATTTAACTGCAGTATCACACCTTTATCACTTCTTGCTGAGCTAATCTATAATGTACTCTAGAAATCTAGTTATCACATAATATGTTCTAGTACTTATCTCTCAAGGAAAATTAAACTCTCTTCCCTGTCCTACATCAGATATACACATCTAATGCTTTATATGCTGGTATATCTTAGGTATTATACAAAAAACTCTATTTTAGATACAATCTTTTATATATTTTTTGCATTTTATATCACTAAGTATCACATATGCTATATAAACCTATAAACCTATAGGTGTATGTACCATATGTAATATACAAAAGAGACAAAGGGTTAATACCTTCTTGACACGAAGTCAGTCTAGGTTATGTGTAATCAGAATGCCTTGTTGTTACGTTCCAATGACTTATACCAGGCCATGTTGATATAATACAAAGAATTAAGACACCAGATACAAATGAGCAAAGACTTACCGTTTTGGAGACTTTTTTTATTTATAATTTCATTCTTTTTTTCACAATCTAGTGACGCACATAAAAATATT
>CM063505.1:191578450-191605950 GCA_032207245.1 Pardosa pseudoannulata | reverse complement strand
GGCAGATGGCATACAAGAAAGAAACATAAATATTTTTGTTAACCCTGTATCATAAATGCCTGGAAATTTGTTATAAATATTTAATGATATTTATGGGTTTATTGACAATGCTTGGGCGAATTTTTGGAAGCTCATATATTAAAGAATACAATGCAAATTATTTTTCAATGTATTTCTCAAAACTTGTAAAATTTTTATTAGTAGCTAAAGTAATTTATACAAATGATACTGTTTTGCAAGTGGAATATAATGAGTCAAATTTAAATAATTTTTAGTGACTACAAAATATGAATATTTAAACAATAATTGGATCAAGGAAGCAAAAAATAAATTTACATTTTTTAAATTCTATTACTTTTCAAAAGCTTTTTTTCCCTCTTAATATTAAAAAAATTATAACTTGTTACAAATTATATCAAATAAAAACGTAATTCTAAAAGGAATACTTTAATTTAATATTACATTACATTTAAATATCAAACAGAAACTGAATTTATGTTTTCATACTATATCCAATATTATATACTGGTTAGCGTATATCAGTATCATTTCACATAGAAAGCTTAACCACAATCCTATTGGTAATTGTGTATCTTAGTCTGCAAAGGCAGTGATCTCGTAATTGAAAGATTGCGGGTTGGGAGTTGGAGTCAGCCTAAGATACGTCGTGTTCATTAAAGGTGACTGGGGCACTTTATATATATTCGTGGTCACAATGTCCTCCAAGTTCTCAAACAATACCCCTGGGATCTTCTGCTTGGTGCCTGTTTTAAATTACGAAGTCTTTCGACAACACCTGAACTAAGTTTGACTAGTTTCATCTTTACTTTCGCACGTAAAATGAAACTTTAAATTTAAGATATTAACTAACCATTATGACCATCCTAGAATAAATAATAACAAGTCATCACGTGAAATTTGTACTTACCTATATACATACCATAACTCAAAAATTTATACATGCAATGTTGAAATTTTGTATTTAGGACTTGTACATCTACTTGTACGCCTTTTAGATTGCAATTGGAACCATTCATAACGAAACATTTCAGCTTACTATATATTGTAACACTTCCAGGTGTAGTTCAACTTATTAGTCGTAAAAAGATTATAATATCTATTTAGTAAATTTTGTTGTTTTCTTTTTAGAACATTTAATTTTGGTTTATTCTAAATCAAAAGAAAAGTCTTTTTATTGAGAACGTAAAATTACATTTATTGAAAAAGGATCCAATATATTATAATTTATCTATTTTAGAAAATTGAATATACAAAAATAATATTATAAAGTACATCAATAATATCCAGATTTCGTTAGCATATTTATTAATTCCTCAGTGATTGATACATTGTATAGCATTTTTCTAGTGCATAGATGTACCACACCCAATTGACGCATCTGTTTAAAATCATTAATTCAATTCCATGCAACTTTATGACAAGTAATTTGTTCTTGTTTTTTTTTATTTTAAGTATTATTCAAGAAAAATAAGAATATTTAATCGGAATATGTTTGAAAGGTAAAATATTTAAGTATTTCAGACTCATGAAGAAGAATCAGTCATTTCTTATTGCAGATATAATGACCTACAGCTTTTGCGAACTTTGGGAGAGCAGTCCGCATGAAATATCTAATGTAGTTATAATGACTTTCATCACTTAATATAATATTGATGTTTGAGGAATAAGCAATAAATCATATACTGTTGTAATGGGTTGAAATACGTATTATTTATAAAGAATCACCATTAAAAGTTTTATTGGGCCCTGTAGATTCAACGAGTTAGTATTGACAGTTTTTATTTGGTTGTCAACATTTCTATTCTAGTATATTAAATATAAACATAATTTAAGTATTCATAAAATTCCGTAACAAAAGGCTCATGAATCTGTATATTCTTTAAGTACATTTGAATTAGGTAGTAAAAAATTTCATGCTACTATCTCATCATGATTTTGAGTAACGTTTCACATAGTTTAACATCAGAGTGTCTTGATTATAGTTTTGCTTAAAATACCATACAAGAAAAATTTACTTTTAGTTTTAAGCTTTAATTCTAATGTGCATGAGTCTTATTTATGTATATGTTTTAAAATCACATACTCATAGTAGCAAAATCATTCAGGAGGCAATACAAACAATCAGGCAGTATGTAAGCTTCTGCAATAGTTGTCATTTCCTTGTAAGATACTAATAAATCAATGTTTATTTATTTTGATAAATCAGTAATTTTTGTTTTATTGCACGTGTTATATCAGAAATACACATCGTATTTTTGTAAGCAGAGTTTTTTTTTTCATTTCGCTCAATATAGTTTTGTCTCAAAAATTTGTAAAACAAAATAATCGAAAAAGAATGCCGTATATTTTTCTGTTTTTTTAACTGTAACTGCTAACAGTTTTTTTAATTAATATAATTAATCTTTATTAATGTTCACCTCTAGGATACCTCTCATCCATTACAGCTTGACAAATATATATCATGTACAGAGGTACTTCTGTTTAGTTCATTCGAATCGCTTCGGATAACACTTTTGCTACATGTGGGATAAAGATACAGATACCTACAACCTTAGGTCCTAAAAGTGACGGAAATTCATGCAAATACTGCACTTTATGACCCAACTACAAAACCAAAGTGAAATGCTCTATCCATTTGGCTATTGTTACGCTCATTTATCTCAATCTATCAAAAATTTCCATATTGGTTTAAAGTCATCAAAAGTTTAGGATACACAAGTGCAAATTTAGTTTTGTTGAAATCATAGTTTTTATTTCGATATTAGTTTTTAGATTCATATCGAATTCGTATATAGTTTTCCCTATCTTTCTATCATTCCTTTTCAGCAACCTTACCGAATGCCTTTGTTCACGAATGTTCCCCTGTGGACTCCTTCCAGTTTTATAAGTAACTAAAAACAGATTCTGACTCTTAAACTACGTCATTAGTGTAAACCACATGATTTGTAACCACGTGACAGGCTCTGCTAACAATTCGCTCGTAAGAGTCAAGCATGAATAAACTATGTTAGTGTGATTTAAAAGTCCATTGATTTTATATCATTATCCTTTTCTTCAACAGTTCAACGACTGGAAGGTTTAATTATTATATCGGAACCTCTCTTCGAGATCAGGTAAAAAACTCATGTTATATATATATATATATATATATATATAAATATATATATATATATATATATATATATATATATATATATATATATATATATATATATATATATATATATATATATATATATTATATATATATATATATATATATATATATATATATATATATATATATATATATACATATATATACATATATATAGACATATATACATATACATATATATACATATACATATATATATGTGTGTGTGTGTGTGTACATATATATGTATATATAAATATATATATATCTATATATTGTGCTCCAGTGTTAAGGCGGACGGATAAACAGTCTTTCTTGATATTAATAAGTTTATTAAATCATCGTTTCATTTAAAGCAAAACTATAGAGCCATTTTCATTTATTCAACGCGAAGACACTCGTAAAGTGGGTTGACAGTTCCATGTCCACACACTAATTGACTGTTACCTGTTTAAAAAGTCATGAAATTTTTCCAAAATGCGTCCGTCTGACCGGATTATCCGAAAAGATTATTTGAGCTTGGGTCTTTTTCATTTATTTTATTATAATAAAAGAGTTCTCTTTTTAAAATCGCCTATAATTCACGTAATTTCCAATCAATCAATCAATATATATATATATATATATATATATTATATATATAAATTATATATATATATATATATATATATATATATATATATATATATATATATATATATATATATATATATATATATATAAAAATATTATATATAATATAATATAGATATATATATATATATATATATATATATATATATATATATATATATATATATATATATATATATATATATATATATATATATATATATATATGCACATGTGTGTGTCTGTGACCAACGCCATTCGTTGCACATACTTACTGTTAGGGAGTGAAAATATAAGTTTTGCTAAAGGATCTTTTACATCGATTGTATCTTAAGCTAACAATGTTATTTCATTTTGGGTTTAAATATCATCCGATACTATTAAAAGTCTAGGATAAGTAAGTACAGATTTAATCTTATTAAATTTGTAGTTTTTATTTCGGACTTAATGTTTAGATACATATTTCTTCGGTGCTTTTTAAATGTCGTAATTCTGTAACAGTAATGAGCTTATTGGATTAACAGAATAAATTAAAGGTCATATTTAGACCCGTACAAATAAGCAAATTATTTTCTTAACCAGAACTGTTTTCACCATCCGTTAATTTCCTAGTCCAGGCATTAAATAAGATATTATTACTGTTTTATGCTAGAAGAGATATCATAAAATAAACTAATTAAATTTCTGAGTAATTACCAAAAATTAATTATTTTGCTGTTAAAGAAATGGGAGTGTTAAACTTTCAGTAATTTCCACACGTGCCGCTTTGTGGTTTTCATAGACATTTATCCTCACGTTTACAAAAATCCCGCAGTATTCCTTAAATTCAATTAGATTTCCTAAATTATATATATATATATATATATATATATATATATATATATATATATATATTTCACTTTTCCTACCAGTTTTATAAATGTAACTCACAGACTAATTAAGAAAATTTTTGATAAAATATTTTACTCTTCGTTAATACGTTTCAGTTAGGGAAGAGAAAAAATAATCTAAATATTTTCATATAGAAAAAAAATATTCAAATAAATATATGGTTCATTTATAAAAAGTTTTATGTTAAACCCGATAAACTTCTCAATGACCAGGATATATTTACTATTAACATCTTTTTTCTTTTCAGGTATTACGTTTCTTTCGAAATCTACTTGCAAATCAGCATTCGTTTCGTTATCAAATTTTATATAATTTAAAGAGTAAGCTATATCTAGTCCTGGTTATTCCTTGTTTAAAATAAATTCTCTATCGTCACTACTCGTTCGACTCGTCTATTTTAGTATTCCTTTATAAAAAATTAAACTAACAGATGTAAGAAAGGTTATTATAAACTATAATCCTCAAAATATAATGTTAAGGGATTGGGAAAGCTTAGATAAAAATATATAACATTTGGGGTATTGTTATAAAACATCAATGTTAAACATCATGATTCGAAAATGTAAATACTTCACATGCAATAGATTTTTTTTCCATAGAGTTAACAACGTCAAGATATATTATAGATAACAGGTTAAATATCAGAATTGCTTCATTATCTATTTCTGTGCATATAAATTATTGCACAGTCAAAATACTGAATACACTATTGCAAATAGTTGAAGGTCGCAGGTGCTTATATCTGGTCTTTGCAACCGAAGTCAAAATTATCTTAGACATTGGTATAACTCACCTATTATCCCCCTGTGTAGAAGTAAAGAACAACTTATCCCTGCCGAAACTAAAAGAGAAAGAAACCTTTTTGTTTACTTTCGATGGACGTGAGTTAGGCGGTACCGTGTGCAGGCGGCACTTTTCGCTGACCACTTTTTGACTGCCAAGAGAGGAGCTGATGTTGTGCCAGAAGGGCACTGATGTCCAGTTTTATTTTAATTCTCCCTAGACACCAATTTTGTATATAATGTGTTAATAATTTAATTAAATAAGTTCATTTTAGTTGAGCCTTTGCATCGTTTCCACCGTGGGAATAAATCTCCCCCCCATATATGTATATCAAATATATATGTATATATATATGTATTTTTGTATGTATATATATATATATATATATATATATATATATATATATATATGTGTGTGTGTGTGTGTGTGTGTGTGTGTGTGTGTGTGGAGAAATGGACATGTTTTGCGACTCACCGCATAACAGGATTTGCAATTCATACCGTTTGAAAAAAAATACCCTTTTTATAGGTTTTCTATTTTTTATGTTAAGTGTGGCAGCGATCAGTAAAATACCCATGTTATCTATTTAAGTAGGTGGAGCTTTGAGCCAGTGATCGAAGAGCGGATGTGCTGTGTTAGATACTACAGCGTTAGTCTACTGATTACCAATAGCTTGATGTGCATATCTATTTTAATTGCAGAAAACTTGAACTTCAGGTTGTATTGTATGATTATGTCTGAAGAGAAAACTGGTTTCATTAAAATTATTTTGATTATTTTTATATCAAATGTGACACAAACCCATAAAAGTTATCAATATTGTCTGATTAATACATATGTCAGATGTTTATGCATCGGTGTGCTTTACAAAAAATAAATGGCCAGTAGACAAAGCGTTTAGATTTCAAATTGTTTAAATTTGCAAAGATGTTGATTATCAAATGTTTAGCATTTATGAATGATAAATATATTTGCCATGGCACACAGGCTATTAAAGATTGACTGGACGCTAAGTTATCTATTTGCAGACTCGGGCTAGCACGTTTCCCTGACCTGGGTTCTATCCAATGCCTATCTGGAGCAGACGTATACTTTCCACAGGTTTTAGTCCAAAAATGTTCCACAAGTGCAAAGAAAACTTCATCCTTGTCATGAAAGAGAAATAAGTTACACTTCCTCATTAGCTCCTACATTTTGTTGCGCTGAGTACCGATGACTCGCATTAAATTTAGACCATATTTCTTATAATCATGGAACTGATGATTCTTGCAAGTATTGTGCTTTCTGTACACATTAATATATTTTATATAATTTTATCCAGTATGAAATTTAATAAATAAAAATATAAATAAAAATATACTCTTATACACATTATGTAATACTTAAAAAACAAATTTTTATATTCAATTATAACTTAATTAAACCGTTTACCTCTCACTCTACAACGACACACATATTATCATCTACATATATTTGTCCTTTTTCCCCCAGTTTTCTCGTGTATGTTCGCACACACATATATAGATGTATAACTGGATGTATGAAACCAAGCTTCTTGTATAGCATGTGTTAATCCGCTAAATTTTTTTCAACAAGTTAAACTAAATTAGCAGGTTTTAGTTTGGCTTTGTATGCAGAACCATGTTCTACTTTTTGAAACACGAGGGCTATTTGAGACATTCACCTGCTGATTAAAGCCTATTGCGAACGGCTACGAATATCCATGCAGCAGTGCAATTCAAAAGCACGAACTGTGGTTCTGAAGATCAGTGCCTTAACCATTTCACATAATTCAACCTAAATAAGCAGGTATTTGTAAACTAATTAAGATAAACCCGCACAAATATTTTAAAAAATCTTTTCTTTTCTATGATAGTCATTTTATCTACAAGAAATAAAATGGTCTTAATTTACAAAATTTGGTGATTTTGCAACATTATTGGTACCTATACCAAGAGGCAGTCCTGTTATACATTCTTATTAAATAATTTTCCTAATTTATGTGAGACTAAATATAACATAGTTATTTATAAAACTTTTTTATTAAGACTGCTATTTTTAATCATTGAAACAAAATTAGAAAGCAAGCATTTTTATTCTTTACATTTAAAAACAGTAACATACCTGAGCAATATCATGTCCACATGAATACGTCATTCCATTCCAAACTGCTCGTGGTGTTATTATTGTCTCAATTATACAGAAGGGGTGAAATGCACTTAACAGACGTATTCCTGATGACATTTGGTCTCATTGGTGAGTCTCTTCAAGCATCTTATCATCCTCGCCGAAAATCGGAAAATCCACATAACCATCCCAGTAAACGATGGTTTATGATTAATTGACGCCGGTGAATAGGAAATACAGTCCTTGATTTGAGGACTTCCTACACATATGCTTATATATTAAGATGTGACTAACACTCAAAATTAAAGCAGAACACGCACACACACGCATATATATATATATATATATATATATATATATATATATATATATATATATATATATATAAATCAGCTCCATGTCCACGAACTAACTCATATCGGTTCGCTTAATCATAAAAATTTTCAAATATCTTTCCGCTTGACCGGATTACTCCAAAAGGATACTCAAGCATGGGTCTTTTTCATTTATTTTATTATTATAAATGAGTTCCCTTTTTAAAATCGTTTATACCTCACTTAATTTCCAACTACCTCTTTTTAGACCTGACATATATATAGTTTAGAAAAATTATTCATTAAAGTGTGTCTATTGATTGCACCATAAACAACCCCCACAAGGATATGCACATATAATCCCCAACATATATATATATATATATATATATATATATATATATATATATATATATATATATATATATGTGTGTGTGTGTGTGTGTGTGTGTGTGTGTGTGTGTCACGGACTTCACGATTGATTGAGTCATGGTCCGTAAAAATGACGTCGTTTTAGTCTAAGACATTTATTAGCAGAACTTTGGAGGACGGGTTCCCACTTCATTATAAGGACAGGACAAACTGAGGGGTCAGCTAACATAAAGTTATAAGTCAAAGGACACTAAAACTTGGGTCAACTCCTCAGTCAAAATCTCTGGGAAAATCTCAAGGAAAGTCGGCACCGATATCTTACATGTCCTTTTTTTTTTGGGGGGGGTGAATTTCCTAATTTAGCCAGTAGGGCAATACAGTTATATTTAGTGAGCTATAGGTTTACGCGAAAACTTGTAAGCCTCTACATTTGTGGACAAATATATATATATATATATATATATATATATATATATATATATATATATATATATATATATATATATATATATATATTATATATATATTATATATATATATATATATATATATATATATATATATATATATATATATATATATATATATATATATATATATATATATGTGTGTGTGTGTGTGTGTGTGTGTGTGTGTGTACACATTATTTTTGTGTTGTTTTTCATATAGATTTACATATATCACTTAAGAAATGCTTAGCATATTCTAGATAATATGTTTTTCATGTATGGAAAAATTTGTTAGATCTAACTAGCCTACAATTTATGTTCTATGTTTAAAGAGAACATAAGTTTTGAGGCAAAATTGAGGTTCATGCTATTTAGAATTTTTAAGTCCCATTTTCAGTCCCCAAAGCAGTTAAGCTTTGCATATCTTAAGAACTTCGTTACATCTATGCCTTTGTTACAGAAAATGTCTTACAATCTCGTCTGGGTTTATAATTCTTCCCGTGCAAGTTCTATATCAATATATCCCTGTAAAAGGTTCTTGATTTAAAATTATGACTAAACTGGCATAAAGGCATATATAGCGTTTCGATTTCACTCTTTTTAGTTTGATTGTTGCAGTATTAAATAAACAAATAAAGTTTTACTAAAACATATAAATATAATAAAATATTATTTAAAGTATAAAATTTAAGCAAAATATTGAAAATGAAATTTTTATTCAATTGGCATTCAACATTTTATTGAACTAGATTTTAACTCTTTCAACCTTGAAATCCAAATTATAATGATTTAAATAAATAAATAAAAGGTTTTAGTATTAAAACCATAAAAAATACAAAAAACATCCGAAAAAAAGGTGTTACTTATAATCAACAATTAAGCAATCAAAACGTGTGCTAAAACATTCATAATGACAACAGAAATAGATTTGAACACTAGGAGATAAATCGAAACTGAAAATTATCATGAAACATTAAAGGTCTATGACCGTTCTAAGCCGTTATTCTTTCTAATGAACTGCTGTAAAATAAAAAACATTGTTATCGTGCAGGGAATTACCATTCTAACCGAAATCTACGAAATCAAATGCTGCAATGACTTTTAAGCTTACAGTTTTTGTTTTTTTTTCTGCTTGCACCGTGGAACAACATGAATTAATTCTTCATAAATTTACTCATCCTCAAACTGTTCACCATTACTGGTATGTATGATATTAGCCATTTTATATTGGATTAAATTATACTACTGATTTCATATTTCGATATTCTGTATCAAGCAAAGATTGATTCAATTGAAACAACGAAATATCCTATCAGCATTACAGTATATGTGTATGTATATATATGCATGTATATATCTTAACTCAAAACTAACTTAATTACAATTGTATTTTAAAATTTGTTTATGAGAATTCAATCTATAAATATACAACCTTTGGAGCCTTTTATTTTTTTTTTTTGGCTTTTCTGATTGTAGCAGTCTTGGCGACTTTAGATACACCAAAATAATATCCTACTTAACTCAACTGTTCTAATAGGACTCCTTTTAATAATTCATTTTCTCTTTTTATGCTTCATCATATAACTTCATCGCTGACTCATCAGCACTACACCCCACACACATATTTTTGGTTGCAGATATGCCAAAGACGAGATGCGAGAATACACTCAACATATTTATTTGCGAGTTTTCATTTCTTCTTTTTTTTAGCTTCACGCCATACAGGATGGATACTATATTTCGTTTCTGGTCTGTCTAAAACATCCATTGTACTTATACATACACGCATACACACACATATATATGTGTGCGTATGATCTAAATATTAACCTTATGTGCTTCCTTGCCTAAGATATTGAATTAGAAGAATAAAAATTAATAATAAGCTTATAGTAAATGAAATATTTTATGTTTTACTGATAAATACTGAATATCGTAAGGTAAAATATTCTAAGACACATATATACACTCACTTTAATGAATATCGTGAATAAAATGTTGATTTCGGAAATATAAATCCATTCTTACTGCATTTGAGCATTTACATGCTACAAACTTCTGAAAATGGAAGAAATCAATTATTTTTAAGTATATTTCGATTCCATTACATCGAAATGATGCAATACAAATGATATCATGTTTCTCTTTTGTGTGTAAAATTCTATATCAAATGATGAATAAGATAGAATAAAAAACACTTTATGTTATTGACTTGTGTAAAATGCATTAAGGATATTAAGACATAATTTTATTTTAAGTAAATAATTCTTTTTCTGTATGAATATGCTTTAAAAGAAAAAAAAGCAAAGCAAGCAAATTCTAGTCTAGCTCCCTTCTTGTTGAAATCCATTTCAGAAAGACGCAATACATACAAAATATTTGCAAGGCATTTTTGTAAATGTCATTTGACTAAAAGAAAGAAGTCAAAAAATATATTTCAAGACTCGAAAAATTCCGAAAAGGATATTAAAATTCATGAAATAGACATTCTGATTCGAATTTTTCTGAAGAGTTCTGGAGTATTAACTTGGAAAGATTTTTTATTATTATTTTAACGATTTAGGCATATTTTGTTCGATGGTTGAAAGTTTTGCATTTCCGTTATTAGAATCTGAAAAATACGTAGAACTATTTGCTATTAATTTTAAAAATGGCCTTATTGATTCTTAAGCGATGAAATTCTAATTTTGTGTTCATGCAATGATTAACTTTTTCTGAAGCATGACATGTTATCAATACAATGTAAGGCGAACAGGCCTACTGAAATTGTATTTTGTCGTTACTCATTCCCCCTGTTATAAAAAATCCAACACGAGATCTAGCTGACCCTGGGCAATAAACACTGGTCCATTGCTAAGGGTAATACGGAGTTTCATTTGAGGGAAGAACCACGAGCACTGAAGACTGTCTAAACATCAAGAAAGGGGTGCACCTTTTGTTTGAATACAGAGTGAAAATGACTTTTCTCAAGTTATCCCTCGCAATTTACAAGCAGGGAGCAAACAGAAGACCCAGCTCCCCTCAGGCTTGCCATGCCACCTCCAGAGGTATCCATAGAAGACTTGGAGAATATTGAGTCTACTTACCTTGCAGCCATTACTGAAAAAGATGAATATTTGGCCAGTTCGAGCCTTGATCCCGTAACCTCTGTTACAGCACCGCTCAACAAACGCCGACAGAGGGAGCTGCCGAACGGATAGATTTGAGCGCGATCTAGAGAGAAATCGCGGAGAGACAATGAGCGAGCGTGAGCGCCTCATATACTTCATTTAATGTTTAATAATTCTGTAATGTATCGTGTAGTTAACATTAATAATTCATGTGTTAATTAAAAATGTTTTCGTCTTACATCTAAGGGTACATCATTTTTTCCCTTCATAACAACTGTGAATATTCAAAAAATTAAAGAAACGAAGGCCACAGGTGGCCGAAAACAAACCTTTTGAAGTAAAGAGGTAAGTGAATATTTTTTACTTACCTCCTCGCTAATAAAAAAGAATTATTTTACCGTGTGTAACGTAATAACCTCCCCGGTTACAAGATCGCTGCTTTTTATGACTGAGATCCCCGCGCTCATTTTAGATACATAAATATGGTAATTGATTGAGAGGATTCAATAGATAAACCATTGTAAACTGCAAGCATCCAGAGATAATTGAGATAAATGTCAAAAGGACAGCACTTGGGTTAATTTTTCAAAACTTTTCAATATTTCAAAACCGTTAACTGTAAATTAAAGATAGCCTCAAAACATAATTTTAAAGGAGTTGTGATATTAATGTTACTTTTATTTACTGGTTGGGAAAAAAGAAATAAAAACTCACTAATAAAACATACCTTGACTCATATATCTTGATTAAATGATTTTATATAATAAATGCCGAAGGAATACAACTTATCTCTTGTAGATGTGGAAGAATCCTCTGGATTCTGCGTCTGTCTCGAAAAAATGGTGTCGCTTTTCCTTTGTATCTTGTGGTTCCAAATATCTATCCCGCAAGCAGCGGATGCTAGAAGTGTCCATCTTCTTCTTTCCTCTGGAAAAAACCTCACGCAGCAGAAAGCCTGCTCCGCGGAGAAATACGGGGTCAGCTCGAGAATGGAGGGGTCAGATCCCGCCAAATCAACGTGCCTTTCTATTGGTTGGGAGAAGTTCGAAGTTTCTTCCTAACCCTGACAGTTCATAATCTGTTTGCTTAGGAGATGGCTTACGAAAAGAGGAAAATTGAAGCAAAGAATGAAACTTATTGTAACAGGAATGTAACCATATTTTTAGTTTAATAATTTATTTAATTTTTTTATATTTATCATAATAGGAGTTTTATATTGATATTTTATCTTTTACTCAAGTCTTTTATATAAACTACTAAGATATATTTTTCCAGCTAATTTTGTTTAAGCTAGAAATTTCATCAAAAAATATGCTGCTGACATCATAAAACTTTATTGTATGTCGATTAAATTGTGAGTAGATTTTTCTGTTAATTAAACTTAATTTACTTTTTACATGAAATTCGATAAAAATGGATAGTTACAATTCAAAAACTGTTGATAGAAAAAGTGTACAGTTATTTAATTCCTAAAATATTACTTTTCAAGGACATCAAAATTGGAGGCAATATCCATTTAATAATGCTTGGAATGTATTAGTTAAATAGAAATCAAAAACTGACCGAGTGGCAGATTTTGAGGTTTCATAAATATTCATTGAGCCTTTTCGTCATATAGCATAAGAAATGCGTTTAAAACTGGGGGTTAAAAATTATAAATTGCAATACTCCTAATTCAGCGTTTCAACTTTCTACGACTAATAATTTTCGAGTAAGGCCCGTCACCATTGATAAAAATTGTACTCGAATTTTTCGACTACAATTAAGAAGGTTAAAAAATAGTAGAGGATAATTAGATGTTAAAAAGGCATAACATTTGAAAATTCTACTGATAATCGTTTTTGAGCTCTGCGAGATACAAACGTGAAAACGCATTGAAAATCGCTCTGAAACCAGTCACAATTTATTGATGGATGGTCAAAAAAGTTTTTTAAAGTTTCAAATTTAAAACAGTTCTTTTTAATAAGGACAAACATATAACTGATAACAACTGATTTAGACATGGTCAAAATATGTATTTCGGTAGCAAATAAACACAGAATTTTTTTTTCATTTGAATACTTTCTTTTCTTTTTAAAATGATGTAAAAATCCATAAACAGCAAAAAATCCCCAAACAAGTACCTGTATACTAAATTTCACTCTACGTTGATTATAAATTGGTTACTAAGCAATTATTTTTACACGAAAATAAGGGTACGAAAATATTTTCCTTTGCAAAACACTATGAGAAATTGATAAATTTCCGGTTTATGAAATTTTCTGTGTAAATCGTTTGTCTAGAACTAAAGTTAAATCTACAAATATGTACAATATATATTTTTGTGCTTAAAAGGAATAATTTTATATTGGTATCAAAAGAATAGTTGTAATTCTATTCTGACCTAGGAATGCTATCTGTGTATCATTCTATCTCTTATCCTGTTTTATCTATGTACTTCTACTTTAAGACTTCAATTTTTTAATTAACATCTCCATTCCTTACAAGAAACCTCATAAAATTTAGGAATTTGTGTCAAACTTTTATTCAAGACATTTGATTGCAAAAAGCGAAATTTGGCGAAAAGATAAATAAAAATTTCATTTTCGGAATAACGTATATTTTATATTTTTCTTTAGAGAATAAATTAAGAATTTTTCAAAATATCTTTTAATTATTTTACAGACTTACAAATAGCATCAACTGATACTAAAAATGATCATTATATTCTTCCAAATGCCTTTGACTATATACAGTAATAAACAAAATTTATTCCAAAATAGTTCAAATAGAAGATATGGCTAAAATAAAAACATTATGAAAAAACAATTAAATTTAAAAGTTAAAATTTTACTTCTGACTTAACAGGTAGGATTATTTTTTGTTTTATAAAAACTTTCAATTTATATTTCTAATTTGTATAAATAAATACAGGGTTTAGGAAAAATTTAAACCTGTTCATTACGTAATCGCTTATTTAAGTAATTCTAAACTAAAAATGGAACTATTTTCTAAAACTGTGTAAATAATAAAGTCTAAATTTTTAAAATCTCACTCAATAAATTTATCTTTTAGATGAAATTAATAAAAATAATACAAGCTTTAAAACATTTTTTTCATAATAGATTACTTTTAACTACATTAAAACATTAAATCAAATTATTTCAGTATAGTTTAAATAAATTAAAACATTTGCAAATAATCAACATTATTTACATCTATCCCATGTCACGTGACACGTATCTACACAGAATAGAATTTTTCTAATGCAAGTTTCATTAAAAGTAACTTAGTTAATGCTATATTAATTTTTACGGCAGATATTCATTATTTTTGTATACAAAGCTATTTTTATTTTTAGTTATGTAGAAATGGTTTTTTATTGTAATATATTCAACAAGGTGCTTCTGGAAAGGATTTTTTGAGACTTTTGGTTCATGAATTTTTAAAGAATCTTCTTAACGAATTTTTCTCTATTAGTATCTTCAGAACAAAAAAATAGTAACAGAAATAACAAATTGAATAAAACATAATAAATAGCAGCAGAAATTTTTATGTTTTGGAGACTTGGGATAGCAAAATAAAACCTTCATAAAAAGGAAAAAACATTTTTTAAATATTTGGAATTTCATAAATTATTTTTCATTGTTCATGAAAACGTAATTAAAAGTTGCATTAAAGTTATGTAAATACTCAACCAGTTACAAGAGTACAAAAACATTGAGTTAATCTTGAGTACTTTCATTTCTATTTGCTGTGCTCAGTTCTTCAATGTGACAATACTGTTGCGAAATTCTCACGTAAAGTTCGTTGATTGAATAGACTTTGGCTAAGACAAAAACAATAACAATTTATTAACACACCAAATGCATCACAATAACAACGGATGGCTATAAAACTTGGCAGCCTTTTGGCGAACTTTTTCAGAGCAATACGAAGAGCAGCAGGTCCTACTTTCACCAGACCTCAGCGAGAACTAACTTTTTACGATCACAAGATCACAGGATGGTTGGGTGTACGGTGTTGCCTGGGCCGGGCCCTCTAACACCGCAAAATTATTGCACAGACAGAAAAACAGAACAGCGCTGAAACTAATGTAGAAGAGTGGGAAATATTACTTAGAGAGAAAAGTTAAACTAAAGTTCAACAGCAGGGATAGACGCTCTTTCGAGTCGCCAGTAGCTTTTAGTTTATTAGAGAGATTTTTAAGTGTGTTGATTGAAGTCGAAATATCCTCAATACCAAGAAGATTTTTAAATTCTGCAATAATTTTTGTTAGACTAACAAGTTCGCTGATAATAGAAGCATCATTATTGGTAACTATAGCTTTAGGAGTAGGCTCACAGTTGATTATCACAGTTATTAAGCTTATTATCTTTAGTTACACAAGCATAAGATTTAGAACTAACTTTTTAAGAGAACTCAAGGCTCCTTAATATAGCTTTCAGGTTTCTGGAAATTTCCACAAGCCTCTAGTAAAATCCAGAGACAGGGGATCGGCAACAAATGTTTCCAAGTCGCCATATTTGGCAATATATCACCAAACTTGGCTCCAAAAATGTGTCTCCCAAAACTTCACAAAGAAGCCAATATTTCACCAATTTGGCGAGATACCATAGAAATTTCCTGTTTACCGCATTCTTAACAATATATTTCATGCTTATTAAGTCTTGGTCAAACATTATAATTTTACCAAAATTTGTCTGAATACAAGATTTTAGCAAAATTTGCATTAAACATTATGCATTAAAAAAGGGGGATCACATATTTTAGATATTCTTCTTTCGTTGACACGTGTAATTTATTCTCAAACAACTCCTAAAAGATTTAGCCATCATTATTTTATTTTACATGGATATTACACTTAAAAACATTGTTTAAAAATATGTCCGATTATGTTTCTAGATTGTAAACATATTACAACAGAAATCATTTCAAGCTTATTATGCGTTATTCAAATCTTTTATTCAGTTCATTTCCGCCGAACGTAAGAATTTAATGCCAACTACTCACGCGATTCTAGTATGATTTAATTTCTGGAACTCAATCCTTCCGTTACCAAGCGGCGTTAACAGCTAATGAAACATTCTTGTTAGTCCAAAGGTTATTAACATTGTGACGTTTTGTAAATGAAACCCATTTCCTGTGTGCAAATCATCTATTAAAAGATTTTAACAGGTGGCACGTAAATTCAGTAATTTTTGGCATCATTAAGCCCCAAGAATATAATTTTCATCTCAGCATTTTTTAATCTGAGTTTTACATTGACTGGTAAAGCAATATCAATTTATTTCTAGTATTTTAACAACAATTTTGACAATTGCAATGAATAACAATACATTTTATTGATCCTTTACGTTAAATATACTGCATATTTTAACATTTGAGTTCTGTTGCTTTTTGAACAATATTTAATTATAGAGGTTTTAAATACCGTCCAACACTTTTGTGCCAAATCTACGTAATGAATTCTCGGATATAAAGAACAAAAATTATGGAACCAAAAGCTTATACATTTAATGATACGTTACATTAAATATACTGTAATCTTTTACAGTTAAAGTACGTTTCTTATTCCATAATGTTTAATTATAAAGGTTTTTACATATTCTGCAATCTTTTTATGATGAACTGGCACATAACTAGTTCTCAGTTTTAATGAAGGGTAGTTGCGAACTCACACTCTAACTCTTATTTTTAATTATAATTCATTCTTTTATAGAAGGCTTTCTAATACTTAGAAAGTGGATATACTTTACAAATATACTAAGAAATTTTAAAAATGGTTTCCCCATGGAAAAACAGGGTTTCGTGTCTAAATTTTTTTAACAAAATTTGTAACCTCGCACCTAGCCTTCAGTATGGGCAATTAAGTTTCCCCAGTAAAGTTTTAAAACAACTATCTCAGATAAGCTTACAAATAGTTAAATAAACCTCTTATGTTATGAATACGCGAGAGTATTCCAGAAAGTAAGTTACCCTCTTAAAAAAAAAAAAAAGAACTCACTGTTTTAGGGATATATTTATTGGCAACAAGTACGCAATGTTTCAGGTATTTTTCAACATAGTCACAATTGAGGTACTCGTATTATGGGATTAACTTTTGTATCCCTCTCTCGTAGAACTTTGCAGCCTATGAATGAAATCAGCCTTCCTGTTCCAGAATACAGTGCAAATCCCTTTCCGTACCGACAGCGTCTTTTTGAGTTTAGTCCTGAAAGAAGATCCAATATGATGCCAATGTCCTGACAGTTGCTTGGTTACCGGTGTAAAGGGCTAAATCCAATTCTCACTGACCATGACGATCGAGGAACTCGTCGCCGTCATCGTGACACCGTTTCAAAAATGCCAGTGCTGCTCCTAAGCGTTGCATTTTGTGTTCGGGTGTCAGTTTCGGCTCATAGACCTGGCAGAGCTGATGAGGAATTTCAACTGGGGCAATGCTTTGTGCATTCAAAACCATGGACCGAACCTTGCAGGTGGAGGGAGAAGGAATTATAGTTTCCATTTCGAACCACTATTACCACGCTACTGGCAGCAGTCGGGATCTGTCCAGTTGGCATATGATTGATAAGTCATAGATCCGTTTCGCATGCGCAATTGACACGGCTAATTAAGGTTACTTTAAGGGGAAAACAATCGAAAACTTACTTTCTGGATGCAACTCGTATACTGTTTTCTGTCCATATGTTTTAAATAAAACTAACCCATTACATCTTAATTTTACAATGGGGAGATTCCTAGTAATCGAGGTTGAATGCTTTACATCTTATTCAATACTGTTACAATTAAATCATGCACTTCTTTCATCAATGAAATGTGCCTTTTATTTAAGAAATTGGTCTGTTTTACCTATTTAGAAATATTTGCTTATTTCTTCCACAATTACTGTTTTATTTTTATTTAGATTTTAGTATAATCTTAAAAACATCATTACAAAATTTTATTAAAAACAACTCCAAATGTAATTATTCCTCTCTGCGTTCGGAAAACTTACCGGCGGCAAATCAACTGATACGAGAACACTAACGTTCTAGAATTGGAGTAGTTGAATTAAATGAACGATGTTATTACTTGTGAGAATGTGTCGCAACACCATGTAACAGTTTGCCTGAAAAGCAGAATGATATTTTTCGAGAAATTTTAATTAAAATTTTGGTTTTATGATCACTATGCACTAAAATAAAATTATTTAAATGATAGATACTTTTAATTGAAGAGTTTTATTTTCAATTCCACAATAAGATATGCAAATTACCAGAAGATTTAAATTAATTCATAAAATAAAAATGTTCAATTTAGGGAGTAAAACTTGTATATTTAATTATTCCGTTTTAAGCATGTACAGAAATTATTTTAATTAGTTAATATAATCCTGTATTTCATATATATATATATATATATATATATATATATATATATATATATATATATATATGTGTGTGTGTGTGTGTGTGTGTGTGTGTGTTTGTGTGCATAAACATGTATGTAAATATATATATATATATATATATATATATATATATATATATATATATATATATATATATATATATATATATATATATATATATATATATATATATATATATTTACATACAATTTATATATAATTATTAAAATATTTTAACAGGTGGCATGTAAATTCAGTAATTTTTGGCATCATTAAGCCTCAAGCATATAATTTTCATCTCAGCAGTAAAGTTTTTGTTGAGCATATTTTAATCTGGGATTTACATTGACTGTTAAAGCAATATCAATTTATTTTTAGTAGTTTAACAAAACTTTTGACAATTGCAATGAATAACTATACATTTTATTGATCCTTTGCGTTAAATATACTGTATATATATATATATATATATATATATATATATATATATATATATATATATATATATATATATATATATATATATATATATATATATATATATATATATATATATGTATATATATATATATATATATATATATATATATATATTACATACATATACATAGATAGATAGATATATACACACACACATATATATATATATATATGTATGTATATATACACATATATACACATATATATATACATATATATATATATATATATATATATATATATATATATATATATATATATGTAGTATATCAAAATTATTACACTTTAATATCTCATAAAAGTTACATTCTCTCCCTTTCTCATTTCTTCGAGTCCACTTTCTCAGCCATAAAATGTCTTAATCAAAGGAGTGTCCTCGATTTAAAATCTTCCAACTCATTTCCGAAGGCTTTTTCTCTAATAGATGTAAATTTTCTCACCACTCACCTCATTTTCCAGCTATTGCTGACAAATGACTCAGTTTATTCTCTGATCTAAGTTACGTTTATTGTTAAATTTGTTGAATAAGTTCCATTTCTTTAGAAACAACTTCCTCTATGCATCTCGCTCTCGGGTCCAGACACATGTTTCGATGTTAATTACTCTTTTTGACTGTTAGACATGTCTTTTTTTAAGCTCTTAAATAACATATAAGTTTTACTCGGGATTGTCATTCAAATTCATGGTGCCACGGTTACTATATTAGTTAAGCTTTTCCTTGGCTGGTACCGCCAGTCAAGTAAACACAATCGGAGTTTACATGGATGTGGCCGGCGGATTAATTCACACACATACACACACACATACTCACACACACACACACACACACACACACACACACACACACACACACACACATATATATATATATATATATATATATATATATATATATATATATATATATATATATATATATATATATATATATATAAAGCCGAAGTACCATGAAAACTAAGTCTCGGAAGCATTTGTAAATGACACGATTAGAAATATTATGGTTTGACTGCAGTACATACATTAATTCTCGTACATTTTAACTGATACGAAATCAGTCTTATTTTCAATAGTATAGTACGTAAAAAATTTAAAGATAATAATAACAAATATAATATTTTTAAATGTAAAGACAAAAAAAATTAGTGTTTTTTTACGATTCTTTGAAAATTTTATTTGTATAGGCTTTTTTTATATTAAATTTCAGTTGTCTGACGTTCTTGGTCTAAATATGCTAATCGATTTCCTTTCTATTAAAAATCCAACATTTTGTACATTTATAAACTTTAATTCTAAAATTACATCAATATAGACAAATTAATCCTTTTAATGAACCATTTCTTAAGTGTTATTATTCTCATTTTGTATCTCTTTCATAGTACTTCACCACAATAACTTCGTTTAAAATAAATTACAAAATTAAATGTAAGTGATAATTCCTTGCTATTTTCGGAAAACTTATCGGCGGGAAATCAACTGATGCAAAAACATTATCGTTCTAAAAAATAGACTAGTTGGGTTAAGTGAATAAGGTTTAAAACCTGTGCAAAAACTTGGCAAAGTCATATAGTAGTTTAACAGGAAAGAAGAAGGGACTTATAAGTGATGTATTTCCGTAAAGTTTGATATTTCGATCGTTAAAATTCATGAAAAATTTTCAGTTTCCATTCCTCAACTGAATAATAATTTGCTTTTGAGATGTAACATGCACTTAACTGAAACAGCTGCATTTCTGCTTTCATTTCATTATTTAACTCCCGAGCATAATTTTCTTTGCTGTTACTTTCATTTTAGAGAGTTTGCAGCAATAGATAGACCACAAAATGAACACTTTTGTTGTACAAATAGATGCGTCTAATCGGGTTAAGTGAACAACATTAATACTTGTGTAAATGCATGTAAACGGTATGTATAAGTTTTACCGGAAAGAAGGGACTTATTATCGATATTTTACTTCAAATTTTGATATGTCGATCGCTAATATCCATGAAATATTTCCTAGTATCCATCTTTTTTTATACACTTCTTGAATTCATTTTATGAAAAATGTTCATTCCTCAACTGGATAACAGTTTTATTTTATGAGATAATATGCAGTCAATTGAAATTGTTGCATTTCATAGTTAATTTCATAGTTAATTTCATAGTTTCATAGTTAATTTCATAGTTAATTTCATAGTTTCTTTATTTTCCTCCACGACCATTGTTTTCTTTGAAATTATTTTCATTTTAGAAGTTTTGAAGCAATAGATAGATCTTAAAATAAGCACTATCTTTCTAAAAATAGACGATACTAGTCCGGTTAAGAGAAGAAAGTTAATACTTATGTAAATCGGTAGCAATGTCATGTAGTTGTTTTACCATAGAAAATGTGTAAATCACTTTACGTATAGAAGTTATTTATACGTGATTTTTTCATCAAAATTTGATATTTCAATATCTAAAACTCATTGAAAATTCCCTACCTTCCATCATTTTAATGCACTTCTTAACGAAGTTTTATAAAAATATTTACTCCTCAATTGGATGATAATTTGCTTTTAAGAGGTAACATGCAATTAATTGAAATAGCTGCATTTCACCTTTCTTTTCATTCTTTACCATCTCCGAAGATCCTATTGTTCTAAAAATATATAAGCGACTAGTCCGGTTTAGAGAAGAATGTTAATACTTGTGCAAATAGTAGCAATGTCGTGTAGTTGTTTTACCTTAGAAAACGTGTAAGTCACTTCACGTATACAAGTAACTTATAAGTTATTTTGGTCTTCAAAATTTGATACTTCGATCGCTAAAACTTATTGAAAATTCTCTAATGCAGTTCTTGACTAAGTTTTATAAAAAATATTTACTCCTCAATTGGATGATAATTTACTTTTAAGAGGTAACATGCAATCAATTGAAATAAATGCATTTCCCCTTTCATTTTATTATTTACCTCCAGAAGCATCCTTTTCTTTTCAATTACTTTCCTTTTAGAAGTTTAGAGGCAACAGATAGATCCTAAAATAATCACTATCGTTCCAAAAAGAGACGCGACTAATCCTGTTAAGTGATAATAGTTAATACTTGTGCAAATAGCAACGTCGTGTAGTTCCTTTGTCGGAGGAAAAGTATAAGTCACTTCACGTATAGAAGTAACTTATATGTGAATTTTGTCTTCAAAATTTGATATTTCAATCTCTAGAACTCATTGAAAATTTCCTACCTTCCATCATCTTTTAATGCACTTCTTGAATACACTTCATAAAATAAATTCACTCCTCAACAGGATAACAATCTGTTTTAAAAGGATGAAATGCAGTTAATTGAAATAACTACATTTCATCGTTCATTTCAGGATTTATCTTTATCCCTGAGCATCATTTTCTTTACAATTACTTTGCTTTTACTTTGCAATTACTTTGCTGGTTTGAAGCAATAGATAGATCCTAAAATGAAGTGAGATGCGCGGACGTCTCATGCACATCTTCATTGATTTCTAGGCTAATCAGATGATTGCCTTACACTAAAACAGTAGTGGGGGGTTACAGCAAGTACTTATTCTCAGCAATCAGCATATATCTGGTTAATTGCGTCGAATCTCCCGAACTGCAATTTACGCTCATTACACTAAGCTCAACTTCACTATGTTATGGCACATGACGTACGAAATTGTTGATTAGGCTGGATCATTTTGTAGCGTACAGTAAACAACACTCGGATACATTTTACAGCACCGCATACATTTTTTCCACTTTTTTTCGGTTTCGGAGAGATGCATTTAAAACAGGAAAGAGATCATTCGTAATCATCTACCTAGCAATTAAATTATGGTGCTGACAGCAAAGTTTCGGGGTAAACAGAATCATTTATTATGAAAATACACTAAAAAATTCCTCTTCGGATTATAATTGAGTACTAAACTACAGAATAAAAAAGAACATAAAGTGGGATGCATTTCGTTGCACTAGAATATATTTGTTAAAATATGTACCTTGCATGTGATACATAATTTATGAACGTTCTGAAATTCAAAATGGGTTATAATAAAGAGGAAAAATGTTGGCATTAAAAAATGGAATATTCTGAAAAAAGAATTAACTCATTTTTTACACATAAAATGGAATATTTGCTTCATAGTTATGTATGTATTAAAATGAATGCATTAAAACTTAAAAGCTGCATTTACTTAATCATAAACACAATTTTTTAATGCCAGGTTAGAAAAGAAAATCAATTAATATAGAATGTGTTTTCTGAAAAATGAATTGTGAAATTTAATATATTTACTTTTAATATTGATAATGACAGTTTGTCAGATTTTCATAATAATATTTTTTTTCAAATTCAATATTTTATTCAGTTTTGCTATAAATAACAATACTCAAAGAATTTATATTAAATAAATGCGTTTCGTTATTTAAATCAAACACATATGTAATATTCTTATTTTATTCTTTAAAAAAGTATAATGTAAATAAATGTTTCTTTTCTCTGTTGAGAATAAATTTAAAACAATTAAACAATTTCATACATTAAAGTTTAAGTTGAGAATAACTCTAATTATTTATACAAGAAAAATGTGCTTGTTAATTGAGTGCTTTTTTATAAATTATAAATTTAACTATGTGTAATCTAGTTTTGTAATAATTCTATAATTTATAAAGAAAGTAGTTTAAATGTTATCAAGATAATATGTAGCACACGAGAACATATACCGGGCCTCTGAGGCCTGAGCGTTATAAAAAATTCCACAAAGAATCTTACAATATAAATAGACTTCCCATATTATCAGTAGGTACCTCATAAAACTTCTACACCCCTAAAACATAAAACTTCTTCACGAAAAATATATCGTGAAAATTGCTTAAATGCATCTTACTGATGCATTTAAGCAATTTTCACGAAATATTTTTGTAAGAAAGAGATACTTATAATTTATTCGGCCTCCATAGACTTAGTGAATGCTTATACACTTTAGCATTTTTATTCAGTGTTTGTGGAAGGAGGAGCGATGAACTGAAGAATAAATCGTTATTTTAATAAAATGGAGAAATATAAATATGAAATATAAAGATGTGGTTTAAGTTTTAAAATTTTAAGTGTATGTCTTAAGTGTATGTAGCTCTCGGAGTACTAATAAAAAAGTTTTAGACTCCAAAATACTTTTAAAAATTAATGTTTCAAAAAATTCGAAAGATATTTTAAACTTTAAATAAAGTATTTTTGGTAATACAAATTTGCTGTTCATACTGCAAAGCCTTTTTTAGTGTTTGGCTGAGAAAATTTGCACCGGGTCCCCGAGAGCCGTTACACGTTTTCATGTAACTGTGAGCTAAAGAGAGTACTCGAGGGTTAAAATATTAAATAAACATAATTGTAAGCGCTCCCACTTTCTGGGGCGCTATGTTCGCGTGGGACCTGCCCGCCTACTTTACTGGCACAGGTATGTTCGTGCATGATCGTTGGGATGCATAACCCGAATTAAAGCACAATAGGCTTAGATGGACAACACACATTTATTTACATTTTAAGACAAAATTAAAGAAAATAAAATATCATAGAAAGTCTCAGAGCCAGTCTTAGCCAGATTTTTAGAGCCGAGCGTCGTCTTTCCTCACATCAGCACAGAGAGATGTTTTCCGGCATTCGGCTCTATCTTGACTCCCCACTGAACTCCAACTGCCCTCTTGCAGATCTCTCCCATCTTCGGGCGGGGGTTGTCTGGAGACTTGAACAAATCCTCCTTTTCCGAGGCCCTGGAAAAACAAACAAGCGACACATCCGAAAAACGTGCGGGTGGAAGAGGTCAATAGGGCTGTTTTGCCGATATCATCCCATGAGTCGTGGGTGCAAATACCCTACAATGATCATACACACACATATATATATATATATATATATATATATATATATATATATATATATATATATATATATATATAATATATATATATATATATATATATATATATATATATATATATATATATATATATATATATATATATATATATATATATATATATATATATATATATATATATATATATATATATATATATATATATATATATATATATATATATATATATATATATATATATATATATATATATATATATATATATATATATGCACTCCAAGAGCTAAAAGCTCTAAAATTTGAAAAACAGATACGAAGAAAGTGGATTGGGTATGGAAGGTTTATGAGTTCCATAGACGGTTAAACAACTGCTTGTTCAGACCGGAACTTTTCCGTACATCCAACAGACCATAATAATAAGAAAAAAGTAGAACCCTTTAAATATGAAACAACGTAGCAAGTATATTCAATGAAGATAAAGCTGTACATAAAGCAACATAGCTAGTATTTGTTTCCATACACACTCCACGTCAACAAAACGAATTAGGTTTAATACGGATTAGGTTACTGTGTCCAATTCTCTATAAACATTAAACTGTAATTTTAACTGACACATTAGTAACATTGCTGACGTGTAGTATGTATAGAAATAAATACTAGCTATGCTGCTTTATGTACAGCTTTATCTTGCTTAATTATACTTGCTGTGTTGTTTTATGTACAGCTTTATCTTTTTTTTATTTAGTATGAAAAGTTTAAATTGTTCTATTTTTCTTGTCCTTATGGTCTTTGGGTGTACCGGAACATTTACGCCTGATCAAACAATTGTTTATCCGAGTACAGAAATCGCAAACCTTCCACGCCCAATCCATTATCTTCCTATCTCTTTTTTCAAATTTAAGCTTTTGGAGTTATAATTACTTAATTTATTCTTCGTCTCTATTTATTGACCACTGTGTAATAGAAGCTTTTAGCGCATTATATATTAAGATATATATTAAATTTATATCTTACTGTTTATTATACTATATATATATATATATATATATATATATATATATATATATATATATATATATATATATATATATATATATATATATATATATATATATATATATATGTATACATACATACATACATACATATATATATATATACATGTATATGTATATATAATAAATGTATCCTTATTTGGTTTTTAAAATGAAATGTAACTGTATTGATAAAATTAAATCTATATAAAAATAAATAACTAAGAAGAATATAAAATCCTAACCATATTGATAATTTATTCGATGTGATGAAAGAAGACTTCCTCCCTATGGTTAAGCACAATGTTTTGATAATTTAGAAACTCTACTTCTAGTAAAATAGTTATGGTAACTATTATATATTTCGAATATTTAATAAAATGTATACAGTGAACGGAAAAACTCTATACGTTTTAGTTTAACTTAATATGAAATATTGTTTTGAAAAAAAATAATATTTCTTATAAAGTATGAAGAATTGCAAATAATATAAATACAAACTAATATTTTCTATCTATATTACTTACAAAATATATTTTTAGAATAAATTGTGGATAAAAGGGAAAAATATTATAAAATATAAACATTCTTTTGAGTACAAGTAAATTTATAGTTTTTTATAAATATAAAAATGGTACAAAAGTGTTTAATAAAATTCAATGAAACTCTTTAATTATCAATATATATTAGAAAGTAAATTCTACAATTTTCATTCTTTCAAATAACAAAAATTTAAAAATAATTTATTATATTTGTTGAATATATAATAATCCCTATCTTTTACACAGTGAATATTTTTAAATACGCCATAATACATACACTGTTAATCAAACCTAATTTACAAGAAACTAATGCCTGAAAATCCCCTTTATAATAATAGTTATCTGTTTGTCTGTCCTTGAATTTATGAAGCGGTTGGACCTGAAATGGATAGAGGCCTCCATATTATATTCCCAA
>CM063505.1:191570950-191573450 GCA_032207245.1 Pardosa pseudoannulata | reverse complement strand
GTTAATTTTATCCAAAATGTTTTTGCCTTATATTTAATTTTATTGGCTTTAGGTGGAATGCCTGCATTGGAAATTCCTTTTCTCCTATTTAGTTCAGTTCATTTGATTGCAAGTATTATGTTGTTTATCCATTTTTCGCTATAAATAATTTATATAGTAATAAGTATTTCCCTCATATGCAGCAAAAATTTTCTCTTCCTAAACTCCTAAATATGTTCTACAGTCTGTTAGCTTCGTGAGAATGGCATGAGTGAATAAACAAAATATGTGAAAAATTCTTAAAGGAGCCTTTAAAATAGGAATTATGTCTTAACGTAAAAAGACACATCATATCATCCATAGAAACTAAAAAAATGTTATTTGTAAAGTATAATAAAAAATAAAAAAGGCAAGAATAAAAATGATTCATTTATCAATGTAGTGAATATTAAGTTTTCATAAATTTTATTTATAAAAACTTAATATTCACTTTTTTTACATTGATTTTACACAGCAAACAGAAGTTTTTTTCAAAACACATCTTTCGATTAAAATCTTCGCCCTTATATGTTGTCATTGTATGCCGTTATCACAAAACGTTTGTAATAAATGAAATAGGTAAAAGGATTTAAAAAAAATGATTGAATCCTTATAGTTAATTCAATGAATTTTAAAAATTGAAGTGGATTAGATAGTATTTTATTATCAGTTATTTTCATAGGAAGCATATTGGTTAAACTGATATTATATGAATGCTAGAACATATTACTTTAGGTACAATATTTGTTAACAACAAAGTTTAAAATACTTTAAATTTCAGATTCATTTAGAAAGTTAATGCCATGCGTATTTTGTGTATGTGGGAATTTAGTTAGTTGTAATAAAAAATTTTACACCGAAGAAGCCATTAAGTTTAAAATTGCACGTCATTTCATTACAAATGATTTAAAATATTTTTATTTATAAAACTTGTTTGCAAGAAATATTTATTTAATTCTTAACCCTCCGAGTGGAACACACCGAGGAAAAAAAAGTCTCCAAAAAATACGCTAAACTTTTATTGTGTCAGCGACCAAAGCGTTCTATGATTTTTTACTTCACCCTTTGTCGATTAGATTGGAATACGGAAAACCCACCCTCGTTATTGTCCCTTTATTTCCGGTTATAGATATATAAATAGACATTATAGATTCTTAATTTTAAATATACATAAAGCTCGTCAAGTTTCGAAGATCATCCCATAAGAAATAATGGATTCTAAAAATATGAATAAAAATACTTAAGAGAATTATTTATATTTTTTACGAAAGTAACCAAGATATTTAAGTAGTGCACTTAGAGATACATCTGTTACCGCAAACGAAATACTTCGAAATAGAGATTTACAAAGCTATGAAAAGCTATCAGCGTCATAAATGTCAGTCAAAGAGGGGTGCAATTCCTAAACAATCGACCTGACCCTCCTACCTCAAAAATCCATGGGGGAAAGCCCTGGCGAAAATGTACAATGCATCCATTTTCGGAACGTTTTTGGAGGTCGAAAATTGCACCTGACAACCGGCGGAATTGTACGTGCGAACCTCTTAGAGGGTTAATTTGTATTTAATATTTTCCCCAAAAATGTACGAAAAAAATTAAAAAGATCTTTTTCTATACCTTAAAAAGTTATAAACGTAAGAATTGGTCTTTTTTGGCTATTTCAAAAATTTGTTTCATAATGCAATTAGTGATGCAAAACCAAATTTAGTAAGCAAAATTTCTAATTTTACAAAACTTTTAAAATTATATAAAATTGGTTCTATTTTGGAATAAATTTGGAAAACTTTCTTTCGAAACCATTATAAAAATTACTATTGTGACTTAATTCTGTCGAAATATCAGTAGTGAAATGCAGGTCTAAAATACGCATATGGTTCATAAATCTAGATTTTTATGAAAAAAATTATCATTTTCTATAATTTAAGATTTTTACACACTATATTTAAAAAGACAAATCTAGCCAAATTTTTGTCTTATTTTATCATTAGATACTTTGCTATATTCTAATTATAAATAAATTTTGATATTATATAATTGTTAGAATCAAAATGTAGTTCACAGTTTATAACTCATTATAAAAGTACTTAAAGACTGAAAGAGAGCGTCTTGAGAAAGGGTTGTTGCATGAACCCTGAAATAATGGGGTTTCTTTGTTAGAATATTTACGCGGGGCAATGTTTGATAGTTGGCTGTTAAACTATATAATAAAAAGATTTTATCCAGATATTACTGGCTCTAAAGTTTTTTAATATGCTTGTTATGTTTGCATATATATATATATATATATATATATATATATATATATATATATATATGGTTTGGTTTTAGAGCGTTACGGTCTACTCTTTTGCAACACGAGGGCTAATGAGACCGGGACCTACTGCTTAAAGCAGATTCCGAACGGCTACGAACATCCATGCCATAGTGGGATTCGAACCCACGAACTCCGGTTCCGAAGGCCAGCACCCTAACCATTCGGCCA
>CM063505.1:191560950-191568450 GCA_032207245.1 Pardosa pseudoannulata | reverse complement strand
AAACAACCTATATTTATAATTTCTTGGGCCCGTTAAGTAAAATATATCTTATGCAGTCATAGAGGCAAAAAAGGCTGTCCTATATAATTGAAGACCAGGCAAAGTGTCTGGTATAAATACTTTATTTTAACTATAATGATGGACACTGACTCATGTGTCTTACACAAACAAAAGACAAACGGTTATATATTTAATGTTTTTCTTGCCTTATTAAAACAATAGTAGCGAAAATGCAATTAAATTAAATATTACCTTTTAAGCACAAAATATTTTTTCTCCATAATATATCTAGAAAATTCATGATTTATCAATTTCAGTTTCTTAAAATACATAAGATTCCAGGATTTAACTTATTTATTGAGTAATGATTGTGTAAAAGATAAATTCCTGTGGGATACACCTGGAATCTGAACCTGTGGATGCATAATATTTACTAGTTTAACTAACTAACTAGGTAACTAGGTATTGTATTAAAAAGGTGGACATGGTGGACATGGTATGTCTATGCAAATACGTATAATTTATTTCATATTAAAAATACTCTAAATTTGCAAAATTTCTCTTATTGAATATTAATCTCAAATCTTTCAATTAATCATCATTTTTATCAATCATAAATTTTTGTCTGTACTGCGTAAATTTTATAAATAAATGATTATCAAGCTCTAAAATTGTTTAAAACGAAAATGTAATTTAATGCTGCATGGTGTTGCAACACTTCTCTTACATTAAAGTGATTAAAAATACTTATATCTTTTTTCATTTCTTCGATTTGCTTGAAAATTCAATACATCGTTAATGATATGTTTATGGAAAAGTGATTATGACTGCAGGGAAAGCAATTACTTTTTTAGGGAAGCTTTTAGTTTCATTTACTTGTGATTGGTATTATAGTAATTTATTTAACAGCCAGTTAGCAGGCAAAAATTAAATACTTTATAATAATTACTTTCTGGGAAAGTCTCAAATTTATTACCTTCCGGGTTTTCTTCCTAATTTTAATAATTTCTTTGAATGTTAAATAAACAAAATATCTAATTGTTTACATTACTATACGGTCTTTATAATAATTTTCTTCTGCGTATTGTTATTTTATTAAAACATTTACTTATTTATCTAATAATATTTACCTAAAAAGTAGTAACACACACCATCTCAACACCAATGTATAAGCATAATAATATATAAATTATATATAAAAATGTAATTTTTAGATTATTAAAAATGTTTTTGTATAGAATTCGATATAACTGGTTCTGCCAAGCCAAAATCGAGTTTTCGAAACATTTTGAAATAAAATGCAAAAGTTCGTAGCTTCCTGGCTAAAAATAATTAACGACTTCCACGAAGGAAAAAATACAACACAAAATTTCATTAACTAGTCTAATTGATAACATGAGAAAAGAAAAGACAAACATATATTACAAGTTGCAGTTCAGAGAAAAGCCTCCAGTTTCAACCGGAATTCTAAATTTTCCAATCCAGCCACGTGACAAACGTTAGGAAACCAACGCAGGGAGACCGTAAGGAAATTGAAAAATTATCAGAAGCTAAATTTTTTACCCTCCTCGTTCCATTCGGGAAATGTGATTAGGTTTGTACGCCGTAAAGCGATAACTTTTACAAGAAAAGATGAAACAAGTAATTTCACCTTTGTTCCTTAAATGACATAAAAAAAAATAATTTTCTATGACCGCTGCAAATTTTTCACTTTTAGTCTAATTGATAACATGAGAAAAGAAAAGACAAACATATTACAAGTTGCAGTTCAGAGAAAAGCCTCCAGTTTCAACCGGAATTCTAAATTTTCCAATCCAGCCACGTGACAAACGTTAGGAAACCAACGCAGGGAGACCGTAAGGAAATTGAAAAATTATCAGAAGCTAAATTTTTTACCCTCCTCGTTCCATTCGGGAAATGTGATTAGGTTTGTACGCCGTAAAGCGATAACTTTTACAAGAAAAGATGAAACAAGTAATTTCACCTTTGTTCCTTAAATGACATAAAAAAATAATTTTCTATGACCGCTGCAAATTTTTCATAACACACACCATCTCAACACCAATGTATAAGCATAATAATATATAAATTATATATAAAAATGTAATTTTTAGATTATTAAAAATGTTTTTGTATAGAATTCGATATAACTGGTTCTGCCAAGCCAAAATCGAGTTTTCGAAACATTTTGAAATAAAATGCAAAAGTTCGTAGCTTCCTGGCTAAAAATAATTAACGACTTCCACGAAGGAAAAAATACAACACAAAATTTCATTAACTAGTCTAATTGATAACATGAGAAAAGAAAAGACAAACATATATTACAAGTTGCAGTTCAGAGAAAAGCCTCCAGTTTCAACCGAATTCTAAATTTTCCAATCCAGCCACGTGACAAACGTTAGGAAACCAACGCAGGGAGACCGTAAGGAAATTGAAAAATTATCAGAAGCTAAATTTTTTACCCTCCTCGTTCCATTCGGGAAATGTGATTAGGTTTGTACGCCGTAAAGCGATAACTTTTACAAGAAAAGATGAAACAAGTAATTTCACCTTTGTTCCTTAAATGACATTAAAAAAAAATAATTTTCTATGACCGCTGCAAATTTTTCACTTTTAGTATTAGTTAACTCGAAAGATTCTTGCTGTAAGCCAGTGTTTCTCAACCTTTTAGTATTCACGGCCCAATTTTCAATCATAATTTTCATCGCGCCCCCCTCCCCACCGCGTACAATAAAATGTATACAATAATAATGTATTTTGAGCATTATGGCGCTAAACCTGCACTACAACCTTAATTTTAAACTTTGCAAATTACCAAGAATACGGAAATTTATTGACATTTTGCAACACTGATACTCAGCATTGAAAAAACAATAATCCTATGCCTTTTTATTGCTCTTGCGTCCCGCCATGTCGGGCATTCTCACGGTTTCGCGAGAAGTTTCGATTTGTCTGGAATTTGTCTGGTCAGCTTAAAAGTTAAGTTAGGAGCGTGCGCAGATGTGAACAAATGTTTTCTCATAGGGAGAAGGAGAAAGTTCTATGACGCCAATTTCAATTCCAGACAATCTCATTCGAGTCGATCCTTCTTATCGCTATTGAATCTATTCTTAATGTGTATGTTATATATATTTTCGTGTAATTGCAATTCACGGTATTAAATATTCACGGCAGCAGACTTATGCAGAATCATGGATAAATTTTTAAGCGGGCGTAAGCGAGCATTAGACGATAGACAAGTACACAGACATCAACAAGTACACAGACATCAACAAGTACACAGACGAGCGTGGTTCCGAAAATAAAATCAAGAAAATATTCTCAAGAATACTTAAATTTTGGGTTCACTAGTACTGAAGTAAATGAAGAAGAAAGGCCCCTGTGTATCATTTGCTCAAAAATGTTGGCGGCAGACAGCATGAAACCTAATAAACTTAAACGACATTTGGAAACGCTTCATAGTGAGTACGTAAACAAACCCAGAGAATTCTTCGAATTAAAATTAAAATCATATGAAAAGCAAAAATCATTGTTTAAAAAAACTTTGTCTGTGAATGAAAAAGCTTTAATTGCCTCTTACAAACTTTCATATAAAATAGCCAGATGTAAAAAGCCTCACACCATTGGTGAAGAGCTTATTTTGCCAGCCGCAATTGAGATTGTAGAAATTATGTTTGGAGATAATTTTGCAAAACAATTGCAGTCTATACCTGTTTCAAATGATACTGTTGCCCGTCGAATTGCTGATATAGCTGAAGATGTAGAGTGTCAGCTTTTGTCGAAGTTGCGTGACAAATTGTTTTCAATACAACTCGATGAGGCAACAGATAGTAATAAAGATGCTCATTTCATTGCCTATGTTAGATTTTGTGATGATTTGTCAGTAGTAGAAGAATTACTTTTCTGCAAACCAATAGAACTCAAAGCAACAGCACTCGCATTATTTGCTATCTTAAATGATTTTATGAACGAGGCAAACATAGAATGGAAAAATTGCGTCGGAATATGCACCGATGGTGCTCGTTCTATGTCCGGAAGATTCCAAAGTATTCAAGCACTTGTGAAACAAAAATCGCCACAGTGCGTCTGGACACATTGCATGATCCACAGAGAAGCTTTGGCTTCCAAAGAAATGAGTCCTGGTTTGAATATTGTGTTAACTACGGTTGTAACCGTAGTAAATTATATAAAAATGAGACCCCTGAAATCAAGAATCTTTTCCGCACTTTGTAAAGACATGGGTGCAGTACATTCAGCGTTACTATTTTATTGCGAGGCAAGATGGTTATCACGAGGGAAATTTTTGCAACGTGTTTATGAATTAAAAGAAGAAATCGCCGTTTTCCTAGAAGAGGAAAACAGACCGGAAGCTGAGAATTTTCGCGATAGTTTATTTGTGATGAAATTGAGCTACATGGTCGACATATTCGAGAAATTAAATAACTTGAATCTTCATCTGCAAGGAGCAAATACACATATATTGGATACGAGTGATAAAGTTAATGCTTTTTGTAGGAAATTGGAATTGTGGAGCAGAAATCTAAAGCAAGAAAACTTAACAATGTTTGCAAATTTGAATGATTGTATTAAAACTTACAAGGCTGAAGAACAACATGTAAAAGTTGTTTTTGCAACCATTGAAAATCATTTAGCAATGCTAGCAAAGAATTTTAAAAAGTACTTTCTTGCTGACGACAAACTGATATCAAGTTACAAGTGGGTGAGGGATCCATTTCAAAATACTCCCGAAGGACTCTCAATTGAAGAGGAAGAAACCTTCATAGACTTCACGGCAAGCGGCGAAACCAAAAGACAATTTAGTAATAAATCACTCTTTGAATTTTGGGCAGGAGTGGATGATGAGTTTTCTGCACTAAAAACAAGGGCATTTCGCATTCTACTACCATTTTCAACATCTTACCTTTGTGAAACTGGATTTTCTGCGGTGGCTTCTTTGAAGACAAAATATAGATCTCAGCTAAATATAGAAAAAGAACTGAGAGTGTCTATTTCTAATATTAAACCCTCCTTCGAAAAACTTTGCTCTGAAAGACAGGCCCAAGGAAGTCACTAATAATTATTAAATTTGTTTTTAATTTAGTAAGTTGTTTTAATTTAATAAGTTAATTATTAAATATGTCGAAATGTATTTTGTTTTGTATGTGTGTGTGTGTTCTTTCCTTTCAGTCACTTAATCAATTTTTTTAAATAACATTTTCTCTTGGATATGCTCGCGCCCCCCCATTAGTGTGCTCGCGCCCCCCTAGGGGGGCGCGCCCCACAGGTTGAGAATCACTGCTGTAAGCTATTATTTTATAGCTGTAATTATGTCTCAGATCATGTAAACGAATAATAATATTAACAAGAAGTCAAATCTTATTGTCAGGGGTAATCTCTTAAACAATTGAAGTTATTTCACTTTTTATTTTACTAATTGAATGCTATACATGACTAATATTCGCTGTATCTCCCATATAACAATAGTCTAAGTTATATGTCTGTCTGTTCTCGAATTTATGAAGCTATTGAACCTGGAATGGATAGGTGCATCCATATTGGATTATTGATGAGCAAAATTCAAAGCGAGTAAAGTTTATCATCTCCTAAACTATCTATCCGATTCTAAAATAATTTGGTAAATGCTTCATATCACAGCGATAGAAATTCACCCCTTCAACTTTATCGATCATTTAATACCATTATTTTAATACCAATTTTTCCCGGTTAAGAGTAGGTGATTAAATTTATCCATTTATCACATTTGGTTTGGTTTGGAGTGCTACGGTCTACTTTTCGCAACACGAGGGCTAATGAGACTGTGACCTATAGCTTAAAGCCGATTCCGAACGGCTACGAACATCCATGCCACTGTGGGATACGAAACCACGAAGTCCAGTACCGAAGGCCAGCACCCTAACCAATCGGCCATCCTTCGGCGCCATTTATCACATAATAAATAGGTAAAAAAGATAATTTTTTAGCATTATGACGTCATTCGTTTAATCATTTCTTATTTTAAATAATTTAAATATTGTCTGCATTATTTTCCTACTTTTTGTCACTGAACTTAGATATTACATAAATAATTTTATTTTTTATTTGACTTATGTAATAGATTAGGCACATATGGGATAATTTTAAACTAAATAATAGATCTGTGGTGTAGTACATTGCTGTTGTTATTTCAAAGCATTTTATAACTCAAGTTTACTTTATATCGTCTTTAATTATAGTAAAATGCCACTGATCTATATTACAACATTCAAATACTGAACAAAAGACAAGGAAATATGCTAAAAAAATATTTTTAAAAAATTAAAAATTAAAAGAAGCACTCCACGTGCTACGCCTGAAAAAAAAATTGCCAAATGTCCAAGAGAACACTGCATTCTTTTCCTTCCTTCTTTCTACCCAGGCAACCATATACTTTTTCCATTATCCTGTGCTGATGCGTTCGTTGTTCCATTGTCCTTTGCACAATCCGTCCTTTCCCGGCTCTGCCCAAAAGAACCGGGACTCCAAGGATGGTCCTGAATCGCCTCTTGGAGGCCAATCACAACTCTCCAAAACTTGGTGAAGTTTAAGTGCAATCGTTTTCACTGGCCACACCACACGCTTCCTGGAGTCGCTAAAAAACTTGGGCATTCAACCCACAACGTGTGAGTGCGGTGAGCAAATCAGTTTCGCAAACCTTATGTCAAACATAGCTGCACTCTCACAAGATTGTTTTTTGTTGAAATGAAAATTTTATTGCTCGTATTAACAACAAATTATTTTCATAAAAGTGTAGGGGCTGGTCTTACCAAAGTCGTTTAACGGGTAACCGCGATTAATCTCTATTTAAACGGCGTATTGTGTCCCGCTATTGTTTGGCGCCATGGGTTAATCGAGGTTAGCTGTGAAATGACTTTGGTTAGACCGGCCCTAGGTATTTCTAGAAAGCTCCTGTTTAATTTTCTATTAATACAATTACTTATACAAATAAATATTTTCCATTATACGAATATTCTATTAATACAGTTTTTTACCTGACTAATAGGGTACTTTATAATTCTGGAAAATTTAATATTTTACTAATCCCGTCATATGTTGTGGTATATGCTAGTTTTATTTAGATAAGTAAAAATTTTGAGTTCCAAATCTCAACATGTAGAAAAATACTGATTCACTTGTTTATTCACTCCCGCTTGAATATCCACAAAAAAAGGGAACTCGCTGCAACTTTTTATTATTAGAAAAAGAAATAGATATATATATATAAAAGGGAGTATTCTTTTGAGCGTGCGTGTTTGTGTATGTGTGCAAATGCATGTACTCTGTTATAAGGTAAAAATATTAAGATAAAATAACACTAATTGAGAGCAGAGCGTACCAGGTTTTAGGGAAAACAGTTAAATCTTGTAGGCTGTTGTCTGCTGTCTCTTATTAAAAACAAAATGTTTAATATGGGTTTGATATTTGAATAAAAGTTTAACTTTCGGCGAAGAAGAAAACCGAAAA
>CM063505.1:191523450-191555950 GCA_032207245.1 Pardosa pseudoannulata | reverse complement strand
ACTATTAACAAACAACAAAATCTACTGTATTCTATATATCATAAAAATTAAACCAATAATATTAAGAATTTATTGTGAATAAGACAAAATCTAAAAAAAAAAATTTTAGATAGATTAATAAAAACAAATAAATGAAAAAAAATTATTCTGTTATAATATTTAATTGCTAATAAAATAAACTTATATAATTATAATTCACATCTATTTTTCTGTTATTATGTTTCGATTTAAGACCAAAAAGATTATATTTTAAAGACAGAAGCTAAGTTATATAAATAATTACTGTAACTGCACTCTCGTAACTAGCATTTCTCTGGATTAAGCATTTAATTGTTACACTCCAAATATTATCTATTAATTCACCATTAGAGTTAGTTACATAAAATATTGCTTAACATCGCAGACAATTCTGTGTTTCTAAAAATGAATCCCAAAATTAGAATATTCATTTTTGCTAAGTGAAACGTATCTTAATAGTTATTTAATAAAAAGTAGTGTTGCACAAATAATTTTTTGTTTATGGTATGCAAAAGAAATCATTGACGTTATCTATATATTTTAAGAAACATTAATATCATCTAAATTATTTATTTTCTACAAATATATATAACTTTCTGTTGCCGATCACAGAAGTACATTAAATTATTTCTCAGTACTAAATTATGAATATAATAATATAAGTTATTCCTCATTAAGTTACATAAAAAAACATAAAATGTTTAAAAAAAAAAAATTTGACAAAAAATTAATTAACAAATATTAAGTAAACAGAATTAAATTAAACAATTATATTGGTCAAACAGCAATGCTGAATATCTAGTAGTAAAGAAAATGCTCTTTAGGAGAGTCAAGAGTGAAAGTTCGGCTTATGCTTAAGTGGGTCCTTATAATTTTGAAGAAAGGACAAACATAAGACCCATTAGCTTGGCCTGCAACCCCCACAAGTATTGATGGAGAACTTAGAGGGCATTGTGACCACGAGCATATTGTCTCGAAGATTCGAATGAACATACCGTTTAACTTAACAGACGAATTTATTGAAGCAATTAGCAACTTGCAACTTTACAAGATTCAGAAGTTGCCTACAACTAGTGGGTATCAGCTTTTATACCCAAAAAGAAGAATCTGGAAATAAATAATTTACATATTAAAGAAATATCTAGAATGTTCGAGAACGTAAGGCAACAATAAATAACATTTTAAAATTAAAAATTCTTACTTTAAATCAACCGCCATGGCGAGCATCGAATCCACAAACTTCGGGTCTGTATCTCGTGCTTTAACCATGCGACCACTGAGTTCGTTACCAATGTTTCTTTATGCTGCATTATTTTGCGTTTCTCAGTCGCCTTTAACGAACACAAAGCATATTAGACTGGTTGGACTCCGAACCTGCAACTCTGCAGTTACGAAATCGTTGAATTTGCCGAATGAACTACCATGGCTCCTTAAATGTGTGTAAAATTGAATACAGTAGCAAAAGAAATATTATGTATTGTCATAGAATTATTAATTATCAATTGTTTGAAATTTATTTCGTTGAAAATGTGTCATGTATACTCATTTTAAGCACAACAAATACCTTTTTATATAATGTTATATAACACTTAATATCTACTTAAAAACTATTTAGCACAAAAACCATCCCCTATTTATATTCCTGATGAAAGCACAAAACTTTTCATCAATTATAAATTTCATTAACTTCATCTTTTAAATATCTTTGTACAAAGACATATAATTTTCTGTCATAACAAAAATAAACTGGTAAAAACATTTGTTAGAATATAATTTTTAGATTATCGAGTATCAGAAATGAACTGCCTAGCACAAACAGAAACTGTTTGAAGAGGGAAATATTTTAATTTCCTATGTGAATAAAACATTATAATTACTGATTTAAAAATATTTCTTAACTTTTAAAACGAGAGCCGTGGTGGTTCCGGTATATCTAAAACCGTGGACTGGGAACTTACTCTGATTAATATGATTCCAATTTTTCCCATTAAATTAGTATAATAATTGACAAAAACTAGATATTACAATATCGAAAAGTATATATAATTAGAAAAATATGTAGACGACTTTTATGAAATTATTTAGTTTCTAAACACTCAAGGTTTTTAACACAGTTCAGGAGCATTTTGGTTAATTTTTTTATATATATTTCATACATTTTCTACACATTGTTATTTTACATACAAAACAAATTTTTTTCAGTTTTATTTACACACTTATTATTATTTATTTAGCTTAGTAATGAACCATTTTTCGCATATGCACAGATTTTTCAAAATTATACTTTCATAGATTTTTATGGGTACCAAATAAAAAAAAGTCGAAAACATTTTTTTTCAATTTCGCTAGTAACTTTCTGAGAAAATTGCACACAAAAGAGATTTGGAGTCAAAATGACCCAAACTGCGGATCTAGTGTTAATTCACAAGGTAATAGCTACACATTAACTTAAAACAGAAAAAATATCTAAATATTACAGTGAAATTTATATAAAAGTCGAAGGTAACTATTATGAATATTTTGTCCAGATTTTATCTGTTTGGACTTTATATAATTTGAGTAGTAGAAAGTACTGCAGCAAGGAAATTAACCCACATCAATTATTCATTTTACGGAAAACAATGTTTCTCTGTATGTAAGGAATTAACGAATTTGAGGATTGAATTGCCTTCTACACAGTATCTGCATAAAGGGAGAGATATTTCCATTTGATACTAATTATTATTAGAAGAGAAATCTTTCATTGCTTCGAATTTGCCAGGTGGAAATTTAATTAGAATCCTTAAATAGAACAATTTCAGCTCATGTCGATAGAAATATAGCATTAAAATTTATGTAAATAGGAAGACAATTTATAAAGGTATTTTATTAAGGTTTGAGTTCTGAGTATTAAGAAAAACATAGAGGATGCCCAACAAAGTACTAAACTAAATGAAGTTGACTGGATATATAACGTTTTTGTTTTATATTAAATCAAAAACTGTAAACAATAAATGAATTTTACTTTGATTCTCAATTTTTTTTATATCCATATAAGTAACCATTTCAGTGTTTGATTATTAGTCGAGATTTAAAATAATTTATTACGAGATCTACAGAAACTACCAATAAGTAATTGAAGCCTTTAAAAGTTTTCTCGACTATCTAGAAAATGTTTTGCTATTTATTTTGAAACTACAGAAGATTAAAGACCGTATTAGAGTCATATGTTTAAATAAATGCCTTGTCCCGCAGAAAATTAGTGACGTTTGAAAATTAGCGAAGTTTTGAAAAACGATAATATTTCGGCCTCTCTATCAAAAATTATGCTTGAAATATATTGCAGTTCTATCATATCATTATAAATTTGTTTGTAATTATCTGATTTGATTTATGTCATGATTTCAGAGACATTCATGGAGATAGAGAGATTTATTTTTTTAAGGAATGAAATTTCTCTTCGGAGGTATTTTTTTACATGGAACCCAATAAATTATCATTTTCAAAATGCTTTACATATTACAGTAAAACAATATCGAGTAATCAGCATAAAAAATATTGAATATTAGACGTCTAAACATTTTTACTACACTGATTTTAATGATTATATATATATATATATATATATATATATATATATATATATGTATATATATGTATGTATATATATATGTATATATATATATATATATATATATATATATATATATATATATATATATATATATATATATATATATATATATATATATATATATATATATATATATATATATATATATATATATATATATATATATATATATGTATATATATATATATATATATGTATGTATGTATATATGTGTATATAGCATATACTAATTACAATCCTCCATGCCAGACACATTTCTTATAATCTGCGATTGAGTGTACTGAGCAGAACAGGTGATGTACATTTTGAGAGTATTCTTCTGGTAGGGTCACCCTAGACGTCTCATTATGCCTAGCTAAGGCTTGCAGGTGAAGGAGCTCAAAGTCTGACTTCTACCTTTGGCACTTTCATGTCACCAAGGTGCTCTAGGCTCTTGGACCAACAGAGGCTACCGAACAAAGACAGACCTCTACCTTTTTGATGCTCAGATCCCCGGATTAACACAGACTGCATCTTACCTCCTTCACATGACTTTGCTGACTCCAAATCTTGTTACTGCATCGTCCGTCCCGCATTACAATCAGGGGCCTAGGCAGAAGTTAAATAAGCTACACTCTCAGTACTCTTTACATTTTTCAGATATTCCATTCACTCTTTAACACTTCCCTAATTGGACCGAAGTTAGAGACAAAACAAGTATTTCTATCCTTCTTAAACTCAAATTTATTGGTGAGTCCCGCCACTTTCATTTTCAGTGGAATCCATCGCCATACTCGGCAACGAGAGTTCGGATAGCTTGTCCAAAGAGGGTTGCAACCACTCCAATTTTTCTTTTGAACCCTCACTTTTTTAAAAACATGAATCCATTGTCACCGCTAAACTTTCGAAGGAGTAGAGAGCCCTCCTATCCATTCCTAATAAGCTGGCAAAGAGCCTGGCTCTTCGTTTACACTCAGTTGTGACAGAGACTCTCAAAATTTGCAGACTGACAAGTGGTCATACTAAGAATTTCGAAGGCAGATAGATCTTTGCAGTCTTCTCAAATTTTCAAGCTCAGCAATCCTCTGCTAAACACATCCTGGGCTGTTTGGGACTTTCCAGAAGGGACATATATTCGTCTTCCCTTCTTATCCTTGAATTACTTGGGATCAGAGGTCTGATGGATTTTGCCTGATTCAAACAGCAGCTGCAGGATTAGCCAGGACTACAACAACAAAAATATATCTTAAGACAACAGAACCTTCCATGTTCGATGTTTATCCAGGATATCCTTAAGAATGTACTCTACCCATAACTGAAAAACACATGCATTACTATACAAAAATATGTCTTTGCACATCGCAACTTTCAAAATGACCTCTCGCCGTAATACACAATTTATCAGAAAAACTAAAATTTTAACGTTAAAATATTATAGTTATTATTAAGAGTACTATAAGAATATTAAATTTTCAAATATGAAGGAAATTCATAAAAATGTTTCTGAAATTGTATTTTTTCAAACATAGCATAAAATCTTGATATTTATTTATTAGTAAATTAATACGGTTTTTTTTTCAAACTTAAAAGGGATTGGTAGAATTAGACTAAATACTTAGTTGGCTGTAATCCTTGCATTTTCAAACCGTTTCACAATCCGTCAGTTTCGTGCATTTTTGTAAAATATATTGAATTTAGCATTTTAAAACCAGTTTGATGAGCAGAAAATTGATATTTTATTAACGAAAAAAATATTTTTCTTGAAAAAAAATAAAAATACTTTTCGTGTAATTAAATAGTTTAATTAAAACCTAAAAAATATGATAAAAAGTATCTTATCAATATTATTTTCTTATAAAAATATTCCTAAAAATAGAAATGCTAATAGCCAAAAGAAACTCATCATAAAGGAATTTTATAATTGAATTCTAGTATTTTGATTCATCTGAAACAAATTTAATTCATTTTATAAATTGATTAAAAGTTAATTCACATGCTGTAAATAGCTTTGTCTTTATGTGGGCTTTAAATAAAATATTTTAAAATTAAAATGGTTGTAATGTATAAAGCATGACATAAAATGCGACTTTTTTGCCATCAAAAGAGTGTCAATAAAGATTTTATAAATTTAAGAGAAAGTATAATGAATTGATGTGTAGAAACATGCATGGTAACATTCCCATTGAATATTATATGAATCCGATCTTTTAATGGGGATACCACAGTCTATTACTTATAAAAACCATTCAGACACTTTGATGTTTATTTCAAATACATTAGGAATTTAAAGAGAAACAGAATGTAATGAATGCAATTCTCTGAGGAAATTTGATGTTTAGAGTCTAGTCAAAGTATTATTCTGTAAAAGCTCAAAGCTCTTGAGAGACAGTGGTCTTATAAGAGCACTTACACCGTTTTATAAAGAAACGTAATTTACTTACATTTGATAAGGTAGTGATGCACTTTATATATGTATATATATATATATATATATATATATATATATATATATATATATATATATATATATATATATATATATATATATATATATATATATATATATATATATATATATATATATATATATATATATATATATATATATGTCTGTGTAATATATCAAAGTTACTTAACTCTAATATTTCTCTAAAAACTTCTTCTCTCCCATTTTAATTAATTTAAATTTTTCCCCAGCCTCTAAATAGTTTAATCAAAGGAGTGTTATCTACTTCAGCACGTTTCCCAGCTGTTGGTGGCAAATGGTTTCGCGTTTTGCTGATATTGCATTTGATTCGCTTATTAAGTTGTTTTTTAACGTGGGAAAATTTTTTCTGTCATCGCTCTTGGATTCACCTCTGTTCAATCAGAGGGAACTCTGTGGCTTTTCTTTATCTGTTGTCCAGTAGAGTAGATGTGCATTGTAGCTGCTCTGGAATAAAGTTTAAATTAGACTTCTGCTGTTTTCCTGGATGTCGGCATTACTGCATTTTTATTACTGCTAGCCGTTGAGCTTTTTCCTTGTCAAGGAATTTTATAAAAAATGGTTTACACAAACACACACACACACACACACATATATATATGTGTGTGTGTGTGCGTGTGCGTATGTATGTATATGTTTGTGGGTTTGTAGCACGACGAAATTTAATCAACAGGTTACAGGGCAACGAGAAGCCTAATTAATAAGCAGGTTTAAGATGCAGTCGGGTCATTTTATAAGAAGGTGCAGCAAGTCCTACGTGGAACTTAACTTTTATTTAAGAACTAAGCAAACGGCATTTTTCTCAAGCAAGATCAGAAAATGTAATGATACATGAAGATACAAAGTTGGGACTAAAGTGAGAATTGAGACAAATTCTTTTTCCAAGAAAGTCAGAGTTATTGTAGCAATTTAGTCATTATCGGAATTAGCTACAGCCCTGGGAAAGCTAAGCGAGGGGACAGGAAATTAGCATTTATTTTAGAGTTAGCTATGGGAGAGAATTTTAAGTTATCGAACACTCCTTTTAATTGATGATTCTGTGACCTTAAAAATGGAATAAAATAGAATGGAGTAATGAAAAATCTTTAGAGATACTCTAAGTGTAATAATTTTGATGCATTACATTTATATATCATTTCATTTAGAAAAATTATTTCATTCATTTCATAACTATCCAAAAACAAAAAAACTTGAGAGTTTTTAAAAAGTTTGAACTAACAAATGTACATCACTTTTCAAGTATGAGTGGGACATTAAACTATTGAGCTTCAAATGAGAATATTATTGTAATATGTTAATTTTTATTCTGTATTAGAAAACGCAACTTGAACAGCAGATAAAAGATTTATATTCCAAAATTAAGAATTGTAAAACTGTATATCTATTGTAAAATTATTGGATATCTTTTTCTTGATTTTCTTTATCCATAGAAAAACATACTTGTAAATTATAACATGCATTTTAATATTGCAAGAAATATGTAAGATAATATGATTGAATAAACTATATCATAAGATTACTCACTACACGCATAAAATAGAATACTTCCTTTATGACCAAATCAATTTTTGCGACATTTATATTTTCGCCTTTTTTTCTGGAACCCTTAAGAGAAACTTATTTTTCACTTCACAGAAGAATTTGAAAGTGTTATTTATGCCTTTTGAAAGGTTTCTTTTTCAAATGAACAATATATAAGGTTTTAAAAACTAAATCAGTTACAATAAAGTTGTAGTTTAAAATAAATATTTGAGAGGTGAAAATTGGCAAGATTTTAATTGTATATTTATTGTATTTTTATTCTTTAATTATAAAATAAATTACAAAGGCATTTTCTGGAAATTCCTTCCAATTAAACCAGTATGAAATACTGTAAAATAAATCTTTGAACCCATATAAGTCTCATAAGAAAATGGTATCGAGAATCTAGCCGATAAAACTGTAGATACTAAAAATAAATTCCAAAGATGATGGAAGGGATATAATATAATAATGAAAAAAATAGACAGAATATAACAATAAAAAAGAAAAAACTTTTTTTACCAAAGAGATAGAAAACAAGTATGATAGCCAAAGATGGATTTGAATGACGTTCTAGAAAAAGAAAATCTGATGAACAGGTCACGATTTTGGCAAATATAAAAGAAAGAAAAAACTAGCTGCCTTGTCTCCAACGATGTCGTCTTAAGGCCGGAATTTCTGTCTCAGAGGATTCCTGAAATTGTCCAAAAAAAGAATGATGAATGTTTGAGGTTGTATGATAGATAAGCTTATCAGGTTTTGAATAGCTTTATCATATACTAGTTTATGTTTGCTTTGGAATCAAATCTCAATGACGATCAAATTTAAGTTTCCTATACGAAATCAAATACGAAGAATTGATGGATATTTTAAAATGCATCATCGTCAGCGAAATTGTGTGAATATTTTACTATCACAGATCTGAATATGTTGCTTAATACAGAAATTACATCTTTGATGTACATTGCGAAAAATGTATCTTTTTACTCGGCTGAAAGATAAAAATGTTTCTTATTGTAGTTTCCAATGAAATGTATTAAAATAGAGGATTCTTGCATTATTTTTAAACAATAAAGCAGTAAAACACACCAGTTACCAAATACACTATAGAAAATGAAGACTCTAGCTTTTAACAATGTGTAATTTAATGTTAATAGCAAATGTTCCTAACATGTTTAATCAAAAATTTGCTTTTACAAATTTTTTTAAGAAATGATAAATACTATACAATGTGAAATGGGAAAAAGTAGACAATGGTACGGTGTCATATAGGAAAAGCGGAGTCATCAGTGAAGTATAACATCAGTTTTAGTTGAAGCAATTATAATTATTTCTCTGATATGGGTGTTATTTAAGAAAATACGTTCATTAAAGAGAGAATTCGTAATTTTTAAGAGTAAATTTTCTGATGTTTATTGGGTGGTTTATTTATTTATTTTTTTTTGTACATATATATTTTCGATATTTACAGGTTCCATTTTGTTGAAAAATATAAATAAAGTACATAAATATATATGTTTAGGTTTTATTTTTCTTAAAATAAATTTTGTGCTAATTCCTTTCAATCACCATAAACAAAAATGGCTATTAGTTGGCCCACGCATCGAAATCCATTAAAGGTTTTTGTAGAATTTTCTGAAATTTTAAGTGGGTTTTTTCTACGAGAAAGTGAAAATATGAGCTGCATAATTTATATTTTTTCAACTCATCATATTCGTATAAGTTGTGACAAACTTACAGTGGTAATTAAATTGAATTAACAGATTTCAAAATTTTATGTTTGCAGAAATAAATGGCATAGAATGATAAGTTAGATATTAATACAAATGAATAGGGAATATCTGGAAAATTTTCGATTCCTTCAGTTACATGTACATTATCAGTAAGACATGCAATTTTGTAGAGTGTTAAAGATAATTTATAGTACAGCGGCTGAAACTAGTTGCTTAAATTCATATAACTAAGAGAGTCATAGGGACATACATATAATTTTTTCCTTTCACAAACTCACTGAGTAAGTAACTGTATGGTTCAGTTCAGATGACCTCATTTGCCATCTGTATAACATCAATTCTATGGTCCACTGCGAAGGTTTTAACACCGAAGTGGCATCGTGTTAAAGAATTGATTAATTTCTATAACCCAGTGGTCTTATATCTCAAGATTTAAGTTTAATGATAATAGTATATATATAAATATATATACTATTATCATTAAACTTATAATATATTATATTTTTAATTGTACATGGTAGATAGTTACTATATTTAATATGTATGTAATCAATTTTTATGCTGCCTGTAAATTTTACTTTAAGACCTTCTATATACTTGTATAGGTATTCTCGTCCAAAAATGGATTTCTGTAGTAAAAACACCTTGATTTAGTTATCTGTTTCTTGCTTCTTGTAAATCAGGGGTTTAGTGTTCCGTCTTCCTGAAAAACGAAGTTTGAAGATTTATGCATTACTTTTAAAATAATTCACACTAACCAGTTATTTATGCAGGGTACTTTTCGCTCAATCAAAGCCAATGAATTTGTTAAGAATTTTATTATAGAGGAGATCAACATTACCCCCTGGGACAGCTCAAACATAGAGGGTGGGTCCTTGTAAATTAGAAGCACGGGTCAAGCAGAGACCCCAGGCTTGACTTACCACTCTCAGAGGTATAGTTTGGTAACTTGGAGACCACGAAGATATTTGATGTGCTCCTAACACCATTAAGGAACACATCTGAGCTTTGTTCAGTGCAAGCCCGGTACCCACAAACCTCCAGTTCTGACATTGCTGTTTTTGCCAAACCAAGCTAAATATTAATGACATATATTAGTGCAATTAACAGTACACGAAAAACGCTTTCTGTCCCGTGAATGCCATTACCAATTTTGCAGTTGAGAATTTCTAAAAACAATTTACTTGAAATATGTTTATGAATAACACAAGATCAACAACTATTGTATATAATGAATAACCATATTTTTCTTATTTGTACATATATGGCATTCTTCATTCAACTTCGATTATTTTTAAAAATATGGAATTTCAAAATCGCATGATTCAGATAGATATACATTGTATATTCATAATTGTCTCAAATATAATTTATTACAATCTCCTGTAAGTAAATTAAGATCTGAAGATCAATTAACTTTGCACATAAAACCTGTCCTGTTTAGGGATTAGCTGTCGTTTAAAACAGAACGAGATACCAATTTAACAGGAAAAAGTGGATAAAAGATGGTGTAGAACGCGGCTGTTTGGGTACCACAGATTTTGGATTTGGATCTATCTATCTCACTGACATGAATTTCAGTAGTCGTTTTAAGTTGACCATAGACAATATGTCTCTGTTATTGTGTAGCTAAGTAGTAGACGTAGCTATCTAAACCAAACACGTATAGGTGTGTGCGCTCCATACTAATCTTAAATGCAAAACTTCGTGATAAACTATCACTGATAAGTCAAGTTTTATAATAGGTAAAGCATTTTATCATGATTTTAGATTATGTATCTTTCAAAAACAGTAAATGCTTATTGGATACTAGGTCTTATCAAATGGAAACATTTTGAGTAATAACATATACTTAAACATTTGAGAGATTGTTTATAATATAAACTACAGAAAAATTTTAAACTATTGATCATATTTCTATTGGACATATCACTATTAAATTCCTTTTTCCATAGAATAAACATTTTTAGCTGCATTGAAATGACAAAATCGTTTAGAGAAAATATAATTGTTCTACGAATTATTTTTACACTGTCTGTAGGAGCGTTACGCATTAATGAATTAAATTTTCATGTCCCAGTTTAATTTTGTACTCTTAAATTTATGCTTTATAAGGATACATTCTTATGTATTTTGCAGTCACAATGACAAAGAGGCTTGTTAAGAGAGAAACTTTATTCCCTACTAAAAATGTTTAATATTGTCGTCCAATATTCAAGAACCTATGTTTGTGATATTAAATATATCTATCGAACCACTTCCTTTGTCCTATGAACTCCGGTTAAGAAAGGCTAGAATAAATTATAGCATTTCTTAAGCGGGTGAATATGTAAAAGACCTCAATATTAACAAAATGGCTGAAAATAGATGCTTTTAGTATAAATTATTTGAGAAGGGGTAATTGGGAAAGAAAATTATAAATTTATCTTTTATGATAATACATTTTATTATAAATTCTTTAATTTAATTTATAGATTATATTGCATACATAGTAAATATTTTGCAAAGGATTAACTCTTTGAATTTCTTAATATTTTTTGAAAATGTAAATCTTTTAAATTTTATACAATTTTGTAAAGAATGTTTGGTTAACCAACGCTTATATAATTTTTTTTTGTTATAAATTTTAATGAAAAAACATTTCAAATTCCCTATTGTTTAGAGTTTGTCAAATGACAGCTTTCAACTTTTGAATAAATAAAGTTTTAAAAAATTGCAACTGATGGAGTTATTTTCTATTGAATGAAACGCATTTATTTTCTTTTTGTCATAAATTAAGAAAGCAAATTTAACAATGCATTATCTAAATTTCAGGAATATCAGTTGAAAAGAATTTCAGTTATATCAGTCAGAATTAGATATTTTTTGGGGAAAAATCCTGTTGTCTAAAATGAATGAAAATATGATATGCATAGTCAGTGTACCATAAAAGAGTAACATAAGCTTATCTCCTTATAGTAAAATGATACGGTTTGCTCTGTCGTACTTTCAATTTCATGTAAATCATAACTCTGAAAGCATAAAAAGGTGATAAGTTTTAAATATGTTTTGAGTACTAAAATTTTACCAAATTTTAGTGTTTATTTAAAACATTTTATGCATAATGTTTTGTCCTATCTGTCGGTACCGATCATAGACTTTCAATACCACTGTTAAAAAATTTTTATAGCCATTCCGAAATTATTACTGGTTGAAGCCAGTGATTTTTTCACAAATGACATAGCTAAGGACAAGGGTCGTAAAGAAAGACATCTGTTCTTGAGCATGGCATGCATGTGTTACAAAACTGATGTTTCGAAAGTTTGGTAACTAATGTAAAAGGTACATAAAAAATACATATGCTGTCAATCACTCTATCAGTATTAGGATATGTTTTTCCCTTGGTGTTTACCCATTTACGGCTTCGTAGAAAGTATTAGTTCTTTATACAAAATTCGTGTTTTAATATATCCGCACCACTGCTCTAACTGGACGCAACTTCCACCCAGATATATTCGTGTCGTAATTTAAAATAACACCCAAAAGACTGGATATTTTTAGCTTCATTTTCAAATTATTATATAAATACTATAAGAATCAAATTTCACCTGTTTGTCTATATGTAGCCTGATTTCTTTGAAAATGGCAGTGAGATAAGGATTGTGACATGTTTTTATGGATTCAGAAAATTCTAGGAAATCATTTTGCCATATGTTATCTTCGTAGAATCATTAATAAAGTAAATATTAATTAAAAATTACCTCAATGTTAATTAACTTGGTCTTAATATGTTTATTCTGCACAAGTGTGTTAAGCTCAGTAAAATTATTTATGAAAGAAATCTAAGTCGGATCTGTTTTTGAATCAATACTAAATTATTTAATTGAGGAATTTAACCTTAGAGTATTCTTTCATGTTTTAAGTCAACGTGAATCATCAGCTATTATTTAACAAGATCTGTTTTGAGAAAATAAATGTATGCAGTTATTGCTGTCTATAACAATATACATAAATTCTAGGCTTTTCTAATTTTAAGTATATTAACTTTTCACTTTTGTCCAGATATTTTTATGTTCATTTCACTTCCACATTTTTTTTTCTTAGAAAAGGCATTCGATTTATACGAAATAACTTTTGACTTTGTCTGATAAATTCATACTTATAGAATTCTATTCTTTTATAAACATCTGATAAGTGTAAACATCTGATATTTCATGAAAAAATTACAATAAGTTAAATAATTTTAAGTTATAAAAATATTTTTAAATAATCATGAATGCAAAAATTATTTTACACGTAATTGTGTTATATTTCTTAAAGCTTAGTTATTATGAAACAAATAATACACAAGAAAGCAGAACTCTGAGATATTTTCATTTATATTTATTTATAATTAGCATGAACTTCAGAAATTTTTATTTGGTCGCAAGTAATCGATTGGGCAAAGCACGATCTTATTATTATAATTTTGAATGTTATGCTGAAGATTTTATGATGTTATATTTGAAAATTGTTACTAATTATTTGATCCAGTTACAACAGTGATCGTAATTGTACTACTTCTTGCTGTAGTCATAAATTCAGAGAAATTTTGAAATTATACTCAAAACTATACATGTTGAATCAAAATTATACATTTATTAAAACTATACATGTTGTTAAAAATTAACATATGTAAATATTTCAAATTATTTAGACAAAAGATTCAAATTATTTAAACATTTTTTTAAATTCTATTATTTTAAATATATTTTTTAAAAATTTTTATCTTTCTAAACTGTATTTTTCAAACATGAGGGTGTTCAGTTGTCTAAGACTGTTGAAACCTTAGATCAAGACCTTCAAGAACTGGAAGTGTGTGCAAGCCAAGTAAAGAAGCGGCTTGTGTGTACCGGTTGACTTAAATATTTATAATAAATTTAACGAAATCATAAAAAAGGGTTTTCTAAGATTGGAATCAAAAGAACTGATTTTATTTATCACAAAAAATTTATCAAAATTTATATCAAAGTAATCACCAATAGATGGAGTTGATAAAATTGTCAATTTCTACAAATCGAAGTTTAAAATCATCTGAATTCCCATGAATTTCACATTTGATATAAAATACTTTGCATCTTTCTTATGTCCGTCAATTCAGTGACATAGATATCCTGATAAACATTTAGTGCTTGAATAACATAATTGGTAAAGTTGTCTTTGTGTTCTCAGAAATGAAATTTCATAAAAAATTCTATCCTATCTCTGGAATTTAAATTACATTTTTATTTTGATGTACAAGATTTTATTTTATTTTATTTATTCAGGTGATCATCTCTTATGATCACATGTTGTATTTTAATGAAATTTTAAACACCAAGATTTAACACACAAAGAGAAAATTGCTTGCATATGTAATATATCAAAAATTATTGCCCCTAAAATTCCTCAAAATTATCCCAGCTATATTTTTAATAACAATTCTAGCTACCTGTTTAAATCAAGCACATGTTTCGTTGAGAATTGTTTTTTCCACATTTCTCACACCAGAAAAGGGATTAATATTTACTGTTTATGGAAAATTTACAATACATTTTTCTTAACCAAATATCATTTATCGTAGAAAAAAACTAATTATACTTGCTATGTTTATACATAGCGAGGGTTTCAGAGAAAGGTTATATACATTTTTAACACCATGGTTAGAGCAAAAAAGTCACAGAAAAAAACCACAGTTCATGCAATCCACACGAGGGTTTGTACATTTTTGTAGCCAATTTTGTAAAAAGTACGAAAATATCATTCTTTTAATCTCGGTTTCCTGTGAAGAGTACCCACTCCTCAGTGACATCATTTATGAGGACAGATTCCAGTTGAATTTTTACAGTGTAAGATGCGTTCAGTATCCCTCCAATTTCGAGATAATGGAAATAAAGAGTTTTTCTACTCTATTCACCTTGTGTCCACTGTGCAAGATGGTACCTTCCTTGGCATGACTGCCTTCAATTTACACTAACAAGCAAGCCTTGGTAATTTAAAAATTTGATCATATTCTTCTGATGTGATCTCTAAAAACTAATTCTTACCAGTTATATACCCGCATTTGAAATTTAAAGCTATATTTCAAAACTATTTTTATAATATAAAATACGAACCAGAAAGAAGAATACGTTGAATATTTTTCGCTTCTTTACATCTCTTTTTTTCCCACCTTGTGTTTGTTATGCCTACAGGGAATTCGCTTTCTCTGAGACATTTAACTTTTATTTCCATTTGTAAATTCTATAAGCTTTTTTGTGAGATTGTATGTGTGTGTGGGTAGTTTGTGTCACTGAACTGTAGGGAACTATATCTTATAACCCATGGGACGTAAAACAGAAAATACTTGTTTGAGAGGTTGAACAGGAATATTTGTTTCGGATTAATTTTTCTTTATTGTTACTGTGCACTAAACAAAATATATGTATTGCAAAGCCAGATGTTAATCTCTAAAATTAAAATAAATATGAACTAAAATCAATATGAGGGAAACTATAAGATTTTAATGAAAATCGAATAATAACTAAATTTACCAAACATGAAGTAGCAAGAAAACGTAATGATATGGGAACAACGTAAAATCAAAGCAAGCTTACAACAGCCAATGTTAGGACAGCACGTTGACTAATGCAAGTTATTCTAGCCGGATATAAGAAGAGAGTGTGGACAATGGATAATAAGGTCATTTTAACACAGATTTTTGCTTTATTCTTACATTTTTAAAGATTTTATAGTTTTTAGTATAGCATAGCTTTTAAAATTTTATGAAAGACACAAAAAAACTAAATTTCTTTATCGAGGATGGACTTAGGTCTTATTTTACTAGCAGCATCAGTGTGATACTCGTACCAAGAAGAGTTTCTATTTTCACAAATGATGATATTTTGTGCTGTCCCTAAAATTTTAGTGTTGTATTCAACTGCATTAGACCACATTGGTACCGTATAAGTAATAATTCGAAGGTATGTACAGAAATAGGGATAAATCTGTATGTTTATGTGAACCTCTTTAAATATATTGTGTAATCAAAATATATTTTAAATGCTCACACCAGACAGTCTGTTATCAATACAAAACTGATGTCTATTATACAATTATACTTAGGTCTTATTTTACTAGCGGCATCAGTGTGATACTCGTACCAAGAAGAGTTCCTATTTTCGCAAAGGATGATATTTTGTGCTATCCCTAAAATTTTAGTGTTGTATTCAGCTGCATTAGAGCACATTGGTACCTCATAAGTAATAATTCGAAGATGGTATGTGCAGAAATAGGGATAAATCTGTATGTTTATGTGAACATCTTTCCCTATAATGTATAATCAAATAACTTTTAAATACTCACACCTGACAGTCTGTTATCAATACAAAACTGATGTCTAATATACAATTAACTTAAAAGGATATAGCACCTTTCCAGTTGAAAATTATTTTTAGAATACTGATTTTGACTCAATATTAATTAAAATGTTTAACTTTGTTTAGAGTACTTCCGCCTACTTTATAAACAAAGTTTTACCTTAAAAAATAACTATTTACTCTTGTTGTATTAAGCAATACGAATTTTCAAAAATAGAAATATGTACACAAAGTGCAAATGTAGAATTTTACTTACCCGGGAATTTAATTTTCCATACTTGATTCTGACTTTGATGTAACTTAAATTTGATAATAACTTTTTATATACAAGACAAGATAGTAATTTTTATTCATCTGGGAATATCAGTTATATTAATCACATACCCATAATAGTATAACCACAATACGGAGGATATATTTTATTTTACTGGGTGATAAAGGCTATTTTTTATAAATTTCAATTTCTGAACAGTGTTTAGTTTGTTTGTTTTTAATTTTTAAACTTCACATACCTTTAATGTTTTATGTTCACAGGCATTTATGGATATCAAATTAAGATTTTATTACAAGCATTGCGAAATTTTGAACTTAAGGCTATGTAAAACTTTTATTTTATTTTGCTTGATGTACAATTTCTACACAATTTTTTAAATATATTGTAATTCAAATAACCTTATTAATGATTATATCTAAAGATAGAAAGTTATTGTGGGTCATAGAATAAACTTGTATAAAATTCTTTTTAAAAGAAGAAGAATTTTATGTCCTTGAGCTGTGACTTATTTCTCTCGGTCTAGTCGAGAGCTAGATCAATAGCATAAGGATATGAATATTCAAAAATTTATAAACGAAGATATGAAAAATTGATCCTCATGCATAAGCCTTGTACAATTCAAAAGGTAGATAAGACAGAATTTAGTATAAATTGTTTGCTTTATGATAAATGGAACAAAGGTTATTGTTATGAAGATTTTAAGTCTCAGAATGTAGTATGCTTCAAAGTCTTACAACAGTCATTTAGATAACACCTCAGTCACTAAAATGGACGTTATAGAGCTTTTATAAAAATATCATATTTCTAAAAGAAGAGACATTAAACATTCTGTTAATACAGTGAATTACAATCAGTAATAAGTATTGAAAAATTATTGTTTAATTTGAACATGATTAGAACATTTTAGAAGAACAGACTATACCTGGCAAAGTGCTAAATACTAAAAGTATCATGTTTTCATGCTATCTAAAGTTAAGAATATTGTTCAGGGATTAAGTTTTACTTTGATTATATTTCATTTTATATCTACCTAATAAGTGATATATTTTTTAATGTTGTGTAAACCTTAAAGTTTTTTATGTAAAAGTATCTATTCAAAGTTCAATTTGTTATTCATTTTTTAATGTGTAGAAATAACGTATCTTTCTCTTTTCAAAACTCAACTAGAATTGGGAAACATTGTGTACAAGTTCCCCTATGACCTACATATAAGAAAAATACGTTAAGATTTGAAAATAATTTCTGTAATTATTTTAATTTGTATAATTATCTTAATATGGTAAAAGCTAACTTTACACTTCATGAAAATATCATTTTTCTAAATATATTTTAGGTTATAAGAGGTTGTACAGAAGGCTCGATTTTTCAGTTAAGAAATGTGTTAAACTGGACTGTAAATTACACAATTTTAGATCTAATACATACAAACTTAATGCTAATAAATGTTATAACTTATGAGTATTCATGTAAATTTTCACAGTGTTGTCAGTAAAGCTACTGGATGAGATTACAATACCGTAAATAAGAAATGCAAGCAAATTCAGTTTTCTTTAACTAAAGTTGGGATATAACTGTCAAAATGTTTGCTTACACATATTAAGCATCTTAATAGTTTCGTTTTTCCCCTTAGGATCTAACCTAGCTTTCATTTTTCACACAAACTTTTTTAATTAAGTAATAATGCGCTTGGAGATGTATACTAATAGAAAAACATCCACAATGCATTTAACTGACCCCTTCCATAATTGTATCATTAGACGTTTTCCTATAGGTTACACTTATTGTGTTTTTTTAAATATTCTAGCTATATTTTTAACTAAAATGCATATAAGGAAAAGTTTCGCTGAAAACTTTCTGCATTTCTGTTTTTTATATATTGTGAAGCACCCATATAAATATTTTCAACATTCTGAGTACCATCAAATCTGAATACTAGAGAAACTTCAGCTACACTCACTACCACAAAAATGATCTCAATATAAAGTTTAAAAATGTTTGTACCGAAGAAGTAAGTATTAAGATATTGTGTTATGTTATGACAAAATAATAATTTTAAAGTATAGATGTTTAAAATCTAGTTCCTGATATTGTCCTGATTTTCACTATTCTTAATAGTTTGTTCATTCACTGTTATAAATGCCATGCAACTAACCTAGTTTTAAGTTTAGGATATATTCAGAAAACCAATTTGGATTTACGCTAGATTACAAATAGGTGAGTCCGTTTCAGACAATTTCAAAATTTCTTGATTATTTTTATTGTGTTCATAAACTAGATTTTTTAAACGGAAAAATATATAAGCATTGCATAATTAAATTATATATCGGAACGAGATCAGTTAGGCATTAAAAATAAATGAGAAACATTGGGCATTATTGTAGGACCAGCATTAGTCATTGTACATCACGAGATATCTTATCATATTACACCGTACTCTAAAAGATAAATTAGTTTTTAACAAAACTTTTTCTGTAAACACAAAATAGCAATTAGTTCTTAAATTGTGTTCGTCACTTTAGACTAATAATTAAAGCAAGATAAAGAAATGTATTTACTTTTACGCTTAATAGAACTATGAATGTAACATAGGGTAAATTCTTATTAAAGGAGATGGTAAAACTATAAAAGGAAAAAGATTGTTGCTATGATAAAAAATGCAATTCAATTTAATAGGAAATATCTATTTCTCACCCAGAAATGAACTTCTTCTTCTGTGTGAAGATATTAGGGTTAGTGGTTAGAATACTAAGGCAAGAGATGAAAAGAACATGCTTGAAATACCATACGAGACAAAATTCAGTTTGGCAAATGTATATTGAAATGACTGCTAACTGAAAAAACTATTGTGGATATGAAACAAAAGAAGCTAACAAAGTTTACACCATTATGTATCTATATCTCATAGGCGATATGTACATAGACTCCTAGATTTCTGAACCTTGTATTTTATGTAATATAATTATCTCCTTATACAGAAGTTCCTTCGGCCTTTATGGAAACTGTTTTGACACTTATATTTTATGTAGAAAAGTCGTATTTTTGAGAGGATTTGATTCTATCTGATAGCGATAGTCTTTTAGAATAACTCAAGCTTGAATTTTCCGTAAAAGTAAAATTTCTTAGTATTGGCATGTCAATTTTATCCAATTTCTCTTGGAGTCACTTTAGTATTCCTGGTTACCATTTTTCCAAATTGTAATAAACCGGGAGCACGAATGTCCATTGGAGAAGCTCTAGGAGATTTTACAGGTATTTCATTATATGGAATATATTTTGTTCATGTTTCTAATTATTTTTTGCTAAAAAAGTGTCAGTTGATTTAGATATGTAACTAGAAGCTTGGTCCATATGTCTCAATTTTACATATCCTTTTACATAGCAGGTTGAGATTTCTTTTTCAATGATTGATTCTAAAACCAATTTTGCTGAAAGTACTGTACATTGAATTTGGCTTTAGTTTTGATTTTCAATTTCCCCTCGTAAAAAAATTCTGCAAATATAATAAATCCCTTCAAGAACTGTTTTGTACACTGAAGAAGCCATTTTAAACAGTCATTCCCATTAGTTAAGTAAAAGAATCTTGATCTTTTTCAAATACAGTCACTTAAATATATCCATTCTTCACTGAGTGTTATCACAAATAACCATTTTTAAACGAGCGTTTTTCGTATAATTTTCTGCAATTTGCTTTTCTTTCATCATTTTGTTTCTGCGAAAAGTGATCGTTAGAACTAAGTGAAAAAGCAAGTAATTAGGTATTGTGCGATGTTATGACCAAATTGTTAGAAGTTGCAGCCGAATCGGCACCTTCTCAACTTCCGGTGAATCCTGGCAATTTGTTTTGTTTAAGTTAACCGAGGCCTCTTAATAGCCATTTGTAAAGCTGACTCTCGCTGTATGTTTGATTGTGACTTTAACTCTCACTCGACAGCTACGAACTGTATAATTTTGTGATTGGCTGAGTGGGAGAGGAAGTTGCATGAATATGTTAAATTGTATTCGATGTCTGCTGCTGGATATATAAGAGGATTGTTAGATTATTTGTACTTGTGCATTTTTCCCGGCACATAGGAGGACATCGCATAATATGTTTTTATTTTAAGATTTAAAAGAAATCTTTTTTGTTGTTGTTGTTGTTTAAATAGTTTGTCATTTTTTATAATCACTACCAGAACCTTACTCTGCTGAAGTACCGGTATTGAGCTGTTCATTTCAATACCGGTAACACAAATAATAACTTTGAAGTATAAAAGTTTAAAATGTAGTGCCTGATATCGGGGTTTTCACGACTCTAAATATTTAACGTTTAATTAAAGTATGTTTTATACCGTTGAATCTTTCTGAATTCTTTCACTTACAGTACCACAATACATTTCTAGTTTCAATGCAATGGATCTTTGTGTCTACAGCTTTCTTTTAGGATAAAAAATTTCACTTTCTTGGTAATTACCTGCTTTCTAACAGTTTTAGAATGAAGTTTTGCGGTCAAGCTTTCCTTTTTACTTTTAGATAGAACTTTGTTTTTCAATTTAACATATAAGTAGCTTTTTCTAAATGGAAAAACCGCTTCTTTTACACAACTTATAATTTATTTATGCGAATAATTATCCTTAGAAAGATCATTTACTTAACTTTCGATATATCTGTCAATTTTTGAACCCATTTTAATAAGTAAATCTTTTATTTTACATGTCAATCACAAGGCAAAAGTATCAAATGATTATTCTAAACTTACCAAATTTTTAGCTCAAAATGAAAACGAGAAAATAAATTACAAAATCGTTTCCAGAAAGTGCGAATGACATTCTTCAGCAATCAGTAATAAAGAGGGAAATAAAAATTAATATAATACAGTTGCATACTTATTGAAAAATGTTTAATAAGCTCTAGTAATAATAGACTCAATTTAATTCTAGTATTTATGGGACTCCAATAAAAATATTGAAACATACCTATAATTAAATTCCTAGTTATTACTCGTATAATCAATCCTTTTTCTGCATTTCAATTCAACCTCTGAAGTAAAAAAAAATTAATCTTAAACTAGCATGCAATTAAAGTTGCTCCATACTTTTCTTAAAATTCCTGCTTCCAATCCAAAGTATAAATTAACCTTCACTCTAAAGTTCCATTCATCCGAAATGTGCTAAAATCACATTATACTCTTAACGCAGAGGCAAGATTACTTCTCCTCGGGGTACGTATGTTGAATCAAAACATAATTTGATAAAGTAATCCAACTCCTCTCTGAAATTAAACATCATTCGAAATCTGTACGATGCCATGTCAAGTAGAATTTTTAGAAATAATCATATGAAGCGTGATATGTTATTCAATGAAATGAGACAGTTTAATGTTTTGAAAGCCAAATCTTTATAAATGGAAAACTTGTTTTACATTATTCAGTTCCCATTCTTCGGATAGGGCTGGTGAATAAGCTTCATGTTCCTTATTAATTTTAGAATTCCTCTTTCAGATCGTGAATTACCTTTTTTTTTATTTTATTCTCTCTATTTCACTTTGTCATCTCGTTTCTATCTAAAATTTCTTTCGCGTTCGTTTTAAAAAGAAACGAATTTCTTTCTTGCAAAATTTAATATTAATATAAATGTAATTCAATATCAATTCCAAAAATTGTGGCTTTATCAAACTTTCTTTCAAATTGGTGGAACGGCAATTTAATTTTCTGCATAAAATACTTTATTTTTTCATTCTTTTATCTGACATATAACATTAACAATATTAAACGCATTTATTTATGAATTCACTTTTAACGAATGTTGAAATTTAGTCTTTCATCATATTTTATGCGCCATTAGATTATGTTGCACTATTAAAAATAGTAATGTTTCACAAATCTGTCTAACTTTCTATCTATTATTACACACAAAAAAAAACATATATATATGTGTGTGTGTGTATGTATTTATAATATGTATGTTTGTATATATATGTGTGTATGTATATGTGTGTGAGTGTATGTATATATGTTATATATCAAAAATATTACATTTAAAATATATCTGTAAAATTATAATTTTCTCCTTCTAATTCTTTCATATTTATTTTCACAAAAATTTCAGAGTTAAAAGGAGGGTTAGCTGACTCTAATACTTTTTACCTGTCACCAAAGCTAAATCTATAATAAATGCTGCCTATCTACTCCCTCTCTACATTTTCCAGTTGTATCAAGAACAATGGTTCACTCTTCCGAAAATTTAAGTTCCTTTCTCACTGTTAATAACGCTAATTAAGCTTTTAATCTCTTGGGAGAGAATTAAAATTTGACTACTCACTGCGGGTGAAATTTGTAAATGAAGTGTGCTTTTTGTCATCATTAAATGCTTTGTGCTTGTCGGGTGAAGATGTTCATTCGATAGTCTTTTATAAAAGTTATAGTTTTCACCATTGTATGGGAGCCATGACTGCGCATTACAAAGACTCACTCATTGCCCAGCACGGCAATTAAATATTATAGGGTTCATATATATATATATATATATATATATATATATATATATATATATATATATATATATATATATATATATATATATATATATATATATATATATATATATATATATATATATATATATATATATATATATATATATATATATATATATATATATATATATATATATATATATATATATATATATATATATATACACATATATACATATATATATATATTACATATACACATATATACATATATATATATATATATATATATATATATACATATATATATATATATATATATATATATATATATATATATATATATATATATATATATATATATACATATATATATATATATATATATATATATATATATATATATATATATATATATATATATATATATACGCATAATATAAATTTATAAACTGTTAAAAGCTGAAAATAGTACTATTGGTCAATAAATACAGGCCGTTTGAGACGGTAAAATATAGCTCAAGGTTTCACCTAGAAGGCATTTTAATGAATTACACTTTTAGACAACATTTGCTTAGTTAAAACAATGTAGACATCACAGCAGTGTTTTTAACGTTCAACTCTTATTCAAAATGGAGCTCTTCCATACGTTAGTCTTCCTGTTAAGAATGTTCTAAAAAATCACTTTACAGAAGAACGAGTCATCAGCTACCACTTTTCGCATGTGTGACCCCCTGACTACAGTCCATACGACTTTTAGATTTTAAGGCATTTTACACATCTAATCAGTCTTGATAGATCAAGAATTCTTCCTCATATAAAAGACAGCATTTCCCTGGACAAACTGCGATCAACTGTAAAACGTGCTACCTTACGAGCTTAAATGGTAGCTAAAAATGATTACCATCATGTTGAACACTATTTTTTCTAAAAATTTTAACTAGTGTAAATTTTGGTTAAATGTTTAAACACTGCCCTCTGTTGGTGAAATTTTAGTGTTTATTTGTTAAAATTTCCATCCCTTCATTATGTTCTAAAGAATATTTAATAACTTTTGGGCTGCAATTCTGAGCAATTGTTTCGACTTATAATTTAATTATGGACACGCTGTACTTTATTTCAGCAGATACGGTTTTACTTTGAATAAATCTTTAAACAGTTTTCTCAAAGACGTAACAACAGTAACAACGTCTGACAATAACAGGGTAGCGTACTAGGATTAAAATAGTTATGACAAGTAGTTTCTTACAAATTTTTCTGTAGCCCATACACTAAAAATAAGGGCATTCAACGCAGCATTTAGTCTTATTATAATAATTTCAACACGCAAAAAGACCGCAGAAAGAAAAGAATGGAAGATTACGGATTCCTCTATTTTCGGCGCTTATCAAATTCTCTAGAATATGCAGAAAATGAGCAAGAAAAACTCCATATTAATGAAGTTCCCTCTGCATATTTTACCTTATTAATGCAGATAGGAAAAAAAGGAAATAGCGCCAGGAAGTATAATTAATTAAGGTGGGCAAACAGAGACAGATTTATTTAACGGATTTACGGTAATAGAAAAAAAAGACATTTATTACCTATTCCCTTAGTATAAATAACAATCAATGAAGAAGATTAATTTATTTTTCTCAACCAGTATGACATTTAATTATATCTAAAAAGAGCATTTACAAGGTATAATTTACGCTTTACATGAGACGGAATTGTGAAATCTTTTTATAGAAGCTAGGAATTTTTTTCAATAATTTGATCAAAAGAACCTGTAAGGTAAAATGAATCTTCAAAATGAGAAAATTTAACCAAAAGTATAAAATACTGTTTATTAGTATAATATCAAATTAAGTTGATGATCTATAATCAAGCGGAAATTATCTAATTGAATGATTCTATTGGGAGACAACGTCTCTCACGTCCAGGGTGACGAGCCTTAAGCCGTATGTGTTCCTCGGGCAATGCTAAATAAGAGACAGCCTCAGGGATATACCTCCTTTAGGTATAAAAGAGTATCACAACCCCAAAGAGCCTTAGTGAAACTTTCCTTCTTCTCGGTACTTCTGGATCACTTCTTCTTGGTAAACTCTAACTTTTCTCTGTAAAAATTGCTCCCTACCAAGTCAGACAAAAAAAAATTGGACCCTGAGAAGCCTCTGGTAAATCAGCAGCGGTTTTGTACCTGCTAGAGACTGGTGTTGTGAAGGCCAGGTCTTTAGTAGAATCATCTACATGGGCGAACACATGGATCAGAGTACACTAAGTTCATTTACTTCACTAAAACCTCATTTTTGTTGTACATACTTATCATGAAACTTAAAATACCGGGTGGTGTAAAAGAAACTCCCCCTATACATGAGTCCCTAGTGCCCGAACCGTTCAACGAATCGAAATGAGAGTTTAGATAGTTATTTGAAAGTATGGGTTCCAGATTGGGAGGATTTAAAACAATAAACCTTTTAAAATTATGATTAAAGTGACAAAATTTCGAAATTTTCTAATGGCAACACCAACTTTTTTCAAATTGATCAAAGTATGAAAAAAAACTTAAAGGGCGTTGGAGAGAGACACACATGAAAAATTAATGGCATAAGGTTTGTTCGACCACTGGGGACTCACATATAGGGGAAGTTTCTTTTAGACCACCCGGTAGATATTTCCCATTTTCAAGTCTTATGTTGTTTAATTAGTGATTTTAAAATATTCAAGGTTCGTTAATTTCAGTCTCTCTCAAATTACATAGATATTGTCTAGTATTTTTTGTCGTAAAACTGGGTATGTTCTTAATAAACATAAAAATGCCTTTAATTTCTGAGAGTATAATACCGTAAAACAACGAAAACACTTAATAAAGCCTTCTAAGATTTGAAAAAAAGACTTTACGAAATTGTATTTAACATATGTGAAACTCCGCACACAAATTTATTTCTATATAAATGTTAGACATATTATGAAAACATTAAAGTAACTATTTGAAATGCAATGCTTTGGAAGCTTTTTTATTGACAATTTTTGAAGAGTTAAAGGAAAAAAAATCTTGTATTTAATCAAGTTTTTAAATCTTTTAAATTGCCTTATATATTTTATGTAATATTATTATTTATTCCCTCTACAAGAAAAGGAAAAAGTATTTTTAAGGCCTCAAAGTTCCGATATAATGTGAATTGCCTTAGCTGATAAGCGATCATTTAATTTATGACTTCAAAACAAAAAAAAAAATTATAATAATTCAAGAATATTTTTCCTGGGTTTAATATTAAACCTAGATTTTTCTCATTTTATTTATGCAAAATATGTACAGGTTAGACACATATAAAAAATATTTTGATGCTCTGTCGGGAGTAAGGGGTTGATACCACGATGTCTGTGCTTTTAGTTTTTCAAACATTTACTCCGTGATCTTTCCTTCATAGTGTCTGTCTTTAAAACTATTTGGTCTATTGTTTCCAACTTATAAACGTTAAAACTTTAACTACTTTCTGATAAGAAATTTACTCTAAGTGCAAAGATCATATCCGTAATAAAACTATTTTTCTTTTTATGCTGAAATGTAACAAATGGTGTGAACTAACAGATCAATTACCTCTAGTGGAAAAACAGTTTTCAAATTGGAAAATGGAAAAACAGTTTATATCTTTATACTTAGTACAAGCGTTACAGAATTGTCAATACCTTTAGTATCTACTAAGATATACAGAGGTATTGTTTATGTATGTTACCCTATACAGTTGACAATGAAATATTGTAACTGAGAAAGAATATTTCTCCTTCAAGTGCAGTTGCAAAGTATTTCCTTTCAGAGCCAATATCTCAGAAAAGATCGCATTTCATTTTAAATTTTAGTATAAAGTTTTCATATCTTTTTGTAGTACGTCTGCAAGTTTTGTAAATTTAGTTTGAAACATGTAAGTGTAGTGAGGACGAGACTACATTTTAAATTGTCAAATACACCATCCTGAATGCAAAATATGGAACCCATAGTCATAGCTGCAGTTTTCTTTTTTGTCTACATATTTTATCTAATTACGTACTTAAGACAAAAAAAGTAGCTATTAATTTCTACATAAATTTGATTTTAGATATGCTCTCATCTTTCTCTAATTGTTTCAAACTTTTGCAAGGGATTGTTGGTGCTTGTTGATAATACCTTCTAAAAAAACTTTTTCAGATTGTTGTTCTTATATAGCAATTCTTTTATAGCAAATCAATAATAGTCATTATATGCAAAAAAAATCCTAATGAGATGTCTTTGCATTTGTTAAATCTTACATTGATAAAATTGTGGTTCCTACAGTGGGTTTCATAATTAAAATACCTGTATATCTCAATAGTGTGTATGGTATCTGTGATCTATGTAAATCTATATAGAATACTGGTAAGTAGAATATTGATCCAATTATACTTACTGGACTTACAGGTCATTATACGTTACAATGATTCTCAGGATCTCGTGATGCAATACCCCAAATTGAAAATACAATATTAATAAAAAAAAATTCGAATAAGCAAAAAGAATTATCAGGAATGAAATATAAGTATATACATATCTGTGAAATTTATACAGAAAACGACGTAAGAGGCTTTAATTCTGAGAAATAATTTTTTTTAATACTAAACTGAGGCAGAAATTTTTATATAAGCATGTCTGTTCCTGGAAACAAACGTATATGCTTATAACCCTGTAAATTACTACAGAATGAACGTGCATATTTAATTCTTTGATACTACCTAACTTTTTGGCTTCCATGATAAAATGATTTCATTTCTAAAGGCAAATTCCTCGATAAATTTATCCCTGATTAGAAGCCCAAAATTCTCCTTTACCTAGTTTGTGGCAAGCAATTAATTAGACGTATTTTGCTGAGGAATCCGTTTATACAGAGGTTAATTAATTGACTGGTGACAAATCAGAAGTAGCAAAGTCTTCCATTCTGTTCGGGATATTAATTCAACCGGTTAAAAGTGGTTTGACAAAGGTATTTTAATGAATTAGTCATTAAAATTATTTCTGCTGATAAGACTGTATTAAACTTTATAACTTGAAACTTATTAAATGTATATAATTTTATGTTTTTACTTTTTGAATTATCTAACATCAGTTTTTCTTTTTAACCTACTCACTTTATTATTTTATATACCATATTCATTTAAATTTGTAATTCAATTTCATAAACATTTTAAACTTATGTGAATGTAATTTTATATGAATAACATTTTAAAAACTACCTCAATACAGCAATACTTTACCGTATTTAAACCTCACTCTTTACTTAAATCATCAAAGTTTTCGGGTTATCATATATATGTATATATATGTGTGTGTGTATATATGTTAGTGCGTATATATATATATATATATATATATATATATATATATATATATATATATATATATATATATATAATATATATATATATAATTAAACTTTAATGGTTGATTTTTCGAGAGCTACGGTCTAATGTTGTGCTAAAAAAGAGCTAATGAGATCGGAACCTACTGCTCACAGTGGATTACGAATATCCATGTCAGCATTGTGATTCGAACCCACAATATCCAGTACCTATAAGCAGTGCTCTACCATTCGGCCATCATTCGGACCAAAAGTGCTCAACTGTAAAGCTTTGGAATACAATTATTTCTCAATCAAAAGTGGTATGGTAAAATATATAATTGTATGGTATACAGATGATATTTAATTAAATGTAATTGTCATATTTTGTAGATCCTTGAATTGGTAAATAAAAAAAATTGATATTTCGCTCTCTTCACATAAGTATTTCGTACTATTTAATATTTCATTAATAAAAATGCATTAAAAAACTGGGAAAAAAATTAATTTACCAACGTGTTTGGTGTCTATCAGATAGTTGATTACTTTTAATTTGATACTATTTATAGTTTTACATAGCTAGGTTCGATTATAAACAATGTAGGTACAGTTTCGAGCAAATAGATTGCATAATCCTCAAGTAAAACCGATGTTATTTCTTACATTGACATCTACTGACTAACTCTCGAGAGGAATTAAACTAAAAGTTTACATAACTATTATCCATCTTGTGGTAAGTTATGAAAATGAGGCTTGTTTCTAGTTTTGATCAAAAAATATAAAAAAATTATGTTTCAATACATTTAAGTAATAATTGGAGAATAAGAACTAATCACGAACTAGAGGTTGTAATCAAATACAAAAAGACAGTAAAATCAATATAGGCACAGAGACGGTTAAGGCACGTTGAGAGGTCACCTGACAACTGAGTGGGAAAGATCTTGCAAAACTTTAAAGATCTCCAACTAGTTTAACTAGATCTCGAACTAAAGTGAATCAACGACAGGGATATCTGGAGAAACATGTACGGTATGCTGAGGCCAACCCTGGGTTGTAATGCTAATAAAGAGGAGGATAAGCATGCAAAAACATTCATAAAATATTCGGACCTTTATACATAAATTATATAAATTATGAAAAAATAAACCACAGAAACATCTTAACTTATAATTGTTAAAAATATGCTAAATGCAATATTATCTATTTTACAGTTTATGTTTATTGTTTTAGGTGAGCAAATACTGAATAAACTTTAAAAGCTCGTTTAAAAAGTAAATTACCTTAAAAATACATTTTGCAAGAATAAAATTAGAAGAATATCAAAATTTCGTTTAAGAAAAAAGGCTTTTGGATCAAATTCACATATAAATGGCACTAATAAAAAATAAATATGCAATTAATGCATTCAATAAACTCTTTTATGAGCGATAATTTTTCATTCAGTAGTATATATTGTGAGATAGCCTTAATTTGTCGACACCATGAAGTAGAATCCATGTCCCATTCCTTTCTTACGGTACTTATTACAGTAGCAGTCTGGTTTCTTTACATTGTTTGTAAACTTTTGTCGGGATTAAAGTATACTATCAAGAAAAAAAGTCTGGAAATTTGGACATTATAAGCGCAAACTTTACATAGAAGTTTTAGGAAAAATGTAGGAAAGAAAATGTACAGTTTTAATGCTTTCAAAGTGTTTCCGTAACGCATTCAGGCCTAAATATATCTCACTTGCCTCACGTATAAAGCTAGGACTGGATTACTTTCCTTTTTCCCTGCTTACCTTAAGCCCCATTGATTGACACTAGGATTGCATAGAGCAAGGTGCGTTCAACACATTATTGGGTTTAAGACAATCTGAAAGGGGGATTACAAGACAGCAATAGGCAAATTGTATAGTATACAATATCAATACAATAGGAAGTAATATAACGTACCCTTTCAAAAAATGAACACTATATTGTGCTATTCAGTCACTTTAATCAGTATTAATGCAATATATATATATATATAAGTATATGTATATGTGTATATATATATATATATATATATATATATGTGTATATATATATATATATATATATATATATATATATATATATATATATATATATATATATATATATATATATATACATATATATATATATATATATAATATATATATATATATATATATATATATATATATATATATATATATACATATATATATATATACATATATATATATATATATATATATATATATATATATAAATATATATATACATATATATATATATATATATATATATATATATATATATATATATATATATATATATATATATATATATATATATATATATATATATATATATATATATATATATATATATATATATATATATATAAAGAACGGGAGTTAAAGTGAGAGCGAAATATTGACATCCTTTAACTTTGTTTTGTATTTACCATGTATATTGCACCATCAGAATAAAGTTGTATAATTACCAGAAAAGACGTATTAAAAAAAAAACCTGTAGGAGCAGATTACGGAGTACTATGCTAGCATTTGACTGATTTATTTTCTGTGCCGCTTTGAGACATATTTTGTAGACGGCAAAATCAATTTTTGAATTTAGTTTAACCAGGATGAATTTTCAAAAGGAAAATAAAGCAGTTTCGTTGCATACAACTGTATTGAGCTTCAGTGCTGTGGTGATGGATTGATTAGTAGCCCCCCACATAAACATACACACACATGTATAGTAGATATATACATATATTTATGTGTTTATTTGTACATTCAATTTCATGTATTTTTCAAACGTCCTCACAAAATTTAATCATTTAATCATACCCATAAGTACATTAAAACTCCATCTTATTTAAACCAGGTTAGAAATCTGAACAGTATCCCCGTACATCCATATATCACAATTTGACAACTTTGTTGTATTTGAGAACACATACTATTTTTCTCTGGACTGAATTTGCTACACTATTATGCTATTAAATAAGTAGGCACGCGATCTGAATGTTTTATACTCAGTCCCCAAAATGTTGTTATCATCACAACGAAGTGTGATATTTTCACTGGAAAACAGAAATATGGCTATCTCTAAATTGAGACTTTTTTGTCATCTCAAAGTGTCTTTGTAATAGAACAGAATAATTTACTTACTTATTAAGCTAATTTTAAAATACACAGAAATTATATATATGTAGGTTTGTGTTTTTGTTTTTTAATTTAAAATACATCCTAATAAAATAACTAATTTTTTTCAATTATAATCCTATATACATCCTATATATATAGAATAAAGAGATTCAATCGAAACGCTTAACTTCCTTTAAAAGTCTATTTTCTTAACTTGAAATACTTTCCCTGTTTCAATACGGTTCTCATGAGATCTTTGTAACTCATTCGGACAAATTCATTCCTATTATGGTATGTTTTTACTGACCACCTATCATTATTAAGGTGAGGTATAATATTTCTCCTTAGAATTGTTATTTGTATTAGTCTAGGAATATGAAGTTTATTTTAGTATCTACTTAATACTAGATCTGTGGTGTAAAAACGTACAGAGCGGTCCGCATGCAACGTTTACGAAAGTAAATGATATTTTAACGTAGCTCAGGTCATTACACGTTATTTGAATTTTGGTGTGAAATAAATTAAATAAGATCGTAGTTCAATTTGCTTATTCTAATCCATGCAAATATATTTAATGCTATCGTAATTTCTTGTTGACATGCC
>CM063505.1:191505950-191518450 GCA_032207245.1 Pardosa pseudoannulata | reverse complement strand
GCAAGAAAACTATCTAATGTTTTAGGAGCTGACCAAAGAACCTGGATAATACTGGTCAAAATCTCTCCAAGCTCGTTAGGCTTGGTTAGAGAAAGCAAGTTTTTGGAAAAATTTCGTAAAATAAAATTTTTGAAAAATATACACTAAATGTTTATACGTTACAAGTTAATTAGTAAAGCTACTATTAATGCTTAGTAGAATGTTTCTATAAATATTCCATTAGCTTTCCTTGCACCAACTTGTCACAGATATTTTTAAATTTGAGATTAACACTAATTGCAGAAAGCATAATTTTATAATTCAGTAAATCGTCACTCAAAATATATCAAACATCCATTTAGGATTTTTTAGGTCTACTTGAAGGTATGAATTTTACACGAATTATCGTTTAATCCCAGATGCAGAGTCCCAGATGCAAAGTTAAGAGCTGCATGAACCATACTTCTTATAAAATATGTACTACAATAAAAATACTATGCATGAAAGAAACCTAACTGTATAAGTATCATTTACTGTTTAGATGCTGAATTATATATATTCATCTTGCTTCATTATTCAAAAGATTTGCACACATTTAAAAGTAATAAAAATAACGTCAGAATAATAATTTTAAGGTAATTGTTTTACGTGGTAAACATGAAAATAACTTTGCGTATTTTTATTATTACTATTATTACTATATTTAATTGAAGCAATATTCAACCATAGATGTCAATAACACATATAAATGATGATATGTTTAAAAAGATAATCTCAAAACTGTGTTTTATATCTCAGTCATATATTTATCGAAACTGTCTGAAGGCGACATAATGTATTACATACTGTTTCAAATAGCATATCCATTACATTCAATTCCTCGTAGCCCCATTTTATGCCTCAAAATGAAACTTTAATAAGTTATGCATTTATTTGTTTTATTAGAAGCACCAGTTAGTATTCTAATAAATTTTATAAACTGAGTTACACTATTTCTGTAATTTAAGTTATGTATATTTCAAAATAGATACTTTTATGTAACACCAATTCAAACTTAAGGCTCAAGAAATTCACAAAATGACAAGATATTAGATTAACAAAATTTCATTCTATACTTGAAGGCTACAATTATGTTATAGAAAAATGGTAAGAACTAAATTAATGAAAATTATGAGTAACCCGACGATGCCAGGACGTCTTCTTCTTTGTAAATATTTAGATAAATTTTCGCTTCCGAAGTTCTCCTAAGCACAAAGTAATTGTTCACTCCATGTTTCTAAGGGAAGGATAAAATTCTTAACGTCTGTAGCTAATGTACATCGCTAGAGGAGAAATTCTATTATTCCGTTGAAAATCTGTTAGATCATCCCAAATTTCTTAAATGGTGACAATAATACTTGGTGTCGCGACAAAGTTTTAAGAGTTATGGGAAAAGATTTCAGAGTTGAGAGATCGAGGAGAAAGTGTTTCCTAACAACATGCCATTACGTATATTAACATGAAATGTAATTTGTTTACCAAATATTATTACCTAAATTGAGAATGTTACAATCTTTTGGCTATAAACGCAGCTGAGAAATTTAACCTCTTCCCTTAAGGTTTAAAATGACCTATAAGCATAAACAATAATATGTATTATCTTATATCCTTCAAAGTTTACTTTTCATTTTTATGCGTGTGTGTTTAGTTTGCATTTTTATGTGGGTGTGTATTTATCTACATACAATATGTGTCTATATATAAATATACAGAGAGAGAATAAATTATTTTTACAAAATTAAAGAGGTAAGTAAATTGGTAACAATACTGAAGAATGTTTCAAAAATTTGTAGTTGTTAGGTTTAAAGCTCATTAATTGAAGTCAGATATTCAATAAGAGGGAAGTTCTATTTTTATCCTTAAACTCCAACCGTAAGGTAAAATATTGTATTGCAGATAAAAATTTTATAAAATGTTAGGAAAGGATTTTTAATATTTTTAATAATTACGTCCCAAAATATGGAATAATGTGAGAATTAAAACTCTTTTATGTATATTTTATTTTCAAAACTTTCTGAAATTTAATAAAATTTAATATTTTGGAGTAGGAGAACATGATATACCTTGGACCTATTTTGCATTTGACCTACTACGTTTTCTATATTATATGTTAAATTATTAAATAATAAGTTATAATAATATTCTTTTTTAGAAAGTGTGTGAAAAAAAAGAATAATATATCATTAAATTAGACTCTACATCTGAAGAAAATGTTACCAATAAAGTATTTTGATTCTCCACTTTGTTTTTTCAGGTGATACTATTTTTTTAAGGCCTGGTGATTTTCATCAGGATATATACAATTTAAAAATGGTAATTAAGTCTTACAAATATACTTTACCTCTAAATACGTAAGGGTAACACATGTTGGAACAGTATACTGAAGAGTTGGAGCATAGGAAGGGAGCAGTACGTAGAATGTCAGGACCAGTTGTAAAGTGTTAAGTCAAGATGAGTGAAGGCAGACAAAACAGACTCTGACTTCAGTTCCGGGGATTTTATTTTTTATTATACCAAATTGCAAATTTTTTAGTCTACTTCTGCCTTGATCCTATAGTGGTTATTGAAGGTTTATTTTGTTGCTTTTTTTTAAAAAAAAATATTACAGAGATTAAAGTGCAGATGGAAAAATAACTACAGGAACGTCGCAGTATCGGAACCATAAAGTGGGCTCCAGCGGAAAAAGTGGCCGGATCAAAAACGTCCGCAAAGGTCTTAAAAAAATCTCTCTCTAACCAGCTAAATTATCAAAAACTTCTAGGCTGCGCTCATGCCAAAAGCGCCGAAGCACAGCCAGCAAGAGGGTTGCCAGGCGCCAAGAAAACACCGCGCTCTCAGGGAGAGCGACGGGTTCTCGTGGTTCTGACCAATGAAACGTCGAGACAAGGCTCGCGGAGAACAAAAAACATAATTGCAGAGGCACAACTCCGGTGGTGAACATTCGCCAAAAACGATGCGGAGCGGAGTTTGGCAACACACCACAAAGCGGCACCTTTCAAAGGAGCGGCTGCTTATCTCAAACCGATACTGATGGCTACAGAACTGTCAGATTATGAGCCTATTGGTGCAAATTATGGTCGAAAGGTTTAAGGGCTGAGGATGCAGGTGGCCAGAATTGGACGCTCGGTCCGAAACTTAATCCCAGATAGGGGGCGGCTCTGTTTGAAGAGACAAGCTGCACTCGTGAGAAAACAGCTAGAGCTGCACCTGCAAGGGGCAGTATGCGAAAAAAAGGGGCAAAATGTAGGTTAAAATATATATACCCCATAAGGGAAATATGTAATGAAGGGACATGAAAAATCTTCATTACAAACAGTCTTCCTATTGTATAGTAAACCTGCTTTTTCTTCTAACTAAGTAGTTACCAAGTTATATATACCGTAGTCTTCCAAATTACATTTTTCTATCTCTTATAAAGATATATCAGTTATTCATGCAAGCATTTGAATTTTTAAAGATTACTATTCATTATTTTCATTCGATAAACATCTCCCGTTTGATCATATCAAAATATAGAATAATTCATTTTATTACAATGATATATATATATATATATATATATATATATATATATATATATATATATATATATATATATATATATATATATATATATATATATATATATATATATATATTCATTTCATATAGCCAAGTTTCATTTCATGAGTAATCTAATTCATTTTATTTCCTACACTATACAGTATTACAAATAGTAAACAAAGTTTCACCCTATTGAATATCTACGAAATAAGAATTTGCATTTATTTCACATCCATGTGTATATCAATCAACTCTTTTATCCATTTCATTCTGTTTTCTTCTGCATATGGCCGTATTTGAACTTTATATCTTTGATAACAAACTCTATTGAACTGTTGAACATGTTCATTATTTTGCTATATTTACATTAAATATTCTGCTTGTATTTTGTAATGCTTGAGCCAAGGAATAATTTTCTTAATTAAATAAAAGATATAGAATATCGTTATTTTCATCATTTTATACGTTCTTTCATTAATTCGTTATTTCACTCATCTTATATTTTAATCAATCACATCAATATATTTAGAGTTTATATTGAATTCAAATAGGCATTAAACATAATTTTTCTTTAAAAACATTAAATAAATTTAAAAAGATTTTTTAAAACATTTTTCACTCTCTCAGTCTAAACATCTGTGTAAAAAAATATACTTTTGGAACAAAAAATCGTGCAATGTATGATTAAATTACGTATAAATACCTATAGAGAATGTGGGCATAACGTCAGCTACAGGAAAAATTGCAACTCAACTTCCTCGTTGGTCAAAACATTTAAATTTCCTACGGGTTGTGCTTGTTATTGGAGTTTTAATTTTTTCGCTTATCTTAAAATAGTAACCAGCTGTTGTATGTATGGTTGTACTAAGTGTTTCAAAAAATGTGAGAATATTGGATTTTATTGCTTTCCTAATGATCTTACTTTGCGAATACTTTGGATAAAATCTTTGAAAAGGCAAGAGTGCACTCCAAATTCTTCTTCGAGAATTTGCAAACATTTTCAGAACGGTAATAAAACGTTAATTTTACTGTAATGTAACAGATTATATAAAATTATTTGGCTCTAAGAATTTTTTCATATTCTTTATTTTTTTTCATATTTCTAATGTATTTTCTATGCTTTTGTAAGAAATACTGTACCTATAAATGTGATTATTTTTTTTTGTCCTTAAAATGATTAGTTTTTGCACATTTTTATTAGATTCTTATTTACTTAATAGTTTGTTGTACCTGTTAATATAATCAAAGTAGTTATACTTTGATTATGATATTAATAGTACTGTGTAAATTGTTTAATTTTTTTTAAATATATAATTTTGTAAGTGTTGAAAAAATTTATTTCGAATTACTTGACCAGTTTCTGATGTTTCCTTCCCTTTTCCTTAAGTAAAATTTGGTTTTATCGTATACGTAATCCATGTCGAAGCTCATAAGAGAATGAAATCAAGCAATGTTTTGCCCACAAAAAGACGAGTTATAGTCAGCACTCGTATTTGTTTACAAACATGCACTTTCTCTATACCCAAATTACATTTACCTATACAGAATCAATAGCTACATTTGTCCTAATAGATTTTTAATATTTAAATACTATGAAATATAAAAGTTTAAAATCTATAATAAATAACATACACGTGATAATAACCTACAATGTCAAAATAGCATCAGATACTATTTTATCTTTGAAAAAAAAAACTAAAATTAAAGCAATATCCAACAGCTTCTTCCGAATCCATTATATAGATATCCACTGAGCTCAAATAAGGAATAATAATCTCACATAAAAGTGTACGCATAAGGAATGAAATAAATTAGACAAAAATAAATAGAACAAATTCAACTAACTAGGTCAATAACTAATCTATAAATTAATAAATTTAAATCCTTTGAGAAAAAACTGTATCAAATATTTTTCAATAAAACAAAATATATTTTAAATTCATATCATACCAACTTCAATTAAACATTATTTATCTAAAATTCGCCCCATCATGTAGTCTGTAAAAGTAATAGTCATATTTTACCTTTCTGAAATCTCTATTTTGTCATTTGAAATCGATCATATACATTAACAAAATTCCTTTTATTGAATAGCATCATGACAGTAGCTTTATTTCACTTAAAAATATGAAAGGTTCTGTAGAATATTATTGTCTTCTTAGATTTTTTAAGAACTATTGATTACGTAAGCTAAGCGCCAACAAGTCAATTAAAATTTTAAAAATTGGTTACGGCTTTTATATTACAAGCGGTTTATTAAAGTACGAAAATATAAAAGATAATTATTATAATATACATTTATGAATAATTATGAAATACACATCACAGAAAGAAAAATTCCAAAAATTCTAACATTATATAAATTTATTGGTGAGAACTATCATCTCTGTATTAAAATTTAAATGTATTTTTAGATTGCTGCTATTGTGCACAACTACATTTACATAAGTTTTTTTAACTTTGCATATTTTATTGAGTTTATTTAACCTCTTGCCTGTCACAGTTCGGGCAACGCAAATCCACCAATTTTGGAATGCCCAACCTGAGATCGGGAAAGGGAAAAAAAGGAATTTTAATTCCGTGAAGCTTGAGATCGGTTCGTCCAATGCATAATACTTAATTTGCCCTTTTCCCAATAGATAGTGGTACTTTCCCGCCAAAAGTTCGGCAATTTTAAGGCATTTGTCACTATTTCTCGAATACTGTAAATGATTTGAAAAAGTTAACGGAATCTTAGAGACATGGAATTCACGAGAGGTGATATATATAATCATATCATTGTATGAGTTTATTATATTTATCCAGAAATTATATCAGTTGAATTCTCTTCTGTAATTTAATCAAAAAGTTCTGTAATCTATTCACATTTCAAATAGATGTGAAAATACTGAAAATAGTAGTTATTTTGTTTAAAAGTGTGTTTTATATTTTCAAAAGTAATATATTTCTAACATTTTTATGATAGTAAAAAACAAAATTAAAGAGAAATAATTCCATTTTTGACACGTAAATTCCGAAGCAAGGCGTTAACCATTATAAGAGTTTAACCGTCGAACTTCATGCACTACTAGCATATAGCCCGTCATATGACGGGATCAGTAAAATTTTTAATTTTCTAGAATTGTTAAGTACCCTATAAGGCAGATAAAAAGAATGGTTTGTTTTTTGGCTGAGAATTATCTGGTACATGCTCGATAATTTGTTTATCTTTATACTCATCTAAATTCTCCCGATACTGTAACTGCAGTTTAAAATCACATTGAATTGATTTAGAAAGACAATTCAAAGTTTTCTTAGTTACGTAGAAATTATCATTAAGTTCTTCCTAATTTTTTGGATACAGTAATTAATTTAAATAAAAAGAATGAAACTATCATTTCCACTACACCCTGGAGGTAGATAGAAATTGTTGTTAATACCTGTGATAAAATATTCATTGCAACAAAAAATGATCGATGATTAAATTTAAAATTATGACATATGTACCTAATCTATTATTTAATCCAGATATAAAAGAAAATTATTTACGTAATATTGAAGTTCAGTCATAAAACGTATGAAAATGATGGAGGCGATATTTAAATAATTTAAAGTAAGAAATGATTAAATGAGACAGTTAAAGGAATGACGTCATAACCTATTTATTAAATGATAAATTGATAAATTTAATCGCCTGCTCTTAACTGGGGAAAATAGGGCATGAAATAATGTCATTAGATGCTAGGAAAGGGAGGAAGGGGTAGATTTAGAGTGTTGCTAAACCCTACTTCATCAAGAATCCAATATAGATACCTCTATCCATTCCAGATACAACCGCTTCACAAATCCAAGGCAGACGGGTAGATATGTTAGGATTATATTATATAGAGAATTTCTTTCAATTTAAATATATATTAAATATTCTTAAATTGAGAGAAATAGTATGGAAATAACTACTATGTAAAATAGGTATTTAATGATAATAACTTTTTATTATGACACAACGAAGTTTTTTCTAAACTTATTATGACCCAAATTACTCCAAAAAATACCCAAGTAAAAAGGGTCGAAACTGTCGTTTTGTGAGATATAAATGCCAGTTCGAAGTCCCAGAAATAAATGGCACGAAAATGTACCTTGCGCTAAATGGGGCACGACACGTAATCATTCACACATTCAAAACTTTGTAAAAGAAGCACCTTTACAGCTCTTGGGAGAATTCGCACCGGCTTTTAACGGCAATTTAATATTCTCCCTCATTCATTTCCTCAGCGAAACGATATTTGTTTTAACCATCCTCCGTGAAACTTCTTCTTTTTTTTATTATTATTATTATTCATGCTTTTCCTCACCATACCGAAATCATGTTTTCAGGAAATAAAATTTTCCCTCGTGCCTGGGGATTTTCTTTTATTATTATTATTACCGCGGATTAAAATCCCTTCATCGGTCCCCAGTGATGGGGAATGCGCGGTGCCAAGGATTCGCGGCATTTGAAGTATGTAAAGAATGAAGATTGATCGCAGGGAGGAAGCCTTAAAATTTGCCTTTTAAAAGTGTATGGTTTTTAATTATATACATTATTCACCGAAAATAGTTACTCTAATAGAAAACTGACTTTCGATAGTGGTAGTTTGGGGGATTCAAAAAGTTTGGAATTTATTTGAGCGCTATTTATTTCAGTTTAAAAATATATTATGTAAATATATGGTAAATATCTTACGGATCTGTATTTTAAATGAAATAAAATCTCCAGAAATGATTTAAATTTGACATGATTACGTAATATGAGGCGATAAATAAAATAAATCTCTCTGGAATATACTTATATATATATATATATATATATATATATATATATATATATATATATATATATATATAATATGTCAGGTCTAAAAAAGGGGTAGATGGAAATTACCCCGAACGATTTAAAAAGGGAACTCTTTTATGATATTAAAATAAAAGAAAAATACCCACGCTCGAGTAAGCTTTTGGAATCATCCGGTCAGGCGGAAGCATTTTTGCGCTATTTGATGATTTTGCAAAGAGATAAGATCAGTCAACGCGTGGACATGGAGAGGTCAACACCTTCACGCACAGCTCAGCCACGAACAATGAAAATGACACAAGTTGCTTTCCTTAAGAACTATGAGTTAATAAAACTTATTATTATCAAGAAGACTGTTTTCCATTCGCCTTAACTCTGGATCACGACATGTCATATATATATATATATATATATATATATTGACACAAGTGGTTAAGGCTTGGAAAACACATTTGATTTCATTTATAAAAACTACTTTATTGTAATCATTCTGTGAATGGCTATGCCATTTAGATATCCTTTGTTCTCATATTATGCCACCACAAGCGTGGCGGATGTTATCATCCCGAGTTACCGATCAAAACTTTCTTTTTTGGCATTGCTACCTAAGCAAATTCCTATGTCTACTTCCGGATCAGCTTCTTTCTTTGTGTACTTCCACTAGAGGATGTATCTTCCTCTTATTACGTTATAGTTAATGAGCTCTAACTATTTTCCAATAAAACTCATTTAATTCTTAACCCCCACTTTTAAACCTGACTCATATATATATATATATATATATATATATATATATATATATATATATATATATATATAATATATATATATATATATATATATATATATATATATATATTAATAATAAGATATAACATTCCAGATATGATGTTTAGAATATAATCTTTATAGATATGTAGATTCAGAGATCTACTAGATGTTTTGGGGTAATTTTTAGCGATAAATATAGAAAGTGTTCTCGATTTGGCCTCTTTTTAAAACTCGAAATTTGCGGTCAGTATTTAAAAAATGTTCATTTAAGAAAAGTCAAATATTTAAAAATTTTGTAAAAGATAATGTATTTGTATACGAATGCCACCATTTAAGTTTTTACAAACGACTAAGCACCATCAGAAAAGTTAGTTTATAATTGGTTTGAATTTTATCATAATTGTCCTTCAGTCAGTGATGAATCTCGTAAAGGACGACCAAAATCGGTAGTGATTCCAAAGAGCATCGATGCTGTTCACAAGATGGTTGATGAAGATTGACATGCTACATATTGTGAGATAGAGGCATCCCTTAGCATATGACAAACTGCAGTACATCTGCTATGGTAAGAACATTTAACTGCTAAAATGATTTGTTCCATATGGACTTCGCACAATCTGACAGAAGCTCAAAAAGAGTCTTGTGCAAATTGATGTAAGGAAATGATAGAGAAATTCAAATTGGGAACAGGAAAATCTGTATACAACCACGTTACAGGCTCTGAAGCTTGGATATATTTTTATGAACAGGAAACCAAACAGCACTCTACTGTCTGGGTGTTTTAAGATGAACTGAATCACACGAAAGTCGTTCACGAAACACTTCTAAGAAAATGATTCCTTTTTCTTTGGCCTTATAGGACATATTGCAATAATTTCTTTAGAGGATAAAAAAAACTGTTAACGCTGAATGATATACAGATATTCGTTTGCCAAAAGTTATCAACGAAAGCAGGGCAACGAAAGAAAACAACAAAAATCTTCACATCATTCTTCATCACGACAACGCAAGCTCCCACATGCAGCACGTGAAACAACTGCTTATTTGAAGGATAAAAACATCGAATTAATGTCTCATTGCCTATGTTCTCCTGATTTGTCATCTGAAGACTTTTTCTTGCTCCTTACTTCAAACAAGAAAATGTGTGGGTAGCGATTTTCAACACCTGAAGAAGCTGTTGATGCTATCCAAAATCATATTCCATAAACTATTTCAAGAATTAGTCTGAAGGGATGGAAATGTGTATAAATATTAAAAGCGAAAATTATGAAAGGCAATAAACCAGATTGTTCCCCAAAAATTCTTTTTCGTCCTAATTTTTGTAAAATCTTAAAAGACAATTCTCGTATAAAAATGTTTTGATTGTATTATTGCAAAAGTCAGTTTAATTTTAAAATTTTGCATAGTCATTATGTTTTATTGTATGATAAAATAGGAAGAATTTAAAATCTGTGGAATAGGAGGAAATTAAATACGATGAACTGAATTTATATAAATATTGAATCCTTAATTATTGAAATATATAAATACTAATAAATATTATCGATGTGAGGAAATATTACAAAACTAAATGGACCTAAAATCTTTCAAAGGTATAAAAATACATAATAGAAATAAGATTTAGGTTAAACAATCGCAGTTGTAATAAATCCAAATTAAGGTTAAAATCAAAAGTTACTGGAAATCGAATACTTTTAATGTGAAGTGTACATTTCTAATTTTAACAAATTTAATTCAAATATATATTTCTTCAATTTGTTGAAATATAAAAACCGCTTTTTCGATTAATTGGACTATTTTGAAATTCTATTTTAATCTTCAATGGTAGTTTAGTTCTAACATCTATCCTAGAGAAAAGAAATAGTGACAATCGTTCCCCAACCTGTAAAGTATGCTGGACGGTAGTTAGTTTGTTTTCACTTCTATAGGATTAGTTATTGCCTTATAAAAAAGAAATACCATTCGCCTGAAATATTCTCAAAGACTCATAATTTCTCAATTAATGGTACAAGATTAACGCCGAGCGAATAAATCTGCACATTTAATAATTCCACGTTAGCATTAAATGTAACCGATGTCGTATGCTTGACAAAAGAGAGATTCCCAGAGCAGGAGAAAAGCTCTTTTTCTAGCTGCATTTAGAGATTCTGTTAATGGGATTATTACTTCCAAAGAGTGGGAGACGAGAACTGTTATAGCCTATAATGGAATCAGCGATATAGTTAAATGGTCGGATTCAATTAAGCTGAGGATATATTAATGGTGAGAGTACATCTTTAGCAAATGTAAGTAACACAGACACATTTCAGCTGATACAAGTTATACTCCAGCAAAATCAAATGAATGTCTAATGAATCGTTGAGAATCATTAAAAGAAAAGAAATGTTGGATCTATATCACCAATTCCTTTTCATGTCTTATAATATTTTTTTCTCGAAGATATCAATATAGGGATAATTTATGAATATTTTTATTCAAAATAAAATGTTTGATTATATTTAGCCTAACATTAGATATCTATATTTAATAGAATATCTATATATCCATTTTATATGAGACTGACCTCTATGCACAAAAACAAAAATTAAATAAATTAAATTAATATATATTAATGGGCCTTTTTTTCACTTGTCTGTGGAAAAGTACAATACATGAAAGACGAAAAGAGTGATTGAGGAACTTTGTAGAATTTGGAATTTTTAAAATTTAAATTACTTTTAATTAATAACTAGCATATAGCCCGTCATATGACGTAAAATTTTTAATTGTCCAGAATTGTAAAGTACGCTTTGAGACAGGTAAAAAAATGGATCACTTTTTAGCTGAAAATTATCTTACAACAAAAAATAATCGATGACTAACTTAAAATTATCCCATATGTACGTTATCTATTATTTAAGCCAAATATAAAAGAAAACTATTTACGTAATATCTAAGTTCAGTAGTAAAACGTATGAAAATAATGCAGACGAAATTTAAATAATTTTAAATAAGAAATTATTAAATGAGATGGTTAAAGGAATGACTTCATAATACTAGAAAAAAAATGTTATTTTTAAATATTTATTATGTGATAAATTGATAAATTTAATCGCCTGTACTTAACCGGCGAAAATAGGACTTGAAATAATGGCATTAAACTCTCGAAAAAGAGGGAAGAGGTGTATTTGGAACGTTTTAAAGGCGACAGTACATTTTCTGTGATATAAAGTATATTTAACTTATTTTAGAATTGAATTGATAGTTTAAGAGAAGATAAACTTTACTCGCTTTGAACTTTGCTAACCCTAACTCATTAAGAATCTTATATGGATAGGTCTATGTATTCCAGGTACAACCAATTCCTAAATTCAAGGAC
>CM063505.1:191495950-191498450 GCA_032207245.1 Pardosa pseudoannulata | reverse complement strand
CAAAAATTCAAACAACAGCGAAGGGAAAAAAAGGATGGGTTCCTTCTGAATAGATTCTGAATATTCCTTTGCCAGTTAATATGAAGTTCGAAAACTGATAATATTAACCGATGTAAGGATCACATAAGACGATAATTTTAACATACAAGTGAATAGAGAAAATCTGAAAAGTGATATCGAAAACATTAAGTGATTGATAACATTAATTGCAATCACATTAAGCGGAGTCAAATGCGTGTATATATATATATATATATATATATATATATATATATATGTGTGTGTGTGTGTGTGTGTGTGTGTGTGTGTGTATGTATACATATATATGTATGTATATATGTATATATATATATATATATATATATATATATATATATATATATATATATATATATATATATATATATATATATATATATATATATATACACATATATATATACATATGCATTAAATATATATATATATATATATATATATATATATATATATATATATATATATATATATATATATATACGCACATGCGGCTAGAACCAAAATTAAAGACATCAATATAAATTTATATTTACATTTCTATACATGCATTAACATCCAGATAGAACAAGTAGATATGGCGTGCATACAAAATAACTCAAACGTCAAATTCTTTTATTTTCACCTAACTTAATTTCAGCCTTTATTTACATTTTAATGACATCGTTTTAAAAATTCCAGGAATTTAACGTCATCGAACAGTCTTTTTATTCTTCGACCAAATCTTGAAACATCCGGTCTCTCGCCCGGTTTTTGCGAATATGATTACACAATCGCTTTGTAGTCTGAATATTCTATTTTCCTAGAAATATATTTTACGTTTATACTTCTTCAGCGAAACACCGCCTTAATTCCGGTAACTTATTTTCTGGTATCTGAAAAATGTTTACTATCAATTTTTGACTTCTAAAAATGTATTAAAATTTCCCTCGAGTGATTAATGCTGGGTAATGCGCGCAAAAGCAATTTCTTGTAGATATATTTGGGGAACGGGAAATGCATGCAAAATTAAAACCACTATTGATTGAGAAATTTTGGTGTCAGTAAGAAAGACATATACTTTCCGATGTTTAGATGCTTTTATACATATATTAGAGAGCTTGACAGACGTTGTATGGTTTTAACGCTGCAAATACAAAATTGTAATATATTTCTAAATAAATTATAAATTGGATCGTTTTGATGGAAAAGTAAGAATTTTTTTTAATACTGCACACTGTAACAATAAGTTACATAAGGTTCAGCTCCCCGTGTGGGATATGCCGGGGCAGGACCGGTTTGAATGCAGAGCGACTTCGGACTTCTCCCAGCCAATAGAGGTGTCCATTCGTTTGGGGAATTTTGACCCCCTCCCGCCATTTTGGAGTGGACTCTTTTTTTTGTCTCCGCGGACAGTGAAAAATTTTTTGGAGCGGAAAAGTTGGTTACGCAGAAGAATGAGAGGTGAAAGGTTGGCATCCACGTTTTGGTGGAAGAACCCTTATCAAAGAAATTTTAGCCATTTTTCTTAGGATCGACGCCGACTCGAGAGCAGACTTCGATCTACAAATGATAAGTTGATTCAACTATTTGTATTCCTTAGGCATTTATTTAATTGTATAAAATCATTTAATCAAGACCTATTTTCCATGTGTTTCTTAATAAGTTTTAATTTCTTTCTCAAATACTAGGCCAACGTAAAATTATTATTTATTACACACACCACCACTCTTACAGTCAACACACACATAATTAGAATGAACACATCGCCTTTACGGGGTTTTGATGTAGGTAATTCTCATACTACAGCCTGTGGTTCTAACCACTGTGCCACAGATGCATTGAAATTGAAGGGTTTCATGCGGCATTATAATGATCTTAATAATAACGCAATTCTGGATTTTTATTTAAAAAAATTTCTTTCTGTTCAAATTGTAAATCTATAACCTTCTCGAATCAAATTAATTACATACACAAAATTTCATCAAAATCAGTCCATCCGTTTACTAAGAGTTCTATTACAAACACACAGACAGAAGAATTTTATATATAAAGATGAACTATCCACTTCGTGCTCAACAATCAGTTTTGATAATTATGTATTTCACGTTGTACTTCTGAAGCTTGAAGTTCATCTTCGTTACCGGATTTTGCTGTGTGACGCCTTCTCAAATGAGAGGTAACGTGAATAATGGATCACAATCAAAGATAAAATTGGAAATTTACTTTAATTCTGGATTAAATACGACTATTTACAAAGGAATGTTAATTCCTGAATGTAACAATAAGTTACATTCGGTCACCCCGTGTGTCTTCGAAGGTGACATGCCGGGGCAGGACCGGTTTGAATGCAGAGCGACTTCGGACTTCTCCCAGCCAATAGCGGTGTCCGTGAATTTTGGGGAATTTGGACCCTCTCCCCCCGCCGTTTTGTAATGGATTCTTCTTTTTTTTGTCTCCGAGAGAATCGGAATTTTTTTGGATG
>CM063505.1:191480950-191490950 GCA_032207245.1 Pardosa pseudoannulata | reverse complement strand
AAATTATATGTTATTCCGTTTATTTGACTAATGACTCCAATGAATTCTTGATTTTTATAAAAATATCTTATGTTTTACATAGAATGTATCCCCCTCCTTTAATTTCATAATAACTTTAATTTTTAAGATATCTAAGGAGAAAATATTATGAAAGATCAATAGTCTCATAGGAATAAAATAAATAAGCTCTTACATACTTACATTTATGTCCAGAAGGAAATACACATTTATACATATTTATTTCTAGGGTAAGGAAGCTCTAGATGTACTTCTTTAAGAAAAATTCAGAATTAATCAGAAATTTTCAAAGAAAAAATAGAGACATATTTTTATTATGAAAACTTTAATTAATAAAAAAATTTTGAAAGGAAATAGAAACTGTATTCATTTAAATATATATACAGTCAAGAGTCAAAGCATCATGAAATCCCTACATTTTGCGATGAACTCACATGAATGACGTGTGGAAGACATTACCTGGAAGGCACATGATCAGGTGGAAGTAGTATTTAACTGCTGTGTAGAGTCTGAAGAATCATTCTTTCACTTACTTCTATGTATGATGGGAAATTCTGTGGATCTAAGTGATTTTGATAGAGGGCAGATTGCAGTGACTCGAAGGCTCGAATCAAGTATTTCTGAAACTGCACGTGGGTTGTTCGCTATCTACAGATGTTAGTACTTATGTAAAGTGGATGAATGACGGTGAAACCAGCAGTAGACGACAGGGTTTTGGAAGTCCACACGCTTTCAAAAAACAAAAAAAAAGGTTTTAAGCGACTGCCTCGCGTGGTGAGGCAAAACTGGAGCCAGACAGTGGATCAGTTGACAACCCAATACAATGCAGGGCCAAGTAGAATAGTAATTGGAATGTCATGGGTTGATGACTCAGAGTTCAAAGACCACCAATCAGCAATATCTCGGATTTACGTAACCGTCGCTTAAACATCTGGTACAATCTGTCACCGGCTACCTACCAAAGACGTGTGGCATCCATGCCAAGGCGGGTTGAAGCTGTGTTGCGCGCCAAAGGTGGGCCAACTCATAATTGACAGGTGGTCATAATGTTTTGGCTCTTGAGTGTATATATATACATATATATATATATATATATATATATATATATATATATATATATATATATATATATATATATATATATATATATATATATATATATATATATATATATATATATATATATATATATATATATATATATATATAATATATATATATTTGTGTGTGTGTGTCAGGATTTAAATTGTAGATTAATTTTAAAAGATTTTAAGTAGGGATACATTACTGGGAGTGACGCGGTGTGATGAGTTAGCCACATAAATAAGGCTCACTCGCAGTAATCTAGAGCAGATAGCAGTGTGCACATTCCGCAGACAGAGCTGTAGCTACCCGAAGCAGCTAAGCCTGCCTTTCTTAAAAGTTAGGCGCCAATGTGAGACGCCATTGAAGATGGTTGATGATTAGTGTGCTCTGAGATTTGAATAAAGCGATGAAAATGTACTCAGGACTCTAGTGTCGTTTGGTGGAACGTGTAATATATATATATATATATATATATATATATATATATATATATATATATATATATATATATATATATATATATATATATATATATATATATATATATATATATATATATATATATATATATATATATATATATATGCATACATACATGTATGTGTATGTGTGTGTGTGTGTGTGAGAGAGAGAGAGAGAGAGAGAGTGTGTGTGTGTGCCTGTGTGTAAATATTTACTAATCTAAAGACTAAAGAAAAATCAGTTAAAATCAATTTCTTGGCTTAATGAACATCTTCTGATCTACCAAAAAAAAAAGAACTCGATTTGCTATTGACCCAATAACAACGTTAAATAATGGAAGCGTTATATAACCTGGAATTGTCATGCAAGTATGAAAATGGGAAAGATGCCTTACCTTCTTAACATTAGAAAGGATCATATAAACATCATTAAACGTTCACCATATCCTCATTCGTTGTATCAGGGTGAATAATTCTGCATGCAAAGATAAAAATGATTTGCAAATTTACACCGCGAAAGAAAGGGCTCGAGATTCAATTTATCTTAAAAAGTTTCTGAAAAAATATCTTCAGTTGACGTATAAAGACGAATTTTTCTTTCATCCATTAATGAATTGTGGTTTTTTCAAAAAAAAAAGTTCAACAATTGTTTATGAAATATTTTAGTTTTATTTATTCATCGCATAATGTACGAAGTGAAATAATCTTCTTCTTAGCTATGACAATAGGGAAAGGTTTTTTTATTTAAAGGTAGTTATTTAAAGAACTTCTCGTTTGCCATTAGTTTGTTTTCTATATCACATATACTTTATTTATGTAGGACAAAAAATGTCAAACATAATTTAAAAGAATCTTGTGTAGTATAGAATTTTTTTCAGATTGTAATTTAATTATTTTCTTTGATGTTACTTTTATTTTTTCTTCATTTAACAGCATATATTTAGAAAACAAGTAACACACACACACACACACACACACACACATATATATATATATATATATATATATATATATATATATATATATATATATATATATATATATATATATATATATATATATATATATATATATATATATATATATATATATATATATATATATATATATATATATATATATATATATATATATATATATATATATATATATATATATATATATATATATATATATATATTAATATATAGATAGATATAAATATATATGTTACCGGTAAAATTTGAAATCCGGCATTGTATAGAATGCCTAAAACTAGCCGGCAATGTATGAAACGATTCGTATGTCACACATTTCCTAGGCATTCTATAGAATGCCAAATGAGAGACCGGCAAAGTATGAAATACATCTCCGTATCGTTTCGAATATCACTTGATAATGCACGTGACTTTTAACGAACTCCTCAGGCTCAGAATTTGTCAATTGCACTTTGCAGTTTCTTCGGGAGTGTCAAAGTACGTAATTTTACTTTAAATTGGTTCAACAAAAAATTTGCTTTTTATTGTGCTGCATGAAAATGGAGGAGCAAGCTATAGTGTTGGAGAAGGACTCATGGTCTGTGGACAGGAAACAACGTTTCGGTGATGAACTGTCCAAAATTCGAGTTAATGCTGCAAAAATCAGTTTTTACTTAACCAAAACTACTTAGCAGAAATTATTAAATGAGGTAAAATAAGCCAAAATGACTGCTAAGAAGAAACCCAGGGACTATTGGTTGCTGAATCGCTATGATATGATGATTGTGGAAAGCAAAAGTAAACTCATTTACCCTGTTAAAGAAGGCGTAAGTACTATACAGTACTACGTCAAGGACTCTAAATTATTTCACGTACTTTGTGAAGCTCACTTGGCTATTGGACATGGAGGGCTTGTTAGAATGTTGAAAGAACTTTCAACCAAATACAAAAACGTTACACGTCATGATATTGAACTGTACATCCACTTTTGTGAATCCTGCCAGAAAAAACAGAAAGTTATTAAAAAGGGCATTGTTGTGAAACCTATGACTTTTTCCGAATTTAATTCCCGTTGTCAGGTAGATCTTATTGACTTTCAGTCTCAGCCAGATAGAGAATACAAATTTATTATGGTGTACCAAGATCATCTCACAAAATTTGTGATTCTCAAGTCTCTAACGTCAAAAAGAGCTAAAGAAGTAGCTTACAACCTAGTGGACATATTCTCCTTGCTTGGAGCGCCATCTACATTACAGTCTGACAATGGTAGGGAATTTGCCAATAATGTAGTGACCAGCTTAAAGGAGATTTTGGCCAGACCTGAAGATCGTTCATGGGAAGCTTCGCCATTCACAAAGCCAGGGTAGTGTCGAAAGAGCTAATCAAAATATCAAAAATATTCTCTGTACTTGGATGCAAGACCACACATCTGACCGTTGGAATGAAGGACTGCGTTTCGTTCAATTTATGAAAAATAGAGCTTATCTTTCTGGAATCAAAAGAACACCATATGAAGCTCTTTTTGGCTGCAAACCTAAGGTAGGAGTTACATCATCTTTTCTACCCGAAGACGTTTTAGAAGGCATAAATACAGAAGAGCAGCTAGAAAAAGTAATAGAAAGCGTCCAAACAATGGAAAAAGGCGAAACTAATCATATTATGCAAGAAAAAGACCCTGTTTCAAAAAACACGAATGAGATTATAATCGATAGTAGATTAAACCAACATGATGAAGAAGTGCTTACGGAAGAGATTTCCGTTTCTGATACCTGTTGCATGTGTTTAAAGGAAGTGATGCACTTGCATGCAAAAAGTGTCTTCAAAAAATTCATACCTTTTGTGGCTATGCTAGTAAAGATGATGAAATGGATATTTTGTGCACCCTTTGTTTCTAAACTGAAAATGCTATTGAAGGTAAAATAATAAATTCTAAAATCAATCTGGAAATACCAGATAAAATATGAAAATGAATTCGGAAAAAAAAGCCCAACTGCTCCTTTGGGAACTACTGCACGAGTTCCTATTCCCGACGTCGACAAGGGGTGAGGGGATTCGAGCAATATATTGGCAGTTGTAATTAGTGAGACAGAGGATGGTTTCTACTGACTTGGAACTTCCGAAGAAATTTTAAAACAAGTATATGCGAGGTCACAATTTATTTTATGCCCTAAGAACTTGCTTAGCATTGAAGGTATTCCTAACCAAGAAATTCCTCTCCGGTCAGTTGCAATTGTTCAGTCTAGTGGAAGCGGCCAAGGATTCGTCAAATGTATGTGTAAAATAAAGTGCCAAAATAAAAAATGTCTTTGTGTGAAAAATTTTGTATCCCTTAATAAGAAAGGCATAAATTTTGTTTTGTATAACTTTCACTTTTTCTTTACGCATTTTGAATAATTATTTTTAAAGGCACTCTCATTTTTTTCAGAATAACATTTTTATTTTTGTGGAATGCACGTCATTTATATAATAGCCTTCTCATGACCTTTCTTTTTCATACTTTGACTAAATAGCATTGTCATTCTATAGAATGTCTAGGTATTATATGCAATGCCTAGGGAAAGTATGTAATAATTCTCATATTTCATACTTTGCCTAAAATCACCCGGCATTCTGTACAATGCCTAGGCATTCTATAGAATGCCGGAGTTTCATACTTTACCGGTAACATATATACATATATATACATATATATATATATATATATATATATATATATATATATATATATATATATATATATATATATATATATATATATATATATATATATATATATATATATATATATATATATATATATATATATACATATATATATATATATGTATATATATATACATATATATATACATATATATATATATATATATATATATATATATATATATATATATATATATATATATATATATATATATATATATATATATATATATATATATATATATATATATATATATATATATATATATACGGTCACATTTGAAAAGTTTAGCCCCTATTATTTTTAACTGACCGGGCTTACAGGGCAATATCTAAGCCTAAGTATGCAGTCATGGCTCCATTACAAGTAAGCAGCAAATCCATCAAGTCCATTTGAGATAAGGCATGTTTCTTCTACAAGAACAGAGCAATGAATGATTACAAAAAAACTTTTCAATTACAAAGTCAGCCCCACAGCGAGATATGACGTCGAGATATTCCCAAGAAAGAGAAGCTTAGTCAGCGATATTACCTGTCAGGGAGGAACTTAGATCATCGAAAAAGTGAATCATTTTATTGAGAAAGATGGAAAATGTAGCGAGTGGATAGAAAATTATCAATTATTTCAGAGTTACCTTTGGAAAGGGGTTGAAAGAATTCAAGTGGTGAGCACTCCTTTAACTCTGATATTCTTGGGGCGGGAAAATGGATATTATAGAATGAGAAGGGGAAAAGATAATTTTTTAGAGATATTTAAAGTGTAATAAATTTTATGTATAGTTATATTTTATAATAATAATTATATGATATATATTAATATATTATAATATATATATATATATATATATATATATATATATATATATATATATATATATATATATATATATAAATTTATTACCCCTAAAATATGTTTCCAATATTCTCCTTTTTCAATTTCTTATTTTTAATACTTAATTTTAAGCCATGAAGTGTCAGATACAGAACTAATCTCCAACTTTAATTCTTTTTACCTTTTTCTCAAAACTAATGCTGCTATAAACCCCAATTTTCTGTGTACTGGAAACATGTTCAGCTGTCCCAGGAAAATTGGCATTAATCTGCAATAATTTAATTTCAGCCTGCATGTTTCCAATTTTGATTCACTCCCCTAAATTTTCTAAAGTTTCTAGTTTCAAATGTACTAAGAGAACGTATCGTTTTTATCAGCTATGTAGGTAAATATACATCTACCTCTAAAAGAAAAATTAAAAAGTTAATTAAAATCCAAAAACATTTCGTGTTTAAATGTCATCAATTGTAAATGGTGTTCCCTGCTTTATAGTCCTTGGAGTTTTTACACTCGTATAAATGTAAATAACGTTATTTTTCTGATTTGTTCAAGAAAGGTATTTTCTTGTTATAATCTATAAAAACTCAAATTCTACTTACCGATTTGTACTACCCTATATATTATTAAATATAATTCTTAACCCCTTAAGCGGTTTGCCCATACAGTGTACGTACTACCCAAAAGTTGGCCTCAACTGGTTTGCCGGTACGCCGTACGGGCATCGATATTTTCTCTTTTTCTTTTGTGGATTGCCCGTATTTTTTATTATTGTAAAGATACTATTTGATATTAATATTTTTCGACATTGCTGTATGAAACTCATATGTCGTCTACCGTAGAAAGGTGGAAAAAACACACAACAATTTTGACTTGAGGTCGTTGACCGTATAATCGAAAAATATAATTCGGGAATAAATTTCCGACGTGGACGACCAGGTTCGAATCCTAAATATCAGAAACTGAGAGAGAGACATTTTTTGTAAATAACTGTTCCCACAGTTAAGAAACTGAGACCTGCAAGGCGATGTGCAGAATGAAAAGAGAATCCGAAAAGAACCACGGTATTTCTGTACTGATTTCGAAGTAGGATATAGCTTAACACCATTGTAACATACACAAAAAGACTTCTGTATTGTTTGGAAAAGTATAAACTTCAAAACTCACAGTAAGTAGGTAATTTTTGTAGAATTTGTAAATCATTCTTCACTTTATGCAGAATGCACTTGAGAAAAGCAAACACTTAGTCGTTTTTGTGCTTCAAAATTGTAAAATAGAAAATGTTATAAAAGCATTAAAATTTAATTGTCTTATTATTCTTAATCTATTAAGTATGGTACTTAATTATATGCAATAGAAAATATGCCTTTTTTGGAATCGTTTCTGGTAAAAAAAAAACTGACCTCTTAAAGTGTTAAGATGCTTAAATTTTATATTGAAATTTCTTTTTATTCTATATGTGCAATAAGAAAGGATTTCTGAAACTTCAAATTCTAAATGGTTATATGGGAATAAAGGACATATGTAGTTGACTTCTGCTAATCTGTCAATTCATTTCTTTCAAAAAAAGTCTCTCGAAGGTTTTTTCTACATATCGTTGTGAGCCTAAGAAGTTAAAATTTCATATGCGGGTTTCTCTTTTATCCCAAGCGTGACAAAAAAATTCTTATATGTGTTTCTTAATGTGATATGAGTAAATTGGTCTTACACTAGCATATGTAGTTGATCTCGGCAAATACCTGCCATTTCAACAAAGAAAAGTCAGCCAAAGGTTCATTTTAAATCTCTTTGTCAGCAAAGATGATAAGATATCATATGGGGATTTTTCTTACACCCCACGTTAGCAAAAAGGAAACGATTTCATAAATGTCAAGATCTATATAGGTGAAATGGAAATTATGTGGACTATATAGTTGATTTCTGCAAATCTCTGCCATTGCAATAATCTTCTAAGGGTTCAGTTTAATCTATTACGGTACTAGGAAATTTTTATCTACATGCAACTGTAAACTGGGGAATTAAACGGGATTAAGGGTAAAAATTAGCTGGTGTTCTGCACTTTTAATAATGAATCAATTTGCTGAAAAGGAAGTGAATAAATAATTAAATGACAATAAATTCAAATTAACGAATGAATAATGAACACTAAGTATATGAGCATAAGATCATATTTAGCTTTCCGACACGTTTAATAGTACTTATATAAAAGACGAAACTGACTAACGGAGGAACACACTAACACAGAACTATAAAGAAACTGACTTAAGGACACACATCGCATTACTAAACTAACGATACTGTAGCTAATTAAATGGAAGTCGGAATATAGGTTCAATGTTCGGTGCTTTGATACTGTGACGACTTCAATGTTCTTGAGTGAAGAAGGATCACAGTCCCAATATATTTGGAAATCACTTTTATTTTTTCTAGAGTAAATACGGGATAGATACAGTATATACAAAGGGATTCTAATTCTCCCAAAACAAATCGAAATATAGAGGACTGTTGTTTGTGTACAATTAGCATGACGAGATTAAATAATCTCACAAGATAGGGAGGCATTTCCAGGGTACAATGTAAAACCAATCTACCCCCAATCGGTGTCCGAGACCCTGCCGTTCCTTATGTGAGCGGACTTTACGAGTCTCCCGATCGAAATCACTAAAAAGCTGGCCAAGGACAAAAGTCAAGGAAGCCTCCACGAGGCCAAGTGGGATCTTGGCAGGGAAGATACAAACAAGGTATTTTTGTTTAAGGCAAGCTTTCTAGAATTAAGGGAAAGTAAATAGAACGTTATGACACCTATCCTCAATTTCTTTATTATCAATTATTGTGGCATCTAGTAAATACTCGAAATCATTTAAAAACCCAGGGAAAGTCAGGTGCCTTATATATCCATTCTGTTGTAAAAGACGTAAAATAAATAAATATATATATATATATATATATATATATATATATATATATATATATATATATATATATACATATATATATATATATATATATATATATATATATATATATATATGTATATATATATATATATATATATATATATATATATATATATATATATATATATATATATATATATATATATATATATATATATATATATATATATATATTCTCTATCCATCAATATTCTCTTTTTACACCAGTATAGCGAGTTACTCTTAATTTAGAAAAGTTGAATTATGAATAAGATTTTATTCACTTATGAGATCTTGTTTGGGGGAAGGATTTCATTTCTCTCAGCAGATATAAATTTCTCTCCTTGGGAATCTAACACTCCTTTCCGAAATGACTTTCAATTCCATTTATCTCTAGAAATTCATGCGAATATTGTGACATTTAACTCTACTTTTCAGAGAAAAGCACTTTTAACCTTTCAAGCACTGAGTTTCTCCGTAATATTTTTCAGATAAATCTTAAAATATTCTATTATAACGAACTGTATTTAAACTTTGTTTAATATAAGATCATTGACATGAAAGAATATATCTTATAATACAAGAGTTACAGGATTTTTATCATTTTTTGAGCATTTTTTATCTATGTTTATACTGCCCATGTATAATAAACTATGAATGTATGAAGTTTATGAATTGTTCTGTAGAAGATATTGCTTTCGGAGTGATTTCAAACGCTACTGTCAGTTTTTTGTAAAAAGGAAATAATTTTACACCAACATCTACGAAAACTCTATTCTAACTGACGATAATATCATACCGAAAGAAAGTAGACAGATTATTCGACTTGCTGGTTTGAATGAAGTGAATGTTTTTAATAGACTACATCGAAGATGCAAATGGTATAAATGTTACATGAAGGCCAAATATCCTTCTAATCGTGGGTGATTCTGAATGGATACGAAAATCCCTATCACTAGTAGGATTCGAGTTCACGAACTCTGGTTACCTTCAGAAATGACTTATCCTTTA
>CM063505.1:191453450-191478450 GCA_032207245.1 Pardosa pseudoannulata | reverse complement strand
TGGCTAAAGTAGTACAGACAGAGGCTGAATTAAGTCGATAGCGTGTCTGGAGGGAATGATCAGAATTAGTTATTAAATTAATATTAATGTATGTAAATAAGGGATTTTAATATTACACACACACACACACAGATATATATATATATATATATATATATATATGTGTGTGTGTGTGTGTGTGTGTGTATGTATATATATATATATATATATATATATATATATATATATATGTATATACAGTATATTTAATTCATCCACAATAATTTTCAGTCTTGGTTATTTAAAGATGCATACAGCCCATTACAGTCTTAACTTAGTATATGAGGGTAAACATCCTATCTACTAAACTACGGCACATTTCCTCGCTATCGATAAATTTTCATATTAAATTTTCATTCCTCTACTCAGGAATAAATTACTTTGTGTCCCTTTGAAGGGGAAAATCATCCTTTCACCACTGACCTTTACCGTATCGCTTAATCATATATTAAACTAAAAGCAAAATTTGATAAAGTTTCTGCATATTTAGAGAGCTTCATCGAAATTAAGACGTGCAAATAATAAACAAAAATTAATATTAAGACTATATCACAGGCAGTCAATTTAATTATATTTCTGGGTTTGTTTACCGTAGGGATTAAACTCGTAAATAAAAGTTGCATAGCTTTATTTAAAATTTAATTGATGTCTCCCATTCTCCTAAGAAATGTTAAAAGAAAGATATTATTTTTTAAAAAATAATTTGAAACATAAAAGAAATTGTTTTTTCTATGTACGTATGTTTTTTTTATATATTTCCTTAAAAAAATTATTAAATATTTCTGAAAAGCGACAAATAAAATAAGCGTGTATATATGTGTTTATAAAACAACATACTAAAAAATGTAAAAATAAATAACCTAAAGAGACTTTTTTTAATCAGAAATGAGTATTTGAAATATTCGATAAAATTATTTGGAAGAATAAATTTTGACGTATTTCGATATCTGTTAGCCCTGCTAGGGCAATAAACTTCACAAGTTATAGATATTCACAAAAAGTTCCATAATGACCTGAAGTTTTCAGGATTACAATACATACAATACTCAATGCGTAGAAAGATGTGAAACTGGAGAATTAGAAACTAGTCTCCCTTTAAGATACATATTTTAGACTAACATCTGTTAAATGGAGAATTGGAAAAATCTTTTCCATAATCCTTAACACAAAAATCTTTTTCTTAATCCATAAAGACAAAATTTAAGCTGCTATTGAATTCTAAATATTAAAATAAATTAATAGTTCAAAATTTATCAGTTTCGTATATTCCTTGTCTTTCCTAACATAACGACATTAATATTTTATGCATTTTGAATTGTTTGGAGTTCAAGGGCGTGTGGAGATAAAGTTCTTTATTAGAGGCAATACTTTATCTATTTAAAATTTCCTCAGCCATGAGGAAAATAGTTCTTATTGTTGAAATCTAATGACCTGAAAGTTTCAGGATTACAATACGTACAATACTCAGTGCGTAGAAAGATGTAAAACTAGAGAATTAGAAACTAATCTCCCTTTAAGATACATATTTTAGACTAACCTCCGTTAAAAGAATTGCAAAAATCTTTTTCTTAATCCTTAACACAAAAATTTTTTTCTTAATCCTTAAAAGGAAAATTTAAACTTCCATTGAATACTAAATATTAAAATAAATCAATCGTTCAAAATTTATCAGTGTTGTATAATCTTGTATTTCCTAATATAACAACATTGATATTGTATGCATTTTAAATTGTTCAGAGTTCAAGGGCGTGTGGAGATAAAGCTCTTTATTAGACGCAATACTTAATATAGTCAAAATTTACTCAGCCATGAGGAAAATAGGTATTATTGTTGAAATCTAATCACCTGAAATTTTCAGGATTAGATAAGATACTTACAATACTCAATACGTAGAAAGATGTAAAACAAGAGAATTAGAAACTAGTCTCCCTTTAAGATACATATTTTGGACTAACCGACGTTAAAAGGAGAATTGCAAAAATCTTTTCCTAAATCTTTAACACAAAAATCTTTTTCTTAATCCGTAAAAGGAAAATTTAAGCTGCCATTGAATTCTAAATATTAAAATAAATCAATCGTTCAAACTTTATGAGTGTCGTATATTCCTTGTCTTTCCTAACATAACGATTATGCATTTCACATTGTTCGGAGGTCAAGGGAGTGTACAGATAAAGCTCTTTATTAGAGGCAATACTTAATCTAGTCAAAATTTACTCAGCCATAATTAAAATATGTATTATTGTTGAAATCTAATGAACTGAAGTTTTCAGTATTACAATACTCAATGCGTAGAAAGATGTCAAACTAGAGAATTAGAAACTAGTCTCCCTTTAAAATACATATTTCGGACTAACTTCCGTTAAAAGGAGAATCGTAAAAATCTTTTCCTTAATCCTTAACACAAAAAATCTTTTTCTTAATCCATAAAGGGAAAACATAAGCTGCCATTGAATTCTAAATATTAAAATAAATCAATCGTTCAAAATTTGTCAAAGTCGTATACTCCTCCTATTTCTTAATGCGACGACATTAAGATTTTTGTGAGGAAAATAAAAAGAAAAAAAAATCAAAAGCTTTTACAGCTCGGATTATATAGGGAGCTTATTATTCTCATTCACTCATAATTTCAAAACTATTTCCTGCCCTCCTATTCCGAAGATAATTAAGAAAATTTTTTTATCCTTCTCGTATGTTGTTAAAATTTCCTTCCCTCAAAAGAGAGTTATTCCTTTTGTCATCCAGCATAATTGAAACCGTCTTTCTCTATGCTCTCTCTTTTTTATATTACCTATAGATATATTTTAAGAAATAGTTCTTGACTCCACGATAGATATCTTAATGAACACCCTTACAAATGGATTCTCTGGGTAAAAAAATATACAAAGTTAAGAAAAGCGTCGTTTCCCAATCAATGATTTCTATTTTCTCTGACTGTCGGGGCTTTTTTCCCAATTTAATTATTTCCGGAACATAAATATGCCGTTCACATTATTCTAAAGTCTTTTAAAAATTCCTCGTGCATTTTTTACGAAAAGTAATTATTATATTTTCGACAAATTTTATCCATATTTTATTCCCATATTAACCGTTATTTATAATGGGTTGTAAAGAAGAAAACATCCACTCTCACGATTTATGCAAAAAGCGCTGAAAAGTATTAAAAGATTCTGAGTTTATTCACTGGCTGTGACATTTTTAATCTATGTTTTATATCTATTATATGTTTTTTATGCGCAGTACAATAGATGAAATCTACTTACACGATTTAAGGGGAAAGTGTTCAAAGTATAAAAAGATTATGTGCTCTTTCATAGTTTGTTAATGTTCTTAGCGATACTTTGTATCTATATTCACTAAACTGTTTGATGTGCTTTATAAAAAATAGCATAAAATCACAATGCTTAATATTGAAAAGGTGAAAGTGTCATATAATTTCATTTGTTTTCGTTAAGGTTTCGATCAGGATTTTAAGGATTCAGAGGTTTTACCATGAGATTTCAGTGACAAATTCTTTATTAATTGTTAATTTAGACTATCCTTTTATCATTCAGAAATAATCTACTTTCCTGTTGAGATATATCCTCTTGTTCAATGATTTAACTGATCTACTTTATTTAGTAGTTACAGGAAGAAGCGTATTAAACTATGCACCATATGTAGACATAATCATAGTATCTGTTCTTTTCAAAAGTTTGTCTTTCTGAATTTCATAGTCATCTGTTGGAAATTTTTTCTGTCACGGATGTCAGAACTTACCGTTAGACCTCAGAACAGGGATATTAGTTGATCCTTCTCATTCCTTATAGCACATTTAAGGGCGGGCTTACGAACAATAACAGCCAAATTTTAAGGCAATAATAATAAATCTAGGTACAAGACTCTTCAGGTTTTTCCTACAACTTCATTAATCTAACTTAATTGGTGTTCGTAATTCGTACTTATCTTAGTTCTAAGTCTGTAGGCAGAAATGTAATAAACTATGCCGAGAATGCCTACTGAGTTGCAAAGTAACCTAAAACTCTTATTTACTTCACTTCTGCGTAAAATAAATAACTTTTTTTTAATTTAAATAAAGTTTCTCAGTTGCTCTAACAAAATATTCTTCACTTCATTTTTATTTAAATACAGCCCACTACTTCTTCCAGTCATAAAAAGTGAGAAAGTGTTTTGGACAGTTTCATGTTACTCCCTAAATTTAATATTCATACGTCAGTGCTATTTCTTTCATTTACCTTCACACCTAATATATACTATTGCATTGTGTTGACGGATTTGCCGGTTATGATATCGTTATGCGATAATTTCTCTAATTATTTTGTTACTGCTATCAGTTAAGCCTAACCTTTCGGCATCCACTGTTTGAACAATCGTAAAACATCTTTTAAGAGTATCATAACTTACGCCTGCACTTATGAAGATGGAGAAGCATTCGATTGCCTTAAATGTAGAGTCGATACAAAATGCAAAGATATTTTTAAGATCTTGAAAAAGAGACGCTAAAAGTGTTTTCATAAACAAACAAAAAACTTTTTGTCTCAGTACGTAATCAATAAAATCACCTTAAGTATTTTTGCATCTACTATTGCCATATAAAATGCATTTAAGAAAAATTCTAAAAGTCGACACTGTGATATTTTTTATACATATACTTAACGAAAATAACATATATTGATCGCCGTAAAAAGAGCTGTGGAAAAAAATTGTTAAAACAAAATAAAAAATATCTGTTTTGTCTACTTTGATATTTTAAGTGATTTATTTTTCCTTTTTCTCGAAACAGAAATACTTTAAATAAATGTAGCAGGTATGTTTAATTTATCTTAAGAAAGGTCATGATTGTATTTGCAAAACTATGTCTGTACTTCATTTGCAAATTAAATAATTCATAATCGGTCTAAGACTCTTGCTGCACGAAATGATAGTATTCTAAATTTAAATATAACTAAATGGCTGGATTGTATCATACATTTCAAAATAAGGATATCGCATATAAAATATAAGTTACCATATCGTGATTATTAATTGCTATTATTTTAAGCCCTACCAAAATCTGCTGTAAATTTCATATTACAACATTTGGTGGTGTTACTTCTTTATTCATTATTTCTTTTGTATAACATTCGTAGCATGGACGAAGAGCTAATAGATAGGGCGCTGTTCATTGGAAACGAACTTTATGGGTTTTTATCTCAGCTCACATTGATGGTTTGGGTTTGTATTTTGATTTGGAATGATTTATTCTACCGTTTTGCAGAACGGACGATAATGAAACCGGGAACTACTGCTTATAAACGGTTACAAACATCCATGCCTGCAGCAAGATTCGCTCCCTTAAACTTCAATACCAACGATCATCGCTCTACACATTCGTCTATCGTTTATCTCTTACGTGGAAATAGGAAGCCATTAGAAATCGGCTTCATGCAGTAGTTCTCTTTGTCAAGACGGTAGCAAACACAATAAATCCATAGCTTTGTGAACCAAGCAATACTGCTAGCAGCGTTATTTATTAACTTTAAATGCCAAATTTCCTACTTGTAACACGGTTCTCATTTTCTGTTTTTCCAACTTGCAGCTTAAAGGCTGCTTACAATTAGATCTCTTCTGTAATGTACTCATACTTTGTAACAAAATACGGTTTTTTTTTATTAAAATACATTCACTTCCAAAAGTTAAGCACGAAGATGTAAAATGCAAAAAAATCAACAACTACTGCTTTGATTGACACAAAATTCGACAGGAACGTAGCATATAAATTTATGCATAAAACAAAATCAATAATTATATACAAAAATAAAAAAAAATTAAATTTTTGTAAGTTATCAGATAATGACATACTGGAGACTTAAACAGAATTATATATAAAGGGAAAATAAACAACATAAAATGAAAAAAAGGGTATGTGACTCTCCGTCAACTGCATACAAAGTTTACACCTTGTGACCATGTTTCTATTAGGTGGTCAACCACCGCAGAATCAAACAATCGCCATACTTTTTGTAGATCAGTTTCCAGCTCAATAAGAGTGGCTGGAGGTGGGAAACGTGAAGCACGGTTGTTTTGGGGTTGATTGCGTGTTTCTTGTTCACGCCATATCCTTATACGCTTGTCATCTGTCTCCAGAGCAAATCTTGACTCAACAGTAAACATGACATTGCCTCACTCAGACCCAGTCCAATTGACATGTTCCCGGCACCACTTTAATCTTGCCCCTCTTGATTGGACGGATAGAAAAACACAAACTCGAGGTAGCCAGGTGTACAGTCTACTCATATGTAATGTTCGGCGTACAGTAGCTGCAGATATCGCCTTACCAATGGACGCTGTAATCATAGATGTCACACGTGTGGAGGTCGCTCTGCGATTTCGCTTGGCTAAAATAGCAATATATCGATCTTCGTGGGTTGTAACCCTTGAGCGACCGGCTACGGACTTTCGGACAACTATCAGTGTGGTTTGGAATTGTTTCCATAAGCGGGAAATTACAGAATGATGAATGCCGAAGAAAAGATCAACATCTGTGATCGACTGTCCTGCTTCAATGAGCCCCACAGCACGCCAGAGATCAGAATCTTCCTTTCATCTTCTGGAAGTCATAGAAAAACGTATGTTTTGAAAACAAACTGTACAAAAGTTTTAAACACCTTCTATCAGTATTTACAATCAACTTCTGTAATCCTTCATAAAGCTGGCATCTTATAAGATTGACCTTTTTGCATATTTCTTGACATGAAAGCGCGATTGGCTGATAACTAACATATTTTCGTACTTCCATCTACCTCTGCAGCGAATTCCATCCTCTTCAATTCTGATTGGTTTCCAGATATCAGCATTTTCATCTTCGTGCTTAACTTTTGGAAGTAAGTGTATATAAAAAATACAACGCTCCATTCAGTCTCATCATCTTCTAATGTTACTTCGCAGTACATACTTTCCCAAAAACGACCTTAATATTTCAACAGTAAAAAAAAGGCAGCTGTTTAAGCCCTTGCCTGCAGAATATGTTTGAGAGAAAGTGCCAAAAATGGGGGAAAATTCTTTAATTTTGTTCTTTATTATCATCAACATGTTAGAAATGGATTATTTTTTTTAATTCAAACGAAATATTATCAATATTTTCACATAAATGGGAAATGTTATTGGATTCCAGTAATTTTTGCTCAGATTATAGCAAAATAAATCAAGGAACATAATTTTCTGGATAAATATTATTAACTAATACACCAATATTATTATCTAGATCAACTATCATGAATTCCATGTCAATCAGATTCCTTTGAATTTCCGAAATCTTTTACATTATCAGATAAATATCAACAAATGGAGCGAAACTACCGAACCTTTCGAGGGAAAGTATTCCTGTCTATCGAAAAAAGTGGCAAATTAAATATTATGCATTGAACTGACTGGACTAATTTGGAACCGAACTGATTTGGACTTCATGGAATGAAAATTCTTTTCTTTTTTCATTCTAAAATCGTGCACTCCAAAATTGACGCATTTGCATTGCCAAAACTGAGTCACAAGCAAAAGGTTCAAGAGGTGTTCAGTTGCACTACCTTCTAATGTGACCTCATATAAATACTTCCCTATAAACGACCTTAATACTTCAACAGACTGAAAATGACCGATAATAAGTGTGAAAGGACTTCGTTTAGGACGGAGTGTTTAGAATGGTATTGAAAGAGTGTTGGAGCCGGATTCATTGAGACCGATTAGCAATTGAAATTCATTTATCTCATTTTATGTGCTTCTTATTCCGTATTTTCAATAAGAAAAAATAACGGTAGTTTTCATACTAGCATATAGCTCATCACGTGACGGGATCAGTAAAACGTTTAATTCTCAGAAAGTGTAAAGTATCCTATGAGGAAGATAAAAAATGGTTTGTTTTATGGCTGAGAATTATCTGGTACACTCTCAATAATTTGTTTATCTTCATATCCTCTAAAGTATCCCGATACTGTGAATGCAGAATCACGTTGAATTCATTAAGAAAGATAATTCTAGTTTTCTTAGCTACGTCGAAATTATCGTCAAGTTCTTCCCAATTTTTTTTTTGACTCAGTAATTAATGGAAGTAAATAAATGGCTTGAAATTCTAGAAAATTGGGGTAGGGGTGGATTTTGAACTTCGCTAAACCTAACTCATCAAGTATTCAATATGGATACCTCTATCCATTCCAGGTACAACCGCTTCATAAATTTGAGGACAAACATACAGATAACTTAGACTATTATTATGCATGCGATTCATAGCACGGTACTCATAATGTACTGGTAAATAAGGTAATCGCCATAAAAGATATCTCATAAAGATATATAACCACCAAAAGGATATCAACTTTGATTTTACCCCACTTTCTGTTTCTGCTAATAAATTTGTAATACTGCACTTGCAATTGAACTATTGAGTGTAAAATGATTTTGATTTTTAAAATGCTACTATAAGTTTTTATTGCAAAACAAGAGCTAATTACACCAAGACAGAGTAATTAAAGGCGATTCTGAATGGCTATGAAAATCTATAATTCGAACTCATGGCCAACGGAACCGAGAAGCAGCACTATTCAGCCAAATGAATAATATTATCGGACCTAAATTCTAAATTTCTCTCAAGACGTCCTACTTGGGTACTAGACGAGTGACCCGGAAGACCCCGCTCGCTTTTTGGGAAAGACGACGAAAACCGTGTGACTGGTGAAATAAATATTCCGTCGACTCGAAAACGTGTCTGTGTCATTTTATTTGTCTCTTCGTGTCCTTTAACGGTCCGCACACTCGTTTCTCGACCGCCCGCAGCGACTTTTGCGGAACGCCGTTCGGACGACGGTCTTTTGTTAAAAAATTCCGGTGACTCGGAGGTGAGGCAAAACGAAGACTTTTGCAGTGGAATCGCGTGCAGCTCGATCGGGAAGTGGGGGAAAAATAAAAAATTAAGCCCTGTCACGCACTGTTCCGGAAGGAGGGACCGCCCTTTCCACAGACAAACAGTCTACAGACGGGAATTTCGAACAAACATTTTTTATACAAAATTTCATTAGAATTTTTGTAGAAAATACATTGTTGACTATGAAATTCTGAAGACCCGTGGTAGATCAATCAATAAAAGACATCAATCCCCTAACTGGATAATTGTGGGATCAGGCTCGACACTGCCAAAATTACGTAGTACGTAAAATAGGTTTGAGGTTATGATGCCCTTCTAGTACTCAAACAATACCTTTGATAGTGCAGTTCAAGCTTGGGGGTAGCTTCTTGTTCCCTACTTCTAAATTACAACAACACACTTTGTATGTGTTGTCCAAGGGAGTAAAATTGACCGCCTACATGGTGTAATAATCAAAACATTCCGTGATGTTGTTATAACAATGAGTTACATCAGCCGGGAGTGTAACTCATTGTTACAGTTGTATGGGTCAATATTCATCAGGTAAATACCTCCAGGTTATTAAAATAAAACTATTATGCTTTATATCTATCTTCGATGCATTATGTAAAGAAGTTGCAGCACTTCACTTCCAAGTAAATGAAGTGCCAAAAATTTTATTATGAAGGCATTGGCTCATTTTTTTTTTGTAGCAGAAGGCTTCGTTACAGCTAAACTTACAATTAAAAGGCAATTCCAAAGGAGGGTTAGCTCTCACGATGCGCATCCCGCGACTTCCAATGGCAACATAGATGTAGCAAAATTTGAGCAACCTGCGATTTCCGCGAGCATGCATTTTATCCGTCTATTTAACTGTGCAGCCCACTCTTTCCCCGTTTATTCTTTCATTTAGTCTTTACTGTGATTTTTAATTGTTTATTTAGCTGTAAACTAGCAGATGGCTTTAATTGTCCACATTTCTGCGAAATATAGAAAAAAAATTTGTTGCATTTTGATAGCTGAAAGATGTCTGGCAGGAAGCGTTTCACTAGTGATATAACCTATATCCTGACGATATTTCCGACGCTGATAGTATTTCTGACTCTGATTTCAAGTATATTGAAGATAGTTATAGAGACACTGATGAGAATTTCTTGGATTCCTCTGCGGATAGTGATGAATCTGAAAATTCATTTTCTGTACAAAATGTTCGACAGTGGTGCAAAATTGATAAGAAAAATATTCCACCAGCTCCTGCTTCATTTCCTTTCATTGGAAATCCTGGACTAAATTTGACTTTGAAAATAATGCAACTGTTTTGAACTATTTTGACGATGTTATGTATCAAATAATAGTAAGAGACCAACAGTACTTGTCAGTAATAGACCCATGAGACTAACTGCTCGACACTTTGCAGGCCATATACACCCAAATCCCATCAAGAAAGAGCCTAGTAGATAGTGTGCTGTCTTTTGTTAAAAAAAACTGAAGGTGGAACAAAAACTTAAAAAAAAACGCGAATTTGGTGCAAGGATTGCCAGGTAGGACTTTGCCTCGAGCTTTGTTTCGAAATTTATCATACAAGACTTCCTTTCTAATAAATGTTTTCTACATCTTTTGCATTTTTTAATTAGTATATATGTTTTTGCTTTTGTATTTTATAAAATAAATGATAATTTAACCAAGATTAATTTTCAAAATTTAGCTTTTATATCATTATTCTTCAACACTTTTGTTCACACTATCACACATTATTCTTCACACTTGAACACTTTTCTTTTATTTATTCTTTTATTTTCTTGTATTTCTTTTATTAATTTCTTTTATTTTTTATTTCTTTTATACACATTCTTTCATTTAGGACCTAATTCTATATTAAAAAAAAACTCTTTTGCAAAACTTTTTTCTCTATTTTAACTCTAAAATGTACATAGATTTCAAATATGTAATAAAAAATAAGCAATTTTTGAACATATTTTCATAAAAAAAAATACGCAGCCAGAGGGTTAACACATAATAAACTGTAACAAGAAGTAAAGTCTTCAATCATTTGGCTAAATGAATTTAATTGTCTGGCAGACTAAATATTTTTAACATACAATTTTATTCAAATATTCTAGAAAATGCTTTATTGACTGCTAATTGTCAAAAATGCATGTCTGCTCTAATCGAGAATTAAAAGTAATTTAACTGTTAACATTGCAAATATTTCGGTTTCCAAGTGAAATTCCTATGTAGAAGGATAAGAAAAAATCTATGGATGTATATCTTCAAATTCTTGAAATTGTGTATTCTTATTTGTTATTTACATAATTCTTACGAAGATATTACATTCAAACACTGTTCTGACAGATTTTTTTTATTATCGATTTTATGACTATTATGCCCGAATTAATCTCGCAGTAGGTTTCGGCTGTTTCAGCTATACGCCTGTTTAAGAAATCAAAGAAAACTGATGACATGTTATTTTATTTCAGAAATCCATTTGAGATTTCAGCTCTCGGTCGCCGTAGTAGTGATGGAAGATCAATACCCTTACAAAATGGCATTTCGGTCGATTTTTATTAAAAGCATCTATTTCCATCTCCGATTTTGAAATATTTCCCCATCTAATTTCTTTATTTAGTTATTTTGTTGTGAAAATGCAATTTCCTAGGACGACAGCCACTGTATCAAAATTTGAAGCAGTTTGAGAAATCTCATAAATTTCTGGTTTGGCATGTAAGGTATTATAATGCAAATAAAAAAAATTATTGCAACGGAATAGAAAATAATCAGCAATAAATTTTGAAAATTGAGTTTTCAAGAAAATAATAGCACAGATATCTAAGGTAATATATAATATGGCTTAGAACTTTTGTCTTATATATTAGTTCCTATGAATAAATAATGTTTATTGTAGACGTTAAAAATGGTTGAGGAAGGATTTTATAACATTAAAATTTATACCTGTGAATATATAGAAATTATTATCCCTAAAATTGATAACTTAAATTTTCCTTTTTCACCTTCCCATTTTTAAATACCTAATTTCACATCCGTAACATTTTACATAAAGGACTTAAATTATTTTTAGCCATCTCTCTAAACTAACGTTAGATTAAATGTTTATGCAGGAAAAACATTTTCAACTTTCCCATTAAACTGATACTGCTCCTGCAATAACTTAACAGCTACCTGTATAATTTCGAGCTAACTTGATCAAAGTTCTCTCTCACCTCCCACAAGCTTCTGAATAAACTCTAGTCTCTTAGGAACAAAATCTCTTTATTCACTTTCTATGGGACCTACATTAACAGCAAAGTGTATATTATGGGCCATGCTGCAGTATAAAGACAATCGGCTAATAGTTGTGTTTCAAAAGTCAATAACTGGGAACTTTCAGAATAGTGAACTTATTTATCTGATGTATTCATGACTGCAACTTAATTAAAAACTAGTTTTACCCTGTAAACCCAGGCAAATTAAATAATAGGGACTAAATTCCCGTGTAATCAGTGGATATTTTCAATGTATATATACGTATCTGTATGTATACATATATATATATATATATATATATATATATGTAGCACAGCGTGGCCTGTTGTGCTTCGAGGATGCAACAGAGTCAAATGGATGTAGTCGTCACCGAAAAATAATACGATTTTTCAGGAGAAGTTTTGTAGCATCTTTATTAAGCAAAGTACAGAACAAAAATTCCATAAAAGGATGGTAGCACAGCCTTATATATCCTTGGGGACGTTATGAGAAAGGAATTTGTTAACTCTGCAGATTAGAAGTGCTCAAAGTACTCTTAACCATCAAAATAGGTTTGCGAGTTAAGCTCGCCAACAGGAAGGAAACAAAAGAGTTTAACGTCGAAAGGCCACTAAAAAGATGATAAAATTGCGGATTTCGTGGGGTTTTTTTAATAGAGAAGTTAGTAATTTTACTTTAGGATTAAAGTATTAAATTTGTACATTACATATATATATGTGTGTGTGTGTTACAATTTCATTATATATATATATATATATATATATATATATATATATATATATATATATGTGTGTGTGTGTGTGTGTGTGTGTGTATGCATATACATTTTTTAATTTTTCAGTACTCATTACAGATATGAAAGTTTTATTAGACTAAAAGAAAAATTTCGCTAAGTGATTTCGTTACTCAGTTCATTTTTTTTTCTATTCTTATAATTTTAATGGTAGTCATGGACTTCTAACCTCCAAGCTTCCTGTTGCATAAATGTTTTAAACTAACTCTTTAAACTGCGTCATCGCCGTCCCCTCGTCACTCGCAATTACAATTTTTAAGAGGTTGACCCATGCAACTATATCATCGAGATGCACATGTTCTGCTGTCAGAAGTCCGGAAGAGATGTTGCCTCAATAAACACTGTTCATTTTCATCCTAACATTTTCTTTGTGCCTTTGCTCTACGATGTTTTAAGCCTAGCCGTCTGAATGCATCGAATTCAAGATGGACTCTCTTTACTTTATAATGGGACAAATCTTTTATTACACAAACACATACACACACATATATATACATATGTGTATGTGTTTATTTACTTTAATCTCTGAAGGTAAAAAGTATATGTTTTATTTAGATTTGTATTGTGATCCCGAATATCATTAAGAAAATCGAAATTTAATATACATCGGATAATAATCAAGAGAACGTGTGGAAAAATCTGAACATAAAAAAATACTGTTAAAATAAACTTACTCCGGATTAGTGTAAAAAAAAACTCATAATTAATCCAAGATGGAAGATGGTTGGATTAAATATTTACTTAACTAAATTACAATTCTTGAGAAAACATTATTAAAGTCTCTTTTTTTTGTCCCAGTAGGATAATTATCCGTGTTACTGCTTGAGAAACTGGGGAGTGGGAGATAAAGTTCCAAACTGTAAACGGGTAAGTAAAAAATTTCTAGTTGTTTGACTCATTAGCGCCATCTATTGAAGCGAGGATGATATATGGTGTTATGAAATTTATCATAGGCTTGAAATATTTTTAGTGATAGATGTCTAATGCAGTCAAGTCTTTTATAGGTGTTTTAACTTGTGTCGTGTTTTATTTGAACCTTGTTGTATGAAACTCTGATATAAATACATGAAATATTTTTAGTGATAGATGTCTAATGCAGTTAAATCTTTTATAAGTGTTTTAATTTGTGTCGTGTTATATTTAAACCTTATTGTATGAAACTCTGATATAAATGTAGTGAAAGATTAATTAAAATCAGAAAATAAATTTAATAGATACCTAGTTATAGAAACATAGAAAAAATCTGATTAATTTATATCCCGTTACAGGATGTTAAAAGCTCACAATAAAACCATTAAAATAAAATTTGTTCGTATCACGTGTTACAATGTCTTAGAAATTAATAAATTGTGCATAAATTAAACATTTTTATGCCTATATAAAAAATGCAATCTCGAGGCATTAAGTTGGGATTCATAAGATAAATAAAATTTTTATAATAGAAATGGCAACGAATGTGTAGATTTTTATCTTTCTTATGATTTTATATTTATTAAATATACTACATAGTTCATACAGGGCAGCTATAAAGGGAAATATATCTCGACTGTTAGGAAGAATTCGGGGAAAAACAGAAAATTATTTCTTATTTTTATATAGATTAAAACCAAACAAATTTTCATTGTTTGCTCATTTTTAAGGAAAATTCCGGAATCAGGAAAACTCTCTAAATTTTAGCTACATAACATTTAACTGATTAGATATATGTGATACATAAATTGATCAAACCATTTGAGTTGTTGGAGTGTTTTGGTTCGAAAAACACGTCACAAGAATAAGACCACGTTATTAGTTTGATTTGCAGCGTTACGGTCTACATTATGCAACACAAGGGCTAATGAGACTGGGACTTACTATTTAAAGCTGATTCCGAACGGCTACGAACATCCATGCCACAGTTGGATTCGAACTCACGAACTCCAGTTCCGAAGTCCATCACCGTAATCATTCGGCCATCATTCGGCCTACCACGTTATTGAAGAATAGTGCAGTTTTTTCTCAGCGTCATATGAGGCTATAAAATTACGGGGAATTTAACAACATACCGGGTGGCCATAATTAGACTGACAGTGCTCACAGTGTTCTGTAGCGCGATCTATTTGCGAGAATGAAGCCACATTTTGTAGGAAGATTAAACAAGACGGGTGATGAAGGATTCCGGGAAAAACAAATTAGTTCCAAAAGTCACTGCTAGGGGAATATTTGGCGCTGTGTTATAGAAAATAGAGTGTTAACAAATGCAAATTAATACGGAATAAAATTACCTTTTATTATGCACATTTTCTGATTTAGTTCAAGTGCAATATGGTAACACTTTTAAAAAAGTGTAAAACCTACATAAACACCGATAAAGTCTCGTGATCTGCAATATCACTTACGCTGAGAAGAAGAAGACTTTCTTTATTCAAATTTCACGTTACATCCATTGGCACAATTAAGAATTTAATTTCCGTATTGATTTGCATTTGTTAACACTCTATTTTCTATTACACAGCGCTAAATATTCCCCTAGAGGCGACTTTTGTAGTATGTGGTTTTGTATCCCTCTTATTTCCTGGATGTACTTTGGTATACCATTTGATATAGCACCCTATCCACCATGTGGTAAGTTGATTCAGATCCTTTTTAATTAAGGGGATTAATATAAATAGAACAGGAATCTGAAATGAATTCGAATCTAAATCTGACTTCATCACATCTTTTATATAGAAGAGATGGCCTATAAAATTGATTGAAGATATTCGTTGTGCTCTGGATTCTCCAGTTGGATTCTGATTCCAATACTAGATTAGAATCCTGTCTCCGTTGATGACAGAGCCGAACGATGGCCGAATGGTTAGAGCACTGACCTCCGGAACCGGAGTTCGTGGGTTCGAGTCCCACTGAGGCATGGATGTTCGTAGCCGTTCGGAATCGGCTTTAAACAGTAGGTCCCGGTCTCATTAGCCCTCGTGTAGCAAAAAGTAGACCGTAGTGCTCCCAACCAACCAACCAACCAACCAACCGTTGATGACAGTAAGTAAGAATGCACATTTGTGAAATTATTTATGAGCGCATATTATGTAAGCGTATTTTAGCGTACCACCAGCGTGTACCGCAGATAGGAAAATGTTGACTTAAACTAATGATTGCTTGAATGATAAGTGTCATTTATTGATGAACATAGCTTAATGTAAGTTTGTGCAATAATTACAACTTTAAATATCAATTTATGAATATCAAAATGCAAGCTTGTGTAAAAATGTTACATTGGCCTAGAGTTTGTGAAAGAAGAAATTTAAACTCATTAAAAAACACATGGAAAAAGTCTTAATTAAGTAATTTTATAAAATTAAATGCCTAAGGAATATAATGGAATACAACTTATCATTTGTAGATATGGATGAGTCCTCTGGATTCGGCGTCGGTTTCGCAAATATGGCGACGTTCTTTCCCTTTCTCATGTCGCTCCAAAAAAATGGTCTATCCCGCAATCAGCGGATGCCAGCAGCGTTCCTTTCTTCTCTCCTCTGGAAACAACCTTGTTCTCTAAAAAAATCCGACTGTCTCCCGGAGAAAAATCAGGGATCCACTCCAGATCGGCGGGGGGTCAGAATCCCCCAAACCAACTGACCCTTCTATTGGTTAGAAGAAGTCCGAAATTTCTTTCTAGTTCAGACCGGTCCTGGTCTGTTGGTCGTAATAAGGCTTTCTGCCTTATTACAAAATGGGGTTCTGAGTAGCTATTACCCCCCTGCAATTGTGGAACCTCGCGATGAGAATAGAGTTAAGATACTCGAAAATTCAATCTAACTTCGTGTATTCAACGACATATGAAACCTTATACAAAACTCTATCTATATGAAAACTCCATTGAAACTCTATTGTAAAACTATCTATAAAACTGTGATAGAACTCTAGACATTTGCTTAAATAGTCATTTGTGCCGACCTATTAATTATTATTACTTGAAGTCCCGTGGGTGATGTAACCCACTTGTTAAAACTCTATATTTAGATATGGAATCGAAAGGATTTCTACTAGAGAACTTTCGAGAATATTCGTTAAGGTTCCACTAGCATAATTACCGGAAAATAGAATTTTAAACCGAAAGTGATAAAAATATCATTACATATATGTATGTATTTATATATATGTGTGTGTGTGTGTGTGTATGTGTGTATCTACATACATGTAATGATATTTTTGCTTTAAGTTCACTTGGTACACACACGCATATGTGTGTGTGTATATATATATATATATATATATATATATATATATATATATATATATATATATATATATGTGTGTGTGTGTGTGTGTGTGTGTGTGTGTACCAAGTGAGCCAAAAGTTTCATTAAAACTAAAATATATGAAAACAGAAGGTACAGCGATAAAAATCGCGTTTTACACGAAAGGTTAAAAAGTAAGGATGGTCTTGTTTAGAATGAAAATGTTCTTAAAAATAAAAATTCACCGGTTTGAATCGCTGACATGAGAGAGATTCAGCTGATTCATTCAAATCAATTTTGCAATAAAATATCGTGATACACGAGTATTTCTCATTCGGTTTTGAAATGTTATCATAATCCGATCAGGCGTTGTCGGTAAAGATATTTTATGTGAATGAAGAGGCAGCAAGTGGTGCGTTGAAGATATTTTGAACAGCGAAACAATAGAAAAAGAATAAGAATGGCTCCACGTGAAGGTTGCAAAATGGTTCGAGGAACCTGGCATACAGAAAGATCGTCAATGTTGTGCAAGACCCATGTTAGCGGAGGGCAGCATTACTGCTACGAAGACCGTTAAGAATGATACCTACATTATATGTTTACAATATATTTGTATACATATATACATATATGTGTGAATCTATAAATGTCTATGTTCTACATATATATATATATATATATATATATATATATATATATATATATATATATATATATATATGTGTGTGTGTGTGTGTGCATGTGCATAGTGATTATACTTCGATGGTTAACCATCTAAAAGTTGGAAGTTATTGAACTTATATTAAAGTTCTATTTTCAATAAAATATTATTTGAGAGTACATTCGTTTTTTTTTTTTGTTTTTTTTTTTGTTTTTTTTTTATCATACTTGGTAAGACTTTTATATGTGTTCAGTGTATAGACTGTTAATATATAACAGTCTAATATGCATTTTAAGCTGTATTTATATTGTTGCAAAATTCTCGTTTAAAGTTCGTTGATTGAATAGACTTTGGCTAAGACAAAAACAATAACAATTTATTAGCACCTAAATGAATCACAATAACAACACATGGCAATAAAACTTGGCAGCCTTTTGGCGAACTGTTTCAGAGCAATACGGAGATCATTAACACAGGTCCTACATTCACCAGACCTTTGTATGAAAACTCAAGGCCCTTTTATATTGCTTTCAGGTTTCCGAATTTCCACAAGCTTCTGATAAAATCCAGAGAAAGTATTGTTGGCAACAAATGTCTCCAAGTCGCTAAATTTAGCGATATATCGTCAAGTTTGGTAATAAAAATGAGTCTTCCAAATCTCCGCCAAGGAGACATTATCTCGTCAATTTGGCGTCAATACAAATTACATGTCTACAGCATTTTCAACAATATATTTATAAAAGAAATTTTTGAAAAGCAACCAACGTTGAAGTTATAAATAAATAGTTAACCAAGTTGGGCTTAAAACACAAATTAAAGTGAATAAAAAACCACAAAACAATACACTTCAAAAATGTTTTTCAGATGTGGATCTACCAACCGCATATGTAAAAAATATTCTCATCTTCATAAATTACTTTAATCTTTGTAATTAATTTAATGTCACTTTTATTTATAGAAAATGCAAATTTTTATCAAGGTTTCCTTACAAAATGTTTTATATTGCCTTTAATGACAAATTCGTTTAGAATAATTAAGTTATTTATTCACAGGATAGTTTTTAATTAACTAAGAAAAGCCTTGAAACGGACAAAAGTGACTTAATTAGAAATTTTTTACTCTTTAAACACCTTTTTAAGAAACACGGATATTCTGAGCAAACCACAAAGTGAAACTAATTATTTTTGTACAAAAAACCTTTATCATTTTTGCTTTCTTATTAAGCGGAATATTACCTTTGAATTGAGCTATAAAAACCTCAGTGATTAATATATCTATTACACAGAGACCAATTGTTTTTACTTCAAATTCTTTATACAAAATAAAGAAAGTGTAATCACGAAAAAATTCAGTATTCATATATCAACGAAAATACTTCTTTGGAATCAATCCTTGCCTTAATTAATTTTGACTACTTTCATTTTTACGTCTGCACATATATAGTAGTAAAATTTGATTTTGGAACTCTAAGTGTTATTTTTAACCATATATATTGAAAATTGAAATTGATTGCAATAGGCATTTAAGAAAACAAAAACACCCATATGTTCCTAAAAGCTGCCGGTTTATAAGAATAAAATCAACGATATTTTAGTTTTGACATGTAGTAGAAGCAATCTTTTTTAGTCAGTTGGAACAACAAGATTTTTTTAACCCCTTGTCTTCTAGCACGAACTAAGTTCGGGCATCGAAAATTCCCCAATTTTGGAATACCCGACCTGAGTTCAGGCAAGGGAATAATCGGTATTTCATTTCATGAAAATTGAAATCGGTTCGTTCAATGTATAATATTGAATTTTACATTTTTCCAATAAAAAGAGATTATTTCCCGCAGAGGCAAATGCAGTGACATATACAGCGATTGCGGTTCTAATTTTGTTGGTTCAAAATTAGAGAACTTGAAAGGCTTTCAAAATCAAAGGGCTATAATCAAAGTGTTAACAATTTTTTTATCTGATTATGATATTAAGTGGCATTTAAGTGTACCTGGTTTACCACACATGGGTGGTCTCTGGGAATTCGGAATAAAATCAACAAAATATCATCTAAAACGTGTTGTTGGTGAGACGAAATAAACATAAGAAGAATTTGAGACATTTCTAACTCAAATAGAGGCTTGTCTTAATTCAAGACCTTTAACAGCTTTATCAAATGACCCAAACGATCTTTCAGCCCTAACGCCTGGTCATTTCATTATTGGCAGGCCTTTGACGAGTATTCCTGAGCCAAATTACATCGATACAAAAATTTCGTACCTTACCAGATGGCAAATTATCCAAACAATGGTTCAACAGTTTTGGAAACGCTGGCACAAAGGATATTTGCGTCGATTACAAAAAAAAAAAAATGGCTTTTACCAGCAAGAAATTTTGAAGTTATTGATTTGTGTCTCATTAAAGATGATAATTAACCACCAACAAAGTGGAAAATGGATAGAATCATTCAAATACACCCTGGCCTTGATAATTTACACTAGATTTATTCTACTCTAGATTTATTCTAAAATATCATTCTAAAAATATATTTCCAATAAGACTAATATGATAATTTGAGTTCAACTAATTATCTTATTGTCAGACTGTCTTAAAGAATTCTGCCAGATAAAAATGAATATACATTCTCTACTTTATTGTTATTGCAAAGAACGCAGTTAACTAAGGGAAGAATTCCTCAGAATGTTCTTTCACTTTTACTGTAACATTTTATGCAATTGAATATTCAACTATTTACTAACTATTCAAATGAAAATTATATATAAATGTTAACTTTTTTAATGTTCAATGTATTACATATGATGGATAATACTTCCAAGCTAATTGAGTTTCTTTTACATTTTTGACGGGCTAAATAACCTATTACATATATTTATGTACATATAAATTTATATATATTGTTAAAACATTAGGGTAAGTAATTGTCAAATGCTAAATTCATTTAAATTCCTCTCTTTAATCGGTATGATAAAACTTACTTTAGACATAGAAATAAAATGAGAGAGAGCAAAATGTTTTAACATTGTCCTGTGAAGTGGAATCTATTAAATATGTAACCTGTACTGCAACTTTTTTATCTTTTTTGTATTATTCAGTTTAAAGTTAAACATAATAAATAAAAGGAACGAAAAATTAAGTTCTAGTTTTAATAAAATCTGATCCACACTTTTCTATTTTACTTAAGACATACTTTTCTACTACTTTATATAATGTACTACACCTTAGATATTATTAAAATAAACTGATATTTGTTTGCGATTTTGGATTGCATAACCTTTTATTTCTCTAATTTCAAAGAGTATAAAAAATACGTCTTATATCCCAGAAAATGTTCTATCTAAAATCCTAAAAGACAAATCTTGAAAACTAGAGGAAACAAGACAATTCCTCTCAAAATCTTGTTAATCCGAAATAATTGGTCCTAGTACATTTTCGAACGACTAAACGTTCTCAGACGCTATTACAAGGTACGTACTAACTGTTTATCGATTATAGCAAGTTCTAGATCCGTTTAACGAGTGAACCTTTATCTCATTTCAAGTTATATTAGAAATTTAAAAAGTTCCGATGGGCCCGATACTCGAATTTGAAGTGTTTGAAGCAAAACATCCATCGACCCAGATGAACTATTGCTGACAACACTATTAGTTCCGGTTTTGCTCAAAAAAGGTTTTCCTTCATCCTTGCATAAGTTTCGACAAAGAAATGGGAAATGTTTTTAGAACAAACTACGCACCGGACGCTCATTCCGCATTTATCAGCACGACAATTAATTCGAAGACATGTCAAACACGCTTTCATTTTGATTATTTTATCTTTCCTGTCTTTTAAACTCATTTTTTGAGCGGTAAAACAATCGCTACTTCTATGTGTGCCCTTTTTGCAAAATAAGCAATACACATGAAATTTACGATTATCATTTTTTGTTTGGGCTACTAAAGCGGAAGCCGTCGCAACAGGTGACGGGATAGATTCTCGCATATTTTCTGTTTTAACTTTTGATGTTTTATTTTTATCTGGTGTACTAAATTCCTTAACAATGCCATTTCGATCACAAGATAGAACTTCGTTTCGAAGGAATTGCATTAATAATTCCAGATCGTGTGTGTTTTCATTCGTTGAACGAGAAATGGAATTTCTTTCTCTTTCCCATGCAGTGAGGAATTTTCACGTTTTCTAATTTTGATTTTAAACGATAGAAGATAAAAAAGTAAGCAGGACAGTAGCTATTTTTCTTTCATTTGGGGGCCTAATGAGTGATTTCTAATGGGTTTTATAGCGGACTCTTTAACGTCTCTCAAAAACGATACTTTTTCTCCGCCGAGTTTGTGACGTCATCGTTCATGTCGATACCGAGCGCCTATGCTGTTTACATGTTAAAAGGCGACTTTTAAATTTGTTTTTGTGTAAAGTATCGCATATAATAGAAATTTTTTTGTTATGTCTGGCATTAAAAAATCATACTCTAAATGTTGTATTGTGCCACTCTGTAAAAATACAACAAATAATTGCATTGAGAAGATATTTTTCAGCGTCCCGAAAGACCCACATACACGTAAAATCTGGACAACTGCGATGAAAAGGGATGAGAAATTAAACTTCAAATTATCATATAAATCATCTCTATGGGTTTGTGAAGACCATTTATCGATAAGTAGATGCTTGCTTTTGTTTAAATATTACTACTCTAGAAAAATTAAAGTATATAAAAATACATCTATACCTTTAAAAGGATTGTTGATTAACCACTGCTATTTAACTTTTAAAACTGCTAATTTTCGAGTATTATCACAGAGTTCAAGTACAATAAATATTTTATAAAGCATATAAATATCGAAAAACATATAAATATCTAAAGCATATAATTATCTAATAAATAACTCGGGGGAGGGGAAGGTTATGTATTTTCAAGGTATTATAAATATTTTCTTCAGAGATGCATATTTTCTTGTGTATCAAATCACAGTGATATTTTTCGATTAAATTGGTGACTAATTTGAAAAAAAGTATATTTTTAAAATACTTAATGATATTACTTTAAAAATTAAATTTAATTTGAGAAATTTTATACATTTTTTAATTTGACATTAATATTAAAGGCAATAAAATTGTATTGCTATTTAAAAATGTATAAATAATTAAGTAAAGCCGTTTAAAGATTTTAAATTTCTTTTCATCATATTTAAAATATCTAAGAATTGGTTTGGTTTTGGAGTACTACGGTCTACTTTTTGTAACACGAAGGCTAATGAGACCGGTCTCACAATAAATACCTCCTCTAATTTTTATTTTAATATTACATCCGTCTCTATTTATAAAAAACGATGCTACTACAAATGTGTGTGTATATGATATATGTATATTTATTTGACTGGTTTGTGTTTACAAACAAAAGAGCTGTGTTTAGCATGAATAAAGTATTAATACATGTTAAGTAAAATTGGAAAAAAATATAAATGATTTTACATACCTTTGGGTTTTAATTCCTCGTATTTCTGCTCCCATAAAATCCGGGTTTTTTGCCAAGAAAGAAAACATTGACATGCTGTCAATTTTCGGGAGGTTGTCTGATTGTCCTTTGGTAAATCCAGGTAGAAGAGACATTTATGACAAATTGAGATAACTAAGCTATCCAGATCGATAAAATAAACCTTCAGGTTTAAATAAAAATAAATTTTGATAGCTAGAAAATTTCAGGAACTTGCAAAAACAAAATCGGAAAATAGTGCGCGCTTAAAAGCAATACAAAAATATTGGTCTGCATGAACGATGACATCACAACCAATCACGGAGCGTTTTGATGTCACGTGATTTTCGCTTAACTTTAAAATTAATTTTTTAAATGATGGACCCAGTTTTTTACATTTTTGAGAACATTTTTGGAATTTACGAGTCTGAAATTATCAGAAAAACACTAAGTTGTTCGAATCCCCCACATGTGCAAATTCCTCATTAAAATATTCTCAAAAATAGAAGCTTCTACTAGGGGATAGAGCATGCATGCGTATTTTTCTTTAGTAACGCCTAAACTTTCTAAACAACGCATTTGAGTATGTAATTGATCAACTAAATTAATGAAAGGAATGTTTTGCGATTGATTTAAAATTAGTTTCAACAACTCGCGTACCTATAACTCAATAAGCATTTTATCATCTGCAAAACGTGTTTTTAAATTTTTAATGACATATTTATAATCACTTTTAGAAACTTGATAAGATTTAATGAAATCGAAAGACTTACCTTTTGCGGTTTGCATTAGCTATTCAAATTTCACGTCGTCCTCTATTTTAGGATCCTCATCGAGTTTCTGAAACATTGACCAAAATGAAAACCAATTTTTTAGATTACCGTCAAATGCAATCAATTCGAGTTTCGGTAAATTTTTGCTGAGTCGATCTGCAGGTACTGGTGTATGTTTTTACAAGATTTCACAAACTCTTGAAAACGTAATTTTGCAGAAATGAAGTTATCACGATACATTTCGCATTCTTCAATTTTATTTTCCAAAATTTGTTCAACATTTGACGACTTACTTTTAATTTCATCTCCATCAGCTTTGGTTTCATCCGGAATTGAAGTAAGATATTTCATAACAATTTCATCGTTGACAAACAATCTTCTGGATTTTTCTTCTAACTTAGCAAATGCCAGCGATGCTATTTGAATATTTTTACTTCAGACTGAAGTATCCAACTCTGTAATAGTTTTCGTTACAGCCGATCGGAGAACTTTCCGTTGAATAATACAGTTTTTATCCACATTTCCTTTACGTTGGAGGGACACAATATTATGAATCGGGGTATTAGGCTATAAGTTTGGAGTAATCCAGTGCGAGCCACGTTTTCGTTTTCTAAGTTTTTTATTCAACGTAACAGTTCAACAACGTAACAAAGTACTGACAACAGAACAATTACATGTACAATTCTCAACTTCTAAAATGAGCACACAGCGCCATCTGTTGAGATGAAATTATTAGATTACTTGGTTGGAAGTCACAACACTGGGTGGGGAGCTTTAAATTCCCCTTACGAATAAAGAAAAGAATCGTTACAAAACGTAACACAAGATTATAATGACTAGAAAAGATTGGGTAACTTACCCATCTCCCAGGGCTGGACACGAGAATTATTTTGACACATGGACACCAAGGTTTTCAAAAACTTTAACTTT
>CM063505.1:191441725-191449225 GCA_032207245.1 Pardosa pseudoannulata | reverse complement strand
TTTATCTCTTGGGAAAATGGCAGATTAAATGGTATGCATTGGACGAACTGATTTCGAATTCACGGAATTGAAATACCATTTTTTCTCTTGTCCGAACACACTTTCAAAATTGCATTTGCGTTGCCCAAACGGAGCTCGGAGATCTCAGGCCAGGGATTTAAGAACATCCTGTTTTCCTCACAAAGTACAAACCATCTAGACATCAGGTACAGCTTTGGCCATTATTAGCTTATCCAGATACTCTTCTAAGCAGTCTACTTTTAAGCTCTGTTTGTTTAATCTTTTAGATCACCGATTATAATTAAATGCATAACTATCTCTATATCTCACTCATTCCATATCTTCCCTCTTTATATATATATATATATATATATATATATATATATATATATATATATATATATATATATATATATATATATATATATATATATTCCTTCTCAGTTCCGATAAGAATGTGTTGCCTTTTGCTTATCTGACCACCACTGACTACCAGCAGGTGTGTATTTCTAAAAAATTTCAGAAACGTGTCACACCCCATTCCTTTGTTAATTCCCTATTTCCCTTGTTGGAAGATTGAGTATTTTCAAAAATTCAAACAACAGCGAAGGGAAAAAAAGGATGGGTTCCTTCTGAATAGATTCTGAATATTCCTTTGCCAGTTAATATGAAGTTCGAAAACTGATAATATTAACCGATGTAAGGATCACATAAGACGATAATTTTAACATACAAGTGAATAGAGAAAATCTGAAAAGTGATATCGAAAACATTAAGTGATTGATAACATTAATTGCAATCACATTAAGCGGAGTCAAATGCGTGTATATATATATATATATATATATATATATATATATATATATATATATATATATATATATATATATATATGTGTGTGTGTGTGTGTGTGTGTGTGTGTGTGTGTGTGTGTGTGTGTGTGTGTGTATGTATACATATATATGTATGTATATATGTATATATATATATATATATATATATATATATATATATATATATATATATATATATATATATATATATATATATATATATATATATATATATGTATATATACATATATATATATATATATATATATATATATATATATATATATATATATATATATATATATACGCACATGCGGCTAGAACCAAAATTAAAGACATCAATATAAATTTATATTTACATTTCTATACATGCATTAACATCCAGATAGAACAAGTAGATATGGCGTGCATACAAAATAACTCAAACGTCAAATTCTTTTATTTTCACCTAACTTAATTTCAGCCTTTATTTACATTTTAATGACATCGTTTTAAAAATTCCAGGAATTTAACGTCATCGAACAGTCTTTTTATTCTTCGACCAAATCTTGAAACATCCGGTCTCTCGCCCGGTTTTGCGAATATGATTACACAATCGCTTTGTAGTCTGAATATTCTATTTTCCTAGAAATATATTTTACGTTTATACTTCTTCAGCGAAACACCGCCTTAATTCCGGTAACTTATTTTCTGGTATCTGAAAAATGTTTACTATCAATTTTTGACTTCTAAAAATGTATTAAAATTTCCCTCGAGTGATTAATGCTGGGTAATGCGCGCAAAAGCAATTTCTTGTAGATATATTTGGGAACGGGAAATTCATGCAAAATTAAAACCACTATTGATTGAGAAATTTTGGTGTCAGTAAGAAAGACATATACTTTCCGATGTTTAGATGCTTTTATACATATATTAGAGAGCTTGACAGACGTTGTATGGTTTTAACGCTGCAAATACAAAATTGTAATATATTTCTAAATAAATTATAAATTGGATCGTTTTGATGGAAAAGTAAGAATTTTTTTTAATACTGCACACTGTAACAATAAGTTACATAAGGTTCAGCTCCCCGTGTGGGATATGCCGGGGCAGGACCGGTTTGAATGCAGAGCGACTTCGGACTTCTCCCAGCCAATAGAGGTGTCCATTCGTTTGGGGAATTTTGACCCCCTCCCGCCATTTTGGAGTGGACTCTTTTTTTTGTCTCCGCGGACAGTGAAAAATTTTTTGGAGCGGAAAAGTTGGTTACGCAGAAGAATGAGAGGTGAAAGGTTGGCATCCACGTTTTGGTGGAAGAACCCTTATCAAAGAAATTTTAGCCATTTTTCTTAGGATCGACGCCGACTCGAGAGCAGACTTCGATCTACAAATGATAAGTTGATTCAACTATTTGTATTCCTTAGGCATTTATTTAATTGTATAAAATCATTTAATCAAGACCTATTTTCCATGTGTTTCTTAATAAGTTTTAATTTCTTTCTCAAATACTAGGCCAACGTAAAATTATTATTTATTACACACACCACCACTCTTACAGTCAACACACACATAATTAGAATGAACACATCGCCTTTACGGGGTTTTGATGTAGGTAATTCTCATACTACAGCCTGTGGTTCTAACCACTGTGCCACAGATGCATTGAAATTGAAGGGTTTCATGCGGCATTATAATGATCTTAATAATAACGCAATTCTGGATTTTTATTTAAAAAAATTTCTTTCTGTTCAAATTGTAAATCTATAACCTTCTCGAATCAAATTAATTACATACACAAAATTTCATCAAAATCAGTCCATCCGTTTACTAAGAGTTCTATTACAAGCACACAGACAGAAGAATTTTATATATAAAGATGAACTATCCACTTCGTGCTCAACAATCAGTTTTGATAATTATGTATTTCACGTTGTACTTCTGAAGCTTGAAGTTCATCTTCGTTACCGGATTTTGCGGTATGACGCCTTCTCAAATGAGAGGTAACGTGAATAATGGATCACAATCAAAGATAAAATTGGAAATTTACTTTAATTCTGGATTAAATACGACTATTTACAAAGGAATGTTAATTCCTGAATGTAACAATAAGTTACATTCGGTCACCCCGTGTGTCTTCGAAGGTGACGCAGAGCGACTTCGGACTTCTCCCAGCCAATAGCGGTGTCCGTGAATTTTGGGGAATTTGGACCCTCTCCCCCCGCCGTTCTGTAATGGATTCTTCTTTTTTTTGTCTCCGAGAGAATCGGAATTTTTTTGGATGAACAAGGGGGTTTCCAGAAGGAGGAAGGTGAACGGCTGGTATCCGTGGCGTGTGGATGAACCTCTTTGGAAGATAGAAACATAATTTTTTTTTCATAATTGATGCCGACTCGAGAGTAGTCTTCAATCAACAAAATGATAAGTTGATTCATTTGTATTCCTTAGGCATTTATTTTATTGTATAAATAATTTAATCAAGACTATTATTCATGTGTTTCTTGAGTTTTAGTTTCTGTCTCAAACACTAGGCCAAAGTAACATTATTATTTTTACACTGAATCATGTAGAACTGCAAGGATGGTTGCCGGTAAAACTTCCTCACGACAAGCACAGTCGAAAGAAAAACAGGAGATTTAATAATCTCTTACAAATGGGGAGGCTTTTCAGGGTGCAATCAAACCCAATTTATCCCCCGTTCGGTATCCGAGTCTCTGCCGCTCCCTATATGAAAGGACTTTACGAATCTCCTGAACTAGCAAGCTGGCTCCGGTAACAACGCGAAAGCCTCCCCACGAGGTCAACACACCTAAGTAAAAAATGACGTAAAGCCCTGAGTCGCAAAATAGTAGGATTTTTATACCTGGGGGGGTCAGTTACGGTTCCGTCACTTGTTTTTTGGGTCAGTTAAGATCCCAGTTACTTGAAAATTCCAGCTAAAGTTACAGTTATACTTTTTAACTGAATTCTCCTTCGCTGGCTGTCTCTTCACGGAATTTCCGAGCGTTCATTAACAAGATCCATCAGGAGCCTCTTCGTCTATTCAGTCCGATTGTCAAGATCCCCGACTATGCGACGCCACGCTATTGTCCAAGTAACCAGGTGTACTACAGTCAGCTATTTTGGCTCGTGCTCGGACAAAAGGGAGTTCTTCACAGCGGGTTCGAATCTCACTGTGGAACGGATGTTCGTAGCCGTTCAGTTTCAACTTTAACCAGTAGGTTCCAGTCTCATGAACTCTCTTGTAGCAAAAAATTAGACCTACCACTAAAAGCAAAATCCCATTACACATTTATTTATTTTTAAATTCCAATTAGCTTTTAGATTATATTACACTAATGCTATAAGTAATTTGAAAAATGTAAATTCATTATCATTGTTATAAATTTCACTCCGCTTAAAAACAGACTGCGTATTCTAATGGGCAATAATTTATTCAGTACTTTAGATGTCTTAGAGTTAAAGTGTAGGCTTGACAAATAACACAATATACAGTACTTGACATTTAAGTAAAACAGCTCCCTAATAAAATTTCATAAACTGTAAAACATAAACTTGATAACTTGAATAAAACTCGGTAAATAACAAAACTCAGTAAAAAAGAATCTCAGCCTTTCAGAAAGGCACTCTATCACCATGTTAACTCAGAAGGCTGAAAATGAGCATGCAAGCAAGTTGCAGTCACTCCAAAACACGGCTTGAAATGCAACCCCACTCCTCCACGTCAGCATAAACACTAACTAGCAACACCTCTCTCTCGCTGCACTCCAGAAAACGTGAACAGTATGGTCATCTATAAAAAAAACTAAACAAAACTCGAACAATCATAAAACAAAAACCAATTAATTTTAATTTCATTTCTTTTTTAGCCACATGATTTAAAGTTAAGAATTATACCTACAAATAAAAATATAAATCACTTGATATAAATATTCATGCGATAGCGCTGTTAACGTTAGAGTAAGATTGGTGTCTAAAAGTGGAATAAAAACATGTGTAATAAAATTCAAAATGTAAGAAATTAAATAAAATACTAAAATGTTAAATAATAAGGACAGTTGTAAACTAAGTACAAAATTTAAGTACCAAACTGTAGAAATAAGAATTTCTATCTCTATATTTTTTCAATTATATAAAAAGTTTTAAAATAAGTAAAATTGAAATACAAAGCTTGATTTATTGTTCCGGAGACTATAAAAATGATTCTTGCCATTTATATAGTCGAAATTTTTCAAGAGCCAAATGAAGACGGGGTCTTTGGAGTTAAGTAAATTTACATCCTCACCCACATTAAGCTTAGTGGCTGTCATAAACATAGGTTGGCGTGAATGTGGGTTCATTCATTCACTCAGCCAAAATGCAAAGCGAGCTGTATTATCTAAAAATAGAGAGTCAAAAACAGAGTGATTTTGTTTAGTGAAAAAAAGTGAATTTGTTTATTTAATACAAAATCACAGAGGCACACAGAAATACTACAAGATGTTAGTATTTTCCTTATAAATATTTACATTTTATATATAATTTAATTAAACTTAATAAGATCTCTAAATACTATCTTAAGTACCACAAGCAAATTAGAAGCATAAAGATACATATAAATTTGTGGATAAATATATATATATATATATATATATATATATATATATATATATATATATATATATATATATATATATATATACATATATATATATATATATATATATATATATATACATATATATATATACATATATATATAGATAGATAGATAGATATACATATACATATATACATATATGCATATATGCATACATACATACATATATATATATATATATATATATATATATATATATATATATATACATATATATATATATATACATACATACATATATATATATATATATATATATATATATATATATATAGAGAGAGAGAGAGAGAGAGAGAGAGTGAGAGAGATAGATAGATAGATAGATACAAAAACATTTAAAAATTACAGATTACATGTTTCAAGTAATCTCAGTCCATTACATAAATATACTTTCTAGAAATAATAACATTTTTATTCAAAATTACATGTAATTTAGTCCAGATTCCATATTTATCAAGATAAAAATAAACAAAACTCTCGAAAAACTTTCTCATTAACGAATTTTTCGTAGGGTTCATGCATGATGAAAGAAGCATCTTTAAAGAAAATGTATTACTTACAAAATTCGAATATATTTCATATCTGTAATATTGCTGTCATGTTAAAGGTATATTTATGTAGAGAAAAAAATATTTAGTCCTTAAATTTGAGTAAATTGCTTACATTGATAGAACCAAATTACCATTTGTTTTTACTTTTAATGTGTAATTTATTTTTCCTTTTTTTTAATTTTTAGAAGTGTAGCCTGTTTATAATGAAAATGTAGAGATCTAGGACTATAATTTTATAGTTAGTTTGTTTTTATAAACAATTAGATCATTTGTTTATTCATCTATGTAGTTTATTTATATTCGTCGTTTGCTTATAATATCTTCCATATTATTTACAGATATAATTTGAGTTTTGTAAATACATTTAAAATGTTAATATTTTAGAACAAATATTTATATTAAAATTTATGATATTTTATCAAGCAAGCAAGGAATAGATTGAGTAAATAAAGATTTTCGTAGAAAAAAAAATATTGTTTTATAAAAAGTTTATCGTTATAGACAGTAAAGTTAAACACATGTTTCACGTTTCAATTATTTTTTCACTTACTTTTATTAATAATGGCAAAACTGCGACACATATTTTATTTACTATTAATCCCTTTTTTTATTAAGGCTAACATTATATCCTATGTGGATACAACATAAATATATTCGAACCTTAATCGGGAAATGAACCCGAGCACATAATGTGGAAGGATTATATGGTAACTATTATATAATTTTAGAGGCATAGTTTTATAGTAAGTGTAAAGTCACAAAAATGGGTAACGAATACATCTAATAATGTTTGTTATCATTTCCTTTTTAATATTATATTATTTTAAATTTGCATAGTCAATTTATATGCTATTTTTCTTTACCTTATGTAGTAAAAAATTATCTGAAATGTAAAGGAGGTATTCACCGAGTGTACAGTATTTAGTTTTACAGTAATAGGTAGTACATAGCTATATAAGCAGTATAGAAGATCATTTTTAATATTTGTAACGATCCGCTACATGACCCTAGCGAAAGAAGAATGGAAGGTGACCTTCCGTAGCAGACAATTACGGTTAGCGGCAGGTAGAAATATGTGGTCCTAACAATATCTGTTTGTGTACTAGGTCCCGTCAATAAACCCAAGACTCACGCTTAAGTGGATGTAATTGAAAACTGTCTGTGAGCTTGAGGCAGCGCGTCTGTGCCTTTGTAAGGACTATTTGAGTGAAAAGACTCGGGTAATGATTATTAATAGAGTGTCGCTGTAGTGTCCGTTAGCGGTACCGAAAAAGGAATTTAAGTGATTTGGGTCGGTTTTACTTAAAGACGACATTTCGGCCACATCTGGAAACGGATCGGCTGATGCAGGTGGGGAGTAACCTCAAGATTGCGTCACCCTAATTCTGGAAGATTCCATAAGAATGACTTGAAAGGAACCGGGACCCCTATAAAAGAAGATTGGCGGAGCCAAGAAGGTGCCTTTTACTTGAGAGTTGCTTGGGAGTTGTTTTATGGAGCT
>CM063505.1:191399225-191436725 GCA_032207245.1 Pardosa pseudoannulata | reverse complement strand
CTTTGGGAACTACTGCACGAGTTCCTATTCCCGACGTCGCCAAGGGGTGAGGTGATTCGAGCAATATATTGGCAGTTGTAATTAGTGAGACAGAGGATGGTTTCTACTGACTTGGAACTTCCGAAGAAATTTTAAAACAAGTATATGCGAGGTCACAATTTATTTTATGCCCTAAGAACTTGCTTAGCATTGAAGGTATTCCTAACCAAGAAATTCCTCTCCGGTCAGTTGAAATTGTTCAGTCTAGTGGAAGCGGCCAAGGATTCGTCAAATGTATGTGTAAAACAAAGTGCCAAAATAAAAAATGTCTTTGTGTGAAAAATGTAATGAAATATAATTCAAAATGCCATTTAAGCCTGTCATGTTTTAACAAGTAGCTTAAGTTTAATTTCTTATTTTTATATGAAAATTTTGTATCCCTTAATAAGAAAGGCATAAATTTTGTTTTGTATAACTTTCACTTTTTCTTTACGCATTTTGAATAATTATTTTTAAAGGCACTCTCATTTTTTTCAGAATAACATTTATATTTTTGTGGAATGCACGTCATTTATATAATAGCCTTCTCATGACCTTTCTTTTTCATTCTTTGACTAAATAGCATTGTCATTCTATAGAATGTCTAGGTATTATATGCAATGCCTAGGGAAAGTATGTAATAATTCTCATATTTCATACTTTGCCTAAAATCACCCGTCATTCTCTACAATACCTAGGCATTCTATAGAATGCCGGAGTTTCATACTTTGCCGGTAACATATATACATGTATATACATATATATATATATATAATATATATATATATATATATATATATATATATATATATATATATATATATATATATATATATATATATATATATATATATATATATATATATATATATATATATATATATATATATACATATATATATATATATATATATATATATATATATATACACATTATATTATACGTATATATACAGCTATATATACATACACACACACACACATATATATATATATATATATATATATGTATAAATAAATAAATATATATATATATATATATATATATATATATATATACGGTCACATTTGAAAAGTTTAGCCCCTATTATTTTTAACTGACCGGGCTTACAGGGCAATATCTAAGCCTAAGTATGCAGTCATGGCTCCATTACAAGTAAGCAGCAAATCCATCAAGTCCATTTGAGATAAGGCATGTTCTTCTACAAGAACAGAGCAATGAATGATTACAAAAAAACTTTTCAATTACAAAGTCAGCCCCACAGCGAGATATGACGTCGAGATATTCCCAAGAAAGAGAAGCTTAGTCAGCGATATTACCTGTCAGGAACTTAGATCATCGAAAAAGTGAATCATTTTATTGAGAAAGATGGAAAATGTAGCGAGTGGATAGAAAATTATCAATTATTTCAGAGTTACCTTTGGAAAGGGGTTGAAAGAATTCAAGTGGTGAGCACTCCTTTAACTCTGATATTCTTGGGGCGGGAAAATGGATATTATAGAATGAGAAGGGGAAAAGATAATTTTTTAGAGATATTTAAAGTGTAATAAATTTTATGTATAGTTATATTTTATAATAATAATTATATGATATATATTAATATATTATAATATATATATATATATATATATATATATATATATAAATTTATTACCCCTAAAATATGTTTCCAATATTCTCCTTTTTCAATTTCTTATTTTTAATACTTAATTTTAAGCCATGAAGTGTCAGATACAGAACTAATCTCCAACTTTAATTCTTTTTACCTTTTTCTCAAAACTAATGCTGCTATAAACCCCAATTTTCTGTGTACTGGAAACATGTTCAGCTGTCCCAGGAAAATTGGCATTAATCTGCAATAATTTAATTTCAGCCTGCATGTTTCCAATTTTGATTCACTCCCCTAAATTTTCTAAAGTTTTTAGTTTCAAATGTACTAAGAGAACGTATCGTTTTTATCAGCTATGTAGGTAAATATACATCTACCTCTAAAAGAAAAATTAAAAAGTTAATTAAAATCCGAAAACATTTCGTGTTTAAATGTCATCAATTGTAAATGGTGTTCCCTGCTTTATAGTCCTTGGAGTTTTTACACTCGTATAAATGTAAATAACGTTATTTTTCTGATTTGTTCAAGAAAGGTATTTTCTTGTTATAATCTATAAAAACTCAAATTCTACTTACCGACTTGTACTACCCTATATATTATTAAATATAATTCTTAACCCCTTAAGCGGTTTGCCCATACAGTGTACGTACTACCCAAAAGTTGGCCTCAACTGGTTTGCCGGTACGCCGTACGGGCATCGATATTTTCTCTTTTTCTTTTGTGGATTGCCCGTATTTTTTATTATTGTAAAGATACTATTTGATATTAATATTTTTCGACATTGCTGTATGGAACTCATATGTCGTCTACCGTAGAAAGGTGGAAAAAACACACAACAATTTTGACTTGAGGTCGTTGACCGTATAATCGAAAAATATAATTCGGGAATAAATTTCCGACGTGGACGACCAGGTTCGAATCCTAAATATCAGAAACTGAGAGAGAGACATTTTTTGTAAATAACTGTTCCCACAGTTAAGAAACTGAGACCTGCAAGGCGATGTGCAGAATGAAAAGAGAATCCGAAAAGAACCACGGTATTTCTGTACTGATTTCGAAGTAGGATATAGCTTAACACCATTGTAACATACACAAAAAGACTTCTGTATTGTTTGGAAAAGTATAAACTTCAAAACTCACAGTAAGTAGGTAATTTTTGTAGAATTTGTAAATCATTCTTCACTTTATGCAGAATGCACTTGAGAAAAGCAAACACTTAGTCGTTTTTGTGCTTCAAAATTGTAAAATAGAAAATGTTATAAAAGCATTAAAATTTAATTGTCTTATTATTCTTAATCTATTAAGTATGGTACTTAATTATATGCAATAGAAAATATGCCTTTTTTTGGAATCGTTTCTGGTAAAAAAAACTGACCTCTTAAAGTGTTAAGATGCTTAAATTTTATATTGAAATTTTTTTTATTCTATATGTGCAATAAGAAAGGATTTCTGAAACTTCAAATTCTAAATGGTTATATGGGAATAAAGGACATATGTAGTTGACTTCTGCTAATCTGTCAATTCATTTCTTTCAAAAAAAGTCTCTCGAAGGTTTTTTCTACATATCGTTGTGAGCCTAAGAAGCTAAAATTTCATATGCGGGTTTCTCTTTTATCCCAAGCGTGACAAAAAAAATTCTTATATGTGTTTCTTAATGTGATATGAGTAAATTGGTCTTACACTAGCATATGTAGTTGATCTCGGCAAATACCTGCCATTTCAACAAAGAAAAGTCAGCCAAAGGTTCATTTTAAATCTCTTTGTCAGCAAAGATGATAAGATATCATATGGGGATTTTTCTTACACCCCAAGTTAGCAAAAAAGGAAACGATTTCATAAATGTCAAGATCTATGTAGGTGAAATGGAAATTATGTGGACTATATAGTTGACTTCTGCAAATCTCTGCCATTGCAATAATCTTCTAAGGGTTCAGTTTAATCTATTACTGTACTAGGAAATGTTTATCTACATGCAACTGTAAACTGGGGAATTAAACGGGATTAAGGTTAAAAATTAGCTGGTGATCTACACTTTTAATAATGAATCAATTTGCTGAAAAGAAAGTGAATAAATAATTAAATGACAATAAATTCAAATTAACGAATGAATAATGAACACTAAGTGTATGAGCATAAGATCATATTTAGCTTTCCGACACGTTTAATAGTACTTATATAAAAGACGAAACTGACTAACGGAGGAACACACTAACACAGAACTATAAAGAAACTGACTTAAGGACACACATCGCATTACTAAGCTAACGATACTGTAGCTAAGGAAATGGAAGTCGGAATATAGGTTCAATGTTCGGTGCTTTGATACTGTGACGACTTCAATGTTCTTGAGTGAAGAAGGATCACAGTCCCAATAGAATTGGAAATCACTTTTATTTTTTCTAGAGTAAATACGGGATAGATACAGTATATACAAAGGGATTCTAATTCTCCCAAAACATGTCGAAATGTAGAGGATTGTTGCTTGCGTACAATTACCATGACGATAAAATCTCACAAGATAGGAAGGCCTTTCCAGGGTACAATGCAAACCCAATCTACCCCCGTTCGGTGTCCGAGACCCTGCCGTTCCTTATGTGAGCGGACTTTACGAGTCTCCCGATCGAAATCACTAAAAAGCTGGCCAAGGACAAAAGTCAAGGAAGCCTCCACGAGGCCAAGTGGGATCTTGGCAGGGAAGATACAAACAAGGTATTTTTGTTTAAGGCAAGCTTTATAGAATTAAGGGAAAGTAAATGGAACGTTATGACACCTATCCTCAATTTCTTTATTATCAATTATTGTGGCATCTAGCAAATACTCGAAATCATTTAAAAACCCAGGGAAAGTCAGGTGCCTTATATATCCATTCTGTTGTAAAAGACGTAAAATAAATAAATATATATATATATATATATATATATATATATATATATATATATATATATATATATATATATATATATATATATATATATATATATATATATATATATATATATATATATATATATATATATATATATATATATATATATATATATATATATATATATATATATATATATATATATATATATATATATATATATATATATATATATATATATATATATATATATATTCTCTATCCATCAATATTCTCTTTTTACACCAGTATAGCGAGTTACTCTTAATTTAGAAAAGTTGAATTATGAATAAGATTTTATTCACTTATGAGATCTTGTTTGGGGGAAGGATTTCATCTCTCTCAGCAGATATAAATTTCCCCCCTTTGGGAATCTAACACTCCTTTCCGAAATGACTTTCAATTCCATTTATCTCTAGAAATTCATGCGAATATTGTGACATTTAACTCTACTTTTCAGAGAAAAGCACTTTTAACCTTTCAAGCACTGAGTTTCTCCGTAATATTTTTCAGATAAATCTTAAAATATTCTATTATAACTACTGTATTTAAACTTTGTTTAATATAAGATCATTGACATGAAAGAATATATCTTATAATACAAGAGTTACAGGATTTTTATCATTTTTTGAGCATTTTTTATCTATGTTTATACTGCCCATGTATAATAAACTATGAATGTATGAAGTTTATGAATTGTTCTTTAGAAGATATTGCTTTCGGAGTGATTTCAAACGCTACTGTCAGTTTTTTGTAAAAAGGAAATAATTTTACACCAACATCTACGAAAACTCTATTCTAACTGACGATAATATCATACCGAAAGAAAGTAAACAGATTATTCGACTTGCTGGTTTGAATGAAGTGAATGTTTTTAATAGACTACATCGAATATGCAAATGGTATAAATGTTACATGAAGGCCAAATATCCTTCTAATCGTGGGTGATTCTGAATGGATACGAAAATCCCTATCATTAGTAGGATTCGAGTTCACGAACTCTGGTTACCTTCAGAAATGACTTATACTTTAAACGCACAAAATATCAATGTTGCTTATAACTTAAAGGTTTTTATAGTATATTGAGTAGGTATAAAGTATGTGTTCTTCCGTAAACGAAAACACCAATCGTTCTTCATTACAGCATTCGATTTGCCTCCAACCGATAGATCAGAATTATTTAAGGACCGCATAAATGGAGAACGACTTGAATCAACAAGATTATGAGAACACGATTTCATGAAAACCTTGAAATATCAAATTTCATGAAATATGGAATTAACTGTACGTTAACGATTTCATTATTAAAAAAATAAATGTACTTACATTATCTTATAATTCCTTTTTTCCTAACGAGGTAGAGTTAAATTTGCAAAATTAATTTAACAACATGTTAAGACATTTTTTAACATTCTACGTTCATAGATATATGCATACATACATGTATGTATGTATGTATATATATATATATATATATATATATATATATATATATATATATATATATATATATATATATATATATATATATACTATATATATATATATATATATATATATATATATATATATATATATATATATATATATATATATATATATATATATACATTTAAGAGCCAAAATATTACGACACAGCTTCAGTTCACCTAAGTAAGTGAAAGTATGATTCTTAGGACCCTCCATCAGCAGTTAAATACCACTTCCACCTGATCACGTGCCTTACACGTCATTCAGGCGAGTTCATTGCGTGTATATATATATATATATATATATATATATATATATAGATAGATAGATAGATAGATAGATAGATATATAGATAGATAGATAGATAGATAGATAGATAGATAGATAGATAAATAGAGAGAGAGAGGGGTAGTGAGTATCTGAATCCAAAAGTGTAATTCCTTACTTTTCTTAGAAAATAAAAATTTTCATTCATCTCCTACATATTGTACAATTTTCATGAATCTGAATGGTGTATTCAAATTTTAAAACTTAAAGGAGCCATTTAAGATTATTTTTCCGTGGAAAAATTACTAATCTCGTTCAGGGACATCGCTTTTCTGGCCCTTCGGTACTAGATTTTGATACTGTAAGGCGACACATTTCATTACTTGATGCGTGAAGTTACTAAAGCCCTAAAACTGCTTACTAAATTTCGTAACACCAGCAAAGAAAAATATAGTATTTCACAGATATTTACATGTTTTATGAAATTAGGCATTTCAACTAGCCATTAGGAAGATTGTGGATCAGGAAAATTTTCGTTATGTCTTCGTTTATAAAATATGACTTACTAGAGTTAGGCAGTTTACCCGAAGACGTTTTTCTAGTTCTGCTTAATAATTCTACTTTGTAATGCACTATGAAAGCTATTTAGTGTTTATCCTTTTTTCAGACACAACACAGTGAATGGAGACAGATACGCAAACAACCAGTCTCTAGGAGGATTATGAATAAAACTGTCATCAAAACTTAGTTGGTATAATTAATGCCTTTTGTCCCTGTGGATTTAGATATCAAGAAATCTTTTCGAGTGAGAATATATAAAGATGTCAATTAACATATCCTAGGTTTTCTAAAATCTTCAATATTTGACCCAAAGAAATCCATACACTTATTTTCAACAGAATAAAATAATTTCTTTCACTTAAGCTTTAAATTTAAAAAGGCGGATGCTTCTTTTTCTACACATTGGCTTTACATAACTCATTATCAACTAAGTGTTTTATCTCTTCTTCGACATTGATACACTGAATGTATTGAAATCCCCAAATGATGAATCAACGTAAAGATTGGGCAAAACTTACTTTACTTACATACATACACACACACACACACACACACACACACACACACACACACATATATATATATATATATATATGTGTGTGTGTGTGTGTGTGTGTGTGTGTGTGTGTGTGTGAGTGTGTAATATATCAAATTATTACACTTAAAATATCTCTCTAATTTTTTCATTTACCAATTCACATTCCCTCACATCTATTTTCCTCACATACAGCCGCAAAATATATTACATAATGTAGTGTATAGTGACTTAAAATTCTTTCTACTCAATTGTCAGAGGTAAATTTGTAATAAATGAAAATTTTCTATACTGTCACCACATTTTCCAGCCATTATATGCAAATAGCGCACTCCTACAATGACTTAATTACTACAATAAAGCTGACTAAGCTACTCACTCTACATGTGAATTGGTTTCGTATCTCGCTGTGGGAACGATTTATTAATAGAAAAGTGTTTTTGTGATCATTCCCTTCTCTTCTCTTGCAACAATAATATGTCGTCTTCATAGATCCTAAACAAAATTAAGTTCTAAGTCGGACTATGTTGCTTTTTTTCGTAGTACCACGACTGCGTTTTAACTAGGATTCGCTACTATAGCAAGCCTGGGCAAGTTAAAATAATAAGGGTTAATTTTGTTTTAATTTCCGGATGAATTTTCTCACACACACAAACACTCATATATATATATATATATATATATATATATATATATATATATATATATATATATATATATATATATATATATATATATATACATATATATATATATATATATATATATATATATATATATATATATATATATACAAGCGAACGGGGTAACTATTGGCTAAAGTAGTACAGACAGAGGCTGAATTAAGTCGATAGAGTGTCTGGAGGGAATGATCAGAATTAGTTATTAAATTAATATTAATGTATGTAAATAAGGGATTTTAATATTCACACACACACACACAGATATATATATATATATGTGTGTGTGTGTGTGTGTATGTATATATATATATATATATATATATATATATATATATATATATATATATATATATATATATATATATATTATATATATATATATATATATATATATATATATATATATATATATATATATATATATATATATATATATATATATATATATATATATATATATATATATATATATATATATATATGTATATACAGTATATTTAATTCATCCACAATAATTTTCAGTCTTGGTTATTTAAAGATGCATACAGCCCATTACAGTCTTAACTTAGTATATGAGGGTAAACATCCTATCTACTAAACTACGGCACATTTCCTCGCTATCGATAAATTTTCATATTAAATTTTCATTCCTCTACTCAGGAATAAATTACTTTGTGTCCCTTTGAAGGGGAAAATCATCCTTTCACCACTGACCTTTACCGTATCGCTTAATCATATATTAAACTAAAAGCAAAATTTGATAAAGTTTCTGCATATTTAGAGAGCTTCATCGAAATTAAGACGTGCAAATAATAAACAAAAATTAATATTAAGACTATATCACAGGCAGTCAATTTAATTATATTTCTGGGTTTGTTTACCGTAGGGATTAAACTCGTAAAAAAAAGTTGCATAGCTTTATTTAAAATTTAATTGATGTCTCCCATTCTCCTAAGAAATGTTAAAAGAAAGATATTATTTTTAAAAAATAATTTGAAACATAAAAGAAATTGTTTTTTCTATGTACGTATGTTTTTTTTATATATTTCCTTAAAAAAATTATTAAATATTTCTGAAAAGCGACAAATAAAATAAGCGTGTATATATGTGTTTATAAAACAACATACTAAAAAATGTAAAAATAAATAACCTAAAGAGACTTTTTTTAATCAGAAATGAGTATTTGAAATATTCGATAAAATTATTTGGAAGAATAAATTTTGACGTATTTCGATATCTGTTAGCCCTGCTAGGGCAATAAACTTCACAAGTTATAGATATTCACAAAAAGTTCCATAATGACCTGAAGTTTTCAGGATTACAATACATACAATACTCAATGCGTAGAAAGATGTGAAACTGGAGAATTAGAAACTAGTCTCCCTTTAAGATACATATTTTAGACTAACATCTGTTAAATGGAGAATTGGAAAAATCTTTTCCATAATCCTTAACACAAAAATCTTTTTCTTAATCCATAAAGACAAAATTTAAGCTGCTATTGAATTCTAAATATTAAAATAAATTAATAGTTCAAAATTTATCAGTTTCGTATATTCCTTGTCTTTCCTAACATAACGACATTAATATTTTATGCATTTTGAATTGTTTGGAGTTCAAGGGCGTGTGGAGATAAAGTTCTTTATTAGAGGCAATACTTTATCTATTTAAAATTTCCTCAGCCATGAGGAAAATAGTTCTTATTGTTGAAATCTAATGACCTGAAAGTTTCAGGATTACAATACGTACAATACTCAGTGCGTAGAAAGATGTAAAACTAGAGAATTAGAAACTAATCTCCCTTTAAGATACATATTTTAGACTAACCTCCGTTAAAAGAATTGCAAAAATCTTTTTCTTAATCCTTAACACAAAAATTTTTTTCTTAATCCTTAAAAGGAAAATTTAAACTTCCATTGAATACTAAATATTAAAATAAATCAATCGTTCAAAATTTATCAGTGTTGTATAATCTTGTATTTCCTAATATAACAACATTGATATTGTATGCATTTTAAATTGTTCAGAGTTCAAGGGCGTGTGGAGATAAAGCTCTTTATTAGACGCAATACTTAATATAGTCAAAATTTACTCAGCCATGAGGAAAATAGGTATTATTGTTGAAATCTAATCACCTGAAATTTTCAGGATTAGATAAGATACTTACAATACTCAATACGTAGAAAGATGTAAAACAAGAGAATTAGAAACTAGTCTCCCTTTAAGATACATATTTTGGACTAACCGACGTTAAAAGGAGAATTGCAAAAATCTTTTCCTAAATCTTTAACACAAAAATCTTTTTCTTAATCCGTAAAAGGAAAATTTAAGCTGCCATTGAATTCTAAATATTAAAATAAATCAATCGTTCAAACTTTATGAGTGTCGTATATTCCTTGTCTTTCCTAACATAACGATTATGCATTTCACATTGTTCGGAGGTCAAGGGAGTGTACAGATAAAGCTCTTTATTAGAGGCAATACTTAATCTAGTCAAAATTTACTCAGCCATAATTAAAATATGTATTATTGTTGAAATCTAATGAACTGAAGTTTTCAGTATTACAATACTCAATGCGTAGAAAGATGTCAAACTAGAGAATTAGAAACTAGTCTCCCTTTAAAATACATATTTCGGACTAACTTCCGTTAAAAGGAGAATCGTAAAAATCTTTTCCTTAATCCTTAACACAAAAAATCTTTTTCTTAATCCATAAAGGGAAAACATAAGCTGCCATTGAATTCTAAATATTAAAATAAATCAATCGTTCAAAATTTGTCAAAGTCGTATACTCCTCCTATTTCTTAATGCGACGACATTAAGATTTTTGTGAGGAAAATAAAAAGAAAAAAAAATCAAAAGCTTTTACAGCTCGGATTATATAGGGAGCTTATTATTCTCATTCACTCATAATTTCAAAACTATTTCCTGCCCTCCTATTCCGAAGATAATTAAGAAAAATTTTTTATCCTTCTCGTATGTTGTTAAAATTTCCTTCCCTCAAAAGAGAGTTATTCCTTTTGTCATCCAGCATAATTGAAACCGTCTTTCTCTATGCTCTCTCTTTTTTATATTACCTATAGATATATTTTAAGAAATAGTTCTTGACTCCACGATAGATATCTTAATGAACACCCTTACAAATGGATTCTCTGGGTAAAAAAATATACAAAGTTAAGAAAAGCGTCGTTTCCCAATCAATGATTTCTATTTTCTCTGACTGTCGGGGCTTTTTTCCCAATTTAATTATTTCCGGAACATAAATATGCCGTTCACATTATTCTAAAGTCTTTTAAAAATTCCTCGTGCATTTTTTACGAAAAGTAATTATTATATTTTCGACAAATTTTATCCATATTTTATTCCCATATTAACCGTTATTTATAATGGGTTGTAAAGAAGAAAACATCCACTCTCACGATTTATGCAAAAAGCGCTGAAAAGTATTAAAAGATTCTGAGTTTATTCACTGGCTGTGACATTTTTAATCTATGTTTTATATCTATTATATGTTTTTTATGCGCAGTACAATAGATGAAATCTACTTACACGATTTAAGGGGAAAGTGTTCAAAGTATAAAAAGATTATGTGCTCTTTCATAGTTTGTTAATGTTCTTAGCCATACTTTGTATCTATATTCACTAAACTGTTTGATGTGCTTTATAAAAAATAGCATAAAATCACAATGCTTAATATTGAAAAGGTGAAAGTGTCATATAATTTCATTTGTTTTCGTTAAGGTTTCGATCAGGATTTTAAGGATTCAGAGGTTTTACCATGAGATTTCAGTGACAAATTCTTTATTAATTGTTAATTAAGACTATCTTTTCATCATTCAGAAATAATCTACTTTCCTGTTGAGATATATCCTCTTGTTCAATGATTTAACTGATCTACTTTATTTAATAGTTACAGGAAGAAGCGTATTAAACTATGCACCATATGTAGACATAATCATAGTATCTGTTCTTTTCAAAAGTTTGTCTTTCTGAATTTCATAGTCATCTGTTGGAAATTTTTTCTGTCACGTCCATATCTGTCACGGATGTCAGAACTTACCGTTAGACCTCAGAACAGGGATATTAGTTGATCCTTCTCATTCCTTATAGCACATTTAAGGGCGGGCTTACGAACAATAACAGCCAAATTTTAAGGCAATAATAATAAATCTAGGTACAAGACTCTTCAGGTTTTTCCTACAACTTCATTAATCTAACTTAATTGGTGTTCGTAATTCGTACTTATCTTAGTTCTAAGTCTGTAGGCAGAAATGTAATAAACTATGCCGAGAATGCCTACTGAGTTGCAAAGTAACCTAAAACTCTTATTTACTTCACTTCTGCGTAAAATAAATAACTTTTTTTTAAATTTAAATAAAGTTTCTCAGTTGCTCTAACAAAATATTCTTCACTTCATTTTTATTTAAATACAGCCCACTACTTCTTCCAGTCATAAAAAGTGAGAAAGTGTTTTGGACAGTTTCATGTTACGCCCTAAATTTAATATTCATACGTCAGTGCTAGTTCTTTCATTTACCTTCACACCTAATATATACTATTGCATTGTGTTGACGGATTTGCCGGTTATGATATCGTTATGCAATAATTTCTCTAATTATTTTGTTACTGCTATCAGTTAAGCCTAACCTTTCGGCATCCACTGTTTGAACAATCGTAAAACATCTTTTAAGAGTATCATAACTTACGCCTGCACTTATGAAGATGGAGAAGCATTCGATTGCCTTAAATGTAGAGTCGATACAAAATGCAAAGATATTTTTAAGATCTTGAAAAAGAGACGCTAAAAGTGTTTTCATAAACAAACAAAAAACTTTTTGTCTCAGTACGTAATCAATAAAATCACCTTAAGTATTTTTGCATCTACTATTGCCATATAAAATGCATTTAAGAAAAATTCTAAAAGTCGACACTGAGATATTTTTTATACATATACTTAACGAAAATAACATATATTGATCGCCGTAAAAAGAGCTGTGGAAAAAAATTGTTAAAACAAAATAAAAAATATCTGTTTTGTCTACTTTGATATTTTAAGTGATTTATTTTTCCTTTTTCTCGAAACAGAAATACTTTAAATAAATGTAGCAGGTATGTTTAATTTATCTTAAGAAAGGTCATGATTGTATTTGCAAAACTATGTCTGTACTTCATTTGCAAATTAAATAATTCATAATCGGTCGAAGACTCTTGCTGCACGAAATGATAGTATTCTAAATTTAAATATAACTAAATGGCTGGATTGTATCATACATTTCAAAATAAGGATATCGCATATAAAATATAAGTTACCATATCGTGATTATTAATTGCTATTATTTTAAGCCCTACCAAAATCTGCTGTAAATTTCATATTACAACATTTGGTGGTGTTACTTCTTTATTCATTATTTCTTTTGTATAACATTCGTAGCATGGACGAAGGGCTAATAGATAGGGCGCTGTTCATTGGAAACGAACTTTATGGGTTTTTATCTCAGCTCACATTGATGGTTTGGGTTTGTATTTTGATTTGGAATGATTTATTCTACCGTTTTGCAGAACGGACGATAATGAAACCGGGAACTACTGCTTATAAACGGTTACAAACATCCATGCCTGCAGCAAGATTCGCTCCCTCAAACTTCAATACCAACGATCATCGCTCTACACATTCGTCTATCGTTTATCTCTTACGTGGAAATAGGAAGCCATTAGAAATCGGCTTCATGCAGTAGTTCTCTTTGTCAAGACGGTAGAAAACACAATAAATCCATAGCTTTGTGAACCAAGCAATACTGCTAGCAGCGTTATTTATTAACTTTAAATACCAAATTTTCCTACTTGTAACACGGTTCTCATTTTCTGTTTTTCCAACTTGCAGCTTAAAGGGCTGCTGTACAATTAGATCTCTTCTGTAATGTACTCATACTTTGTAACAAAATACTGTTTTTTTATTGAAAATACATTCACTTCCAAAAGTTAAGCACGAAGATGTAAAATGCAAAAAAATCAACAAATACTGCTTCGATTGACACAAAATTCGGCAGGAAAGTAGCATATATATTTATGCATAAAACAAAATCAATAATTATATACAAAAATGAAAACAATATTAAATTTTTGTAAGTTATCAGATAATGACATACTGGAGACTTAAACAGAATTATGTATAAAGTGAAAATAAACAGCATAAAATGAAAAAAAAAAAAAGACATTACTAGGGTATGTGATACCCCCCTCCCATCTGTATACAAAGTTTGCACCTTGTGACCATGCTTTCTATTAGGTGGTCAACCACTGCAGAATCAAGCAATCGTCATTCTTCTTCTAGAGTGGTTTCCAGCTCAATAAGAGTGGCTGGAGGTGGGAAACGTGAAGCACGGTTGTTTTGGGGTTGATTGCGTGTTTCTTGTTCACGCCATATCCTTATACGCTTGTCGTCTGTCTCCAGAGCAAATCTTGACTCAGTAAATATGACATTGCCTCATTCAGACACAGTCCAATTGGCATGTTCCCGGCACCACTTTAATCGTGGCCCCCTTGATTAAGCGGATAGAAAAACAGAAACTCAAGGTACCCAGGCTTACAGTTCACTTGTATGTAATCGTCGGCTTACATTAGCTGCAGATATCGCCTTACAAATGGACGCTGTAACCAAAGATGTCACACGTGTGGAGGTCACTCTGTGATTCCGCTTGCTAAAATAGCAATATATCGATCTTCCGTGGGGGTTATAACCCTTGGACTACCGGCTACGGGCATTCGGACAACTGTCTGTGTGGCTTGAAATTGTTTCCATAAATGTGAAATCACAGAATGATGAACGCGGAAAAAAAAGAGCAACATATGTGATCCTTTGTCCTGCTTCAATGCGCCCCACAGCACGCCATCACTCAGAATCTTTCATTCGTCTTCTGGAAGTCATAGAAACACGTATATTTTGAAAACAGACTGTACGAAAGTTTTAAACACCTTCTATCAGCACTTACAATCAACTTCTGTAACCCTTCATAAAGCTGGCATCGTATAAGACTGACCTTTTTGCATATTTCTTGACATGAAATCACGATTGGCTGTTAGCTAACATATTTTCATACTTCCATCTACCTCTGAAGCGAATTGCATCCTCTTCAATTCTGATTGGATTCTAGATATTAGCATTTTCATATTCGTACATAACTTTTGGAAGCGAGTGTATATAAAAAATACAACGCTCCATTCAGTCTCATCATCTTCTAATGTTACTTCGCAGTACATACTTTCCCAAAAACGACCTTAATATTTCAACAGTAAAAAAAAGGCAGCTGTTTAAGCCCTTGCCTGCAGAATATGTTTGAGAAAAAGTGCCAAAAATGGGGGAAAATTCTTTAGTGTTGTTCGTTAATATCATCAACATGTTAGAAATGGATTATTTTTTTTAATTCAAACGAAATATTATCAATATTTTCATATGTATGGGAATGTTAATGGATTCCAGTAATTTTTGCTCAGATTATAGCAAAATAAATCAAGGAACATAATTTTCTGGATAAATATTATTAACTAATACACCAATATTATTATCTAGATCAACTATCATGAATTCCATGTCAATCAGATTCCTTTGAATTTCCCAAATCTTTTACAATATCAGATAAATAGCAACAAATGGAGCGAAACTACCGAACCTTTCGAGGGAAAGTATTTCTATCTATTGAAAAAAAATCAAATTAAATATTATGCATTGAACTGACCGATTTTGGAACTTGATGGAATGAAAATTCTTTTCTTGTTTCATTCCAGAATCGGGCACTCCAAAATTGGCGCAATTGCGTTAAGTTCGGGAGTCACAAGCAAATGGTTCAAGAGGTGTTCAGTTGCACTACCTCCTAATATCACATCATATAAATACTTCTCTATAAACGACCTTAATACTTCAACAGACTAAAAATGACCGATAATAAGTGTGAAAGGACTTCGTTTAGGACGGAGTGTTTAGAATGGTATTGAAAGAGTGTTGGAGCCGGATTCCTTGAGACCGATTAGCAATTGAAATTCATTTATATTTCTCATTTTATGTGCTTATTATTCCCTATTTTTAATAAGAAAAAATAACGGTAGTTCTCGTTATTTTTCATACTAGCATATAGCTTGTCATATGACGGGATCAGTAAAACGCTTAATTCTCTAGAATTCTAAAGTATCCATATGAGGAAGATAAAAAAAAATGGTTTGTTTTATGGCTGAGAATTATCTAGCAAGCACTCTATAATTTGTAAATCTTAAAAACGCGCTCTATAATTTGTAAATAAATGTTATACTTCTCTAAAATCTCCCTATACTGTGAATTCAGAATCAAGTTGAATTCATTAAGAAAGATAATTCGAAGTTTTCTTAGCTACGTCGAAATTTGTCGTTAAGTTCTTCTCAATTTTTTCGAAACAGTATTTAATGGAAGTAAATAAATGAAACTATCATTTCTACTACACCCTGGAGGTAGACTGTATTTGTCCTTATTATTTGGATTAAATTTTCATTGGAACAAAAAATAATCGCTAATTCAATATAAACTGATCACATACGTACCTAATCTATTATTTGAGCCAAATATAAAAGACTATTAATTAACGTATTATCTAACTTCAGTGATAAAACGTATAAAAATAATACAACGATATTTGCATAATTTAAAATAAAACATGATTAAATGAGATGGTTGAAGGAATGACATCATAGTGCTAGAAAAAAAATCTTATTTCTACGTTATTTATTATGTGGCAAATTGATAAATTTAATCGCCTGCTCTTAACCGGGGAAAATAGGGCTTGAAAGAATGGCATTAAACACTCGAAAAGGGGGGGATTTCAAACGTTGCTAACCCTAATTCATCAAGAATTCAATATGGATGCCTCTATCCATTCCAGGTCCAACCGCTTCATAAATTAGAGGACAGACGGACAGATAAATTAGCTATTATTATATATGGGATTCACAACACGGTATTCATAATGTACTGGTAAATACGGTAATCGCCATAAAAGATATCTCGTAAAGATATATAACCACCAAAAGGATATCAACTTTGATTTTACCTTAGTTTCTGTTCCGTATGCTAATCAAATTTGTGAAAACTGCACTTGAAAATTAAACGATTGGATGTAAAATGATTTTGATTTAAAATGCTACTATACTTTTTTATTGCAAAACAAGAGCTAGTTACACCAAGACAGAGTAATAAAAGCCGATTCTGAATGGCTATGAAAATCTATTATTCGAACTCCTGACCAACGGAACCAAAAAACTGCACTATTCAGCCAAATAAATATTATTATCGGACCCAAATTCTAAATTTCGAACAAAGATTTTTTAATATAACATTTCATTAAAATTTTGTATAAATTACATTGTCGACTATGAAATTCTGAAGACCCGTGGTAGATCAATCAATAAAAGACATCAATCCCCTAACTGGATAATTGTGGGATCAGGCTCGACACTGCCAAAATTACGTAGTACGTAAAATAGGTTTGAGGTTATGATACCCTTCCAGTTCTCAAACAATACCTTTGATAATGCAAGTCAAGCTTGGGGGTAGCTTCTTGTTCCCTTACTTCTAAATTACGACAACACATTTTGTATGTGTTGTCCTAGGAAGTAAAATTGTCCGCCTACATGGTGCAATAATCAAAATATTCCGTGATGTTGTTGTAACAATGAGTTACATCAGCCGGGAGTGTAACTCATTGTTACAGTTGTATGGGTCAATATTCATCAGGTAAATACCTCCAGGGTATTAAAATAAAACTATTATGCTTTATATCTATCTTCGATTCGTTATGTAAAGAAGTTGCAGCACTTCACTTCCAAGTAAATGAAGTGTCCAAAATTTTATTATGAAGGCGTTAGTTCGTTTTTTTTTTTTGTTTGTTTGTTTTATTTTGTAGCAGATGGCTCGTTACAGCTAAACTTACAATTAAAAGGCAATTCCAAAGGGGGTTAACCTTCTCGCTGCGCATCCCACGATTTCCACGGGCAACATAGATGTAGCAAAATTTGCGCCACCCGCGATTTCCGCGGGCATGCATTTTAGCCGTCTATTTAACTGTGCAGCCCGCTCTTTCCCCGTTTATTCTTTCATTTTGACTTTACTGTGATTTTTAATTGTTTATTTAGCTGTAAACTAGCAGATGGCTTTAATTGTCCACATTTCTGCGAAATATAGAAGAATTTTTTGTATCATTTTCATAGCTGAAAGATGTCTGGCAGGAAGCTTTTCGCGAGAGATATAACCTATACTCCTGACGATATTTCCGACACTGATAGCACTTTTGACTCTGATTTCAAGTATATTGAAGATAGTTATAGGGAAACTGATGAGAATTTCTTGGATTCATCTGCGGATAGTGATGAATCTGAAAATTCATTTTCTATTCAAAATGTTCGAAAGTGGTTCAAAATTGATAAGCAAAATATTCCACCAGCTCCTGCTTCATATCTTTTTTATTGGAAATCCGTTACTAAATTTCACTTTGTAAATACTGCTACTGTTTGGGTCTATTTTGAACTTTATTTTGATTATATTATGTTACAATTAATAGTAAAAGACCAACAGTACATGAGAGTAATAGACCCATGAGACTAACTGCTCGACACTTTGCAAGCCATATACACCCAAATCCCATCAAGAAAGAGCCTCGTAGATAGTGTGCTGTCTGTTGTTAAAAAAACTGAAGGTGGAACAAAAACTTCGAAAAGAAACGCGAATTTGGTGCAAGGATTGCGAGGTAGGACTTTGCTTCTAGCCTTGTTTCGAAATTTATCATATAAGATTTCAATTCTAATAAATGCTTTCTAAATCTTTTGCATTTTTTAATTAGTATATATGTTTTGCTTTTGTATTTTATAAAATAAATGATAATTTAACCAAGATTAATTTTCAAAATTTAGCTTTTATATCATTATTCTTCAATTTCATTATTCTGAACACTCTTTTATTTATTCTTTTATTTCTTTTATTATTTCTTTTATTTATTTCTTTTATACATTCTTTTATTTAGGACCTAATTCTATATTTAAAAAAAATTGCAAAAAATTTTTTTATATTTTAACTCTAAAATGTATATAGATTTTAAATATGTAATAAAAAATAAGCAATTTTTTAACCTATTTTGTTAAAAAAAAATATGCAGCGAGAGGATTAACACATAATCAACTGTAATAAGAAGTAAAGTCTTCACTCATTTGGCTAAATGAATTTAATTGTCGGACAGAAATTCTAAAATGCAAATAAATATTTTTAACATACAGTTTTATTCAAATATGCTAGAAAATGCAGTATTGACTGCTAATTGTCAAAAATGCATGGCTGCTCTAATCGAGAATTAAAAGTAATTTAACTGTTAACATTGTAAATATTTCGGTTTCCAAGCGAAATTCCTTATGTAGAAGGATAAGAAAAAATCTATGGATGAATATCTTCAAATTCTTGAAATTGTGTATTCTTATTTGTTATTTACATAATTCTTACGAAGATATTACATTCAAACACTGTTCTGACAGAATTTTTTATTATCGATTTTATGACTATTATGCCCGAATTAATCTCGCAGTAGGTTTCGGCTGTTTCAGCTATACGCCTGTTTAAGAAATCAAAGAAAACTGATGACATGTTATTTTATTTCAGAAATCCATTTGAGATTTCAGCTCTCGGTCGCCGTAGTAGTGATGGAAGATCAATACCCTTACAAAATGGCATTTCGGTCGATTTTTATTAAAAGCATCTATTTCCATCTCCGATTTTGAAATATTTCCCCATCTAATTTCTTTATTTAGTTATTTTGTTGTGAAAATGCAATTTCCTAGGACGACAGCCACTGTATCAAAATTTGAAGCAGTTTGAAAAATCTCATAAATTTCTGGTTTGGCATGTAAGGTATTATAATGCAAATAAAAAAAAATTATTGCAACGGAATAGAAAATAATCAGCAATAAATTTTGAAAATTGAGTTTTCAAGAAAATAATAGCACAGATATCTAAGGTAATATATAATATGGCTTAGAACTTTTGTCTTATATATTAGTTCCTATGAATAAATAATGTTTACTGTAGACGTTAAAAATGGTTGAGGAAGGATTTTATAACATTAAAATTTATACCTGTGAATATATAGAAATTATTATCCCTAAAATTGATAACTTAAATTTTCCTTTTTCACCTTCCCATTTTTAAATACCTAATTTCACATCCGTAACATTTTACATAAAGGACTTAAATTATTTTTAGCCATCTCTCTAAACTAACGTTAGATTAAATGTTTATGCAGGAAAAACATTTTCAACTTTCCCATTAAACTGATATTGCTCCTGCAATAACTTAATAGCTACCTGTATAATTTCGAGCTAACTGGATCAAAGTTCTCTCTCACCTCCCACAAGCTTCTGAACAAACTCTAGTCCCTTAGGAGCAAAATCTCTTTATTCACTTTCTATGGGACCTACATTAACATCAAAGTGTATATTATGGGCCATGCTGCAGTATAAAGACAATCGGCTAATAGTTGTGTTTCAAAAGACAATAACTGGGAACTTTCAGAATAGTGAACTTATTTATCTGATGTATTCACGACTACAACTTAATTAAGAAGTAGTTTTACCCTGTAAACCCAGGAAAATTAAATAATAGGGACTAAATTTCCGTGTAATCAGTGGATATTTTCAATGTATATATACGTATCTGTATGTATACATATATATATATATATATATATATATATATATATATAGCACAGCGTGGCCTGCTGTGCTTCCAGATGCAACAGAGTCAAATGGATGTAGTTGTCACCGAAAAATAATACGATTTTTCAGGAGAAGTTTTGTACCATCTTTATTAAGCAAAGTACAGAACAAAAATTCCATAAAAGGATGGTAGCACAGCCTTATATATCCTTGGGGACGTTATGAGAAAGGAATTTGTTAACTCTGCAGATTAGAAGTGCTCAAAGTACTCTTAACCATCAAAATAGGTTTACGAGTTAAGCTCGCCAACAGGAAGGAAACAAAAGAGTTTAACGTCGAAAGGCCACTAAAAAGATGATAAAATTGCGGATTTCGTGGGGTTTTTTTAATAGAGAAGTTAGTAATTTTACTTTAGGATTAAAGTATTAAATTTGTACATTACATATATGTTGTAACGAATTCTCGTTACATTAAATTTTGATACAGACTTAACTAAAACCGCAAGAAAAGACGGCATGATGTAAAAGAACAGCAAACGTGTCTTTTGTGAGCTTTTTGAACTGGGCTCTTCTTTGCATAGTGAAAGGCCGTTGTTTAGCGTAGAATGGATGCTGAATGGAGGATTGTTGACATCTCAATCATTCTGTCTGAGATATTCTTTGGGATGCTAGCGAACTGTATCCAGTGTTAGTTTCAATGGCATCCCGAAGAAAGACTCTCACACTACAGCAAGTCCTCTACATTGCAACAATACTAGAAACCACAATACTTTCTTATCTTGTTCGCCAAGGGTTGTCCAAGGGCAACGCGAGATTGCTCTCGATTACTGCAAGCTTCAATGACACCTGCTGGCGAGAGAGCCGACACGCGTTTTCCCCAACACGTCATCAACCATCTGTCCGATCAGCTGGGACGGACATTCTTGCGGGCAGACGACTATATAAGAAGAGCAGAGTTCGAGGCTCAGAGAGGATTTTTGACCGATCGAGTGGTGTGAACTCATCGGCCCAGACTTCGAGGGAGCGACTGAGAGTGTCCTCCCCCACCCTTTTTTCTCTTAGGAAGCTGATTCCTGCATCGATCATTTTTTTCATTGTAGATATTCATCATTTTCATCTGTAGCATAACTTCAATATTGTGTTTCTTAATAAATATCATAGTCTGCACGTAGGCCTCCGCTATCCCTTTTCCGGGCTCACTTAGAGCCCCAGTACGCTACAATGTATGTATATACGTACATACATATATATATATATATATATATATATATATATATATATATATATATATATATATATATATACATATATATATACATATACATATATATATATACATATATATATATATATATATATATATATATATATATATATATATATGTGTGTGTGTGTGTGTGTGTGTGTGTGTATGCATATACATTTTTTAATTTTTCAGTACTCATTACAGATATGAAAGTTTTATTAGACTAAAAGAAAAATTTCGCTAAGTGATTTCGTTACTCAGTTCATAAAATTTCGCTAAGTGATTTCGTTACTCAGTTCATTTTTTTTCTATTCTTATAATTTTAATGGTAGTCATGGACTTCTAACCTCCAAGCTTCCTGTTGCATAAATGTTTTAAACTAACTCTTTAAACTGCGTCATCGCCGTCCCCTCGTCACTCGCAATTACAATTTTTAAGAGGTTGACCCATGCAACTATATCATCGAGATGCACATGTTCTGCTGTCAGAAGTCCGGAAGAGATGTTGCCTCAATAAACACTGTTCATTTTCATCCTAACATTTTCTTTGTGCCTTTGCTCTACGATGTTTTAAGCCTAGCCGTCTGAATGCATCGAATTCAAGATGGACTCTCTTTACTTTATAATGGGACAAATCTTTTATTACACAAACACATACACACACATATATATACATATGTGTGTATGTGTTTATTTACTTTAATCTCTGAAGGTAAAAGTATATGTTTTATTTAGATTTGTATTGTGATCCCGAATATCATTAAGAAAATCGAAATTTAATAGACATCGGATAATAATCAAGAGAACGTGTGGAAAAATCTGAACATAAAAAAATACTGTTAAAATAAACTTACTCCGGATTAGTGTAAAAAAAAAACTCATAATTAATCCAAGATGGAAGATGGTTGGATTAAATATTTACTTAACTAAATTACAATTCTTGAGAAAACATTATTAAAGTCTCTTTTTTTGTCCCAGTAGGATAATTATCCGTGTTACTGCTTGAGAAACTGGGGAGTGGGAGATAAAGTTCCAAACTGTAAACGGGGAAGTAAAAATTTCTAGTTGTTTGACTCATTAGCGCCATCTATTGAAGCGAGGATGAAATATGGTGTTATGAAATTTATTATAGGCATGAAATACTTTTAGTTATAGATGTCTGATGCAGTCAAATCTTTTATAAGTGTTTTTATTTGTGTCGTGTTATATTTAAACCTTGTTGTATAAAACTCTGATATAAATACATGATATATTTTTAGTGATAGATGTCTGATGCAGTCAAGTCTTTTATAAGTGTTTTAATTTGTCTCGTGTTATATTTAAACCTTGTTGTGTGAAACGCTGTTATAAATACATGAAATATTTTTAGTGATAGATGTCTGATGCAGTCAAACCTTTTATAAATATACCTTGTTGTATGAAACTCTGATATAAATGTAGTGAAACATTAATTCAAATCAGAAAATAAATTTAATAGATACCTAGTTATAGAAACATTAAAAAAACTGATTAATTTATATCCGGTTACAGGATGTTAAGAGCTCACAATAAAACCATTAAAATAAAATTTATTCGTATCACGTGTTACAATGTCTTAGAAATTAATAAATTATGCATAAATTAAACATTTTTATACCTATATAAAAATGCAATCTCGAGGCATTAAGTTGGGATTCATAAGATAAATAAAATTTTATAATAGAAATGGCAACGAATATGTAGATTTTTATCTTTCTTGTGATTTTATATTTATTAAATATAATACATAGTTCATACAAGGCATCTATAAAGGTAAATATATCTAGACTGTTAGGAAGAATGCCGGGAAAAACAGAAAATTATTTTTTATTTTTTATATAGATTAAAACCGAACAACACTTCATTGTTTGCTCATTTTTAAGAAAAATTTCGGAATCAGGAAAACTCTCTAAATTTTAGCTACATAACATTTAATTCATTAGATATATGTGATACATAAATTGATCAAACCATTTGAGTTGTTGGAGTGTTTTTGTTCGAAAAACACGTCACAAGAATAAGACCACGTTATTAGTTTGATTTGCAGCGTTACGGTCTACATTATGCAACACAATGGCTAATGAGACTGGGACTTACTATTTAAAGCTGATTCCGAACGGCTATGAACATCCATGCCACAGTTGGATTCGAACCCACGAACTCCAGTTCCGAAGTCCATCACCGTAATCATTCGGCCATCATTCGGCCTACCACGTTATTGGAGAATAGTGCAATTTTTTCTCAGAGTCATATGAGGCTATAAAATTACCGGGGAATTTAACAACATACCGGGTGCCGTAATTAAACTGACAGTGCTCACAGTGTTCTGTAGCGCGATCTATTTGCGAGAACGACGTCACATTTTGTAGGAAGATTAAACAAGACTGGTGAAGAAGGATTCCGGGAAAAACAAATTAGTTCCAAAAGTCACTGCTAGAGGAAGAAGTTCTTTATTCAAATTTCACTTTACATCCATTGGCACACTTAAGAATTTAATTTCCGTATTGATTTGCATTTGTTAACACTCTATTTTCTATTACACAGCGCCAAATATTCCCCTAGAGGTGACTTTTGGTACTAATTTGTTTTTTTTTGCGGAATTCTTCGACCCCCGTCTTGTTTAATCTTCCTACAAAATGTGGCGTCATTATCGAAAATAGATCGCTCTACAGAACACTGTGAGCACTGTCAGTTTAATTATGGAAAACTGGTATAGACATAACCCGAAAGAGATAAAATATTTTAATATTCAAATACATTTTCTCTACGATTTTTTTAAATATCTGATTATATACTGAGTTATTTAGAGTACGAAAACATTATTAAACAATTTTTTAAACACTGATTTTAAAAAAGAAATTATTTTTTTGTGTTATAAAATTACTTTATTCATGTGATAAATCATTGTTTCATTCTTTTTGTTTTATATATAAAACATCCTTAATCTTGTGGCAGAAGAATGGGTTGTTAAGGTGCTGTTCTTCGGTGTTGGAGTACGTGGTTTTGTATCTCTTTTATTTCCTGGATGGGCATTAGTATACCATTTAATATAGCTCCCTATCCACCATGTGATGAGGTGATTCAGATCCTTTTAATTAAGGGAATTAATATTAATTGAACAGGAAACTGAAATGATTCGAATGTAAGTCTGACTTCATCACATCTTTTGTAAAGAAGAGATGGCCTATAAAAATTGATTGAAAATATTCTCTGTGCTCTATATTCTGATTCCTGTACTAGATTAGAATCCTGTCTCCGTTGATGACAGTAAGTAAGAATGCAAGTCCGTGGAATTATTTATGTAAGCGTATTTTCGCGTACCACCAACCAACAACTCGTGTACCACCAGCGCGTACCGCAGGTAGGAAAACGTTGACTTAAACTACTGATTGCTTGAATGATAAGTGTCATTTATTGATGAACATAGCGTAATGTGTGCAATAATTACAAATTTAAATATAAATTTATGAATATCAAAACGCACGCTTGTGTGAAAATAATGTTACATTGGCCTTGTGTTTGAGAAAGAAGAAATTTAACTCATAAAAAACACATGCACAAAAATGTCTAGATTAGGTAATTTTATAAAATTAAATGTCTAAAGGATTGGAATACAACTTATCATTTGTAGATATGGATGAGTTCTCTGGATTCGGCATCGGTTTCGCAAATATGACTACTTTCTTTGCATTTCTCGTGTCTCTCCAAAAAAATGGTCTATCCCGCAAGCAGCCTATGCCAGCAGCGTTCCCATTTTCTCTTCTCTGGTAACAACCTTGTCCTCTAAATAAATCACTGACCCGCGGAGAAAAAACAGGGGTCCACACCAGATCAGCGGAAGGTCAGAATCTCCCAATCCAAAGGACCCTTCTATTGGTTGGGAGAAATCCGAAGTTTCTTTCGAGTTCAGACTGGTACTGGTCTGTTGGTCGTAATAAGGCTTTCTGCCTTATTACAAAATGGGGTTCTGAGTAGCTATTACCCCCCTGCAATTGTGGAACCTCGCGATGAGAATAGAGTTAAGATACTCGAAAATTCAATCTAACTTCGTGTATTCAACGACATATGAAACCTTATACAAAACTCTATCTATATGAAAACTCCATTGAAACTCTATTGTAAAACTATCTATAAAACTGTGATAGAACTCTAGACATTTGCTTAAATAGTCATTTGTGCCGACCTATTAATTATTATTACTTGAAGTCCCGTGGGTGATGTAACCCACTTGTTAAAACTCTATATTTAGATATGGAATCGAAAGGATTTCTACTAGAGAACTTTCGAGAATATTCGTTAAGGTTCCACTAGCATAATTACCGGAAAATAGAATTTTAAACCGAAAGTGATAAAAATATCATTATATATATGTATGTATTTATATATATGTGTGTGTGTGTGTGTATGTGTGTATCTACATACATGTAATGATATTTTTGCTTTAAGTTCACTTGGTACACACACGCATATGTGTGTGTGTGTATATATATATATATATATATATATATATATGTGTGTGTGTGTGTGTGTGTGTGTGTGTGTGTGTGTACCAAGTGAGCCAAAAGTTTCATTAAAACTAAAATATATGAAAACAGAAGGTACAGCGATAAAAATCGCGTTTTACACGAAAGGTTAAAAAGTAAGGATGGTCTTGTTTAGAATGAAAATGTTCTTAAAAATAAAAATTCACCGGTTTGAATCGCTGACATGAGAGAGATTCAGCTGATTCATTCAAATCAATTTTGCAATAAAATATCGTGATACACGAGTATTTCTCATTCGGTTTTGAAATGTTATCATAATCCGATCAGGCGTTGTCGGTAAAGATATTTTATGTGAATGAAGAGGCAGCAAGTGGTGCGTTGAAGATATTTTGAACAGCGAAACAATAGAAAAAGAATAAGAATGGCTCCACGTGAAGGTTGCAAAATGGTTCGAGGAACCTGGCATACAGAAAGATCGTCAATGTTGTGCAAGACCCATGTTAGCGGAGGGCAGCATTACTGCTACGAAGACCGTTAAGAATGATACCTACATTATATGTTTACAATATATTTGTATACATATATACATATATGTGTGAATCTATAAATGTCTATGTTCTACATATATATATATATATATATATATATAATATATATATATATAATATATATATGTGTGTGTGTGTGTGTGTGTGCATGTGCATAGTGATTATACTTCGATGGTTAACCATCTAAAAGTTGGAAGTTATTGAACTTATATTAAAGTTCTATTTTCAATAAAATATTATTTGAGAGTACATTCGTTTTTTTTTGTTTTTTTTTTTTGTTTTTTTTTTTATCATACTTGGTAAGACTTTTATATGTGTTCAGTGTATAGACTGTTAATATATAACAGTCTAATATGCATTTTAAGCTGTATTTATATTGTTGCAAAATTCTCGTTTAAAGTTCGTTGATTGAATAGACTTTGGCTAAGACAAAAACAATAACAATTTATTAGCACCTAAATGAATCACAATAACAACACATGGCAATAAAACTTGGCAGCCTTTTGGCGAACTGTTTCAGAGCAATACGGAGATCATTAACACAGGTCCTACATTCACCAGACCTTTGTATGAAAACTCAAGGCCCTTTTATATTGCTTTGAGGTTTCCGAATTTCCACAAGCTTCTGATAAAATCCAGAGAAAGTATTGTTGGCAACAAATGTCTCCAAGTCGCTAAATTTAGCGATATATCGTCAAGTTTGGTAATAAAAATGAGTCTTCCAAATCTCCGCCAAGGAGACATTATCTCGTCAATTTGGCGTCAATACAAATTACATGTCTACAGCAGTTTCAACAATATATTTATAAAAGAAATTTTTGAAAAGCAACCAACGTTGAAGTTATAAATAAATAGTTAACCAAGTTGGGCTTAAAACACAAATTAAAGTGAATAAAAAACCACAAAACAATACACTTCAAAAATGTTTTTCAGATGTGGATCTACCAACCGCATATGTAAAAAATATTCTCATCTTCATAAATTACTTTAATCTCTGTAATTAATTTAATGTCACTTTTATTTATAGAAAATGCAAATTTTTATCAAGGTTTCCTTACAAAATGTTTTATATTGCCTTTAATGACAAATTCGTTTAGAATAATTAAGTTATTTATTCACAGGATAGTTTTTAATTAACTAAGAAAAGCCTTGAAACGGACAAAAGTGACTTAATTAGAAATTTTTTACTCTTTAAACACCTTTTTAAGAAACACGGATATTATGAGCAAACCACAAAGTGAAACTAATTATTTTTGTACAAAAAACCTTTATCATTTTTGCTTTCTTATTAAGCGGAATATTACCTTTGAATTGAGCTATAAAAACCTCAGTGATTAATATATCTATTACACAGAGACCAATTGTTTTTACTTCAAATTCTTTATACAAAATAAAGAAAGTGTAATCACGAAAAAATTCAGTATTCATATATCAACGAAAATACTTCTTTGGAATCAATCCTTGCCTTAATTAATTTTGACTACTTTCATTTTTACGTCTGCACATATATAGTAGTAAAATTTGATTTTGGAACTCTAAGTGTTATTTTTAACCATATATATTGAAAATTGAAATTGATTGCAATAGGCATTTAAGAAAACAAAAACACCCATATGTTCCTAAAAGCTGCCGGTTTATAAGAATAAAATCAACGATATTTTAGTTTTGACATGTAGTAGAAGCAATCTTTTTTAGTCAGTTGGAACAACAAGATTTTTTTAACCCCTTGTCTTCTAGCACGAACTAAGTTCGGGCATCGAAAATTCCCCAATTTTGGAATACCCGACCTGAGTTCAGGCAAGGGAATAATCGGTATTTCATTTCATGAAAATTGAAATCGGTTCGTTCAATGTATAATATTGAATTTTACATTTTTCCAATAAAAAGAGATTATTTCCCGCAGAGGCAAATGCAGTGACATATACAGCGATTGCGGTTCTAATTTTGTTGGTTCAAAATTAGAGAACTTGAAAGGCTTTCAAAATCAAAGGGCTATAATCAAAGTGTTAACAATTTTTTTATCTGATTATGATATTAAGTGGCATTTAAGTGTACCTGGTTTACCACACATGGGTGGTCTCTGGGAATTCGGAATAAAATCAACAAAATATCATCTAAAACGTGTTGTTGGTGAGACGAAATAAACATAAGAAGAATTTGAGACATTTCTAACTCAAATAGAGGCTTGTCTTAATTCAAGACCTTTAACAGCTTTATCAAATGACCCAAACGATCTTTCAGCCCTAACGCCTGGTCATTTCATTATTGGCAGGCCTTTGACGAGTATTCCTGAGCCAAATTACATCGATACAAAAATTTCGTACCTTACCAGATGGCAAATTATCCAAACAATGGTTCAACAGTTTTGGAAACGCTGGCACAAAGGATATTTGCGTCGATTACAAAAAAAAAAAAATGGCTTTTACCAGCAAGAAATTTTGAAGTTATTGATTTGTGTCTCATTAAAGATGATAATTAACCACCAACAAAGTGGAAAATGGATAGAATCATTCAAATACACCCTGGCCTTGATAATTTACACTAGATTTATTCTACTCTAGATTTATTCTAAAATATCATTCTAAAAATATATTTCCAATAAGACTAATATGATAATTTGAGTTCAACTAATTATCTTATTGTCAGACTGTCTTAAAGAATTCTGCCAGATAAAAATGAATATACATTCTCTACTTTATTGTTATTGCAAAGAACGCAGTTAACTAAGGGAAGAATTCCTCAGAATGTTCTTTCACTTTTACTGTAACATTTTATGCAATTGAATATTCAACTATTTACTAACTATTCAAATGAAAATTATATATAAATGTTAACTTTTTTAATGTTCAATGTATTACATATGATGGATAGTACTTCCAAGCTAATTGAGTTTCTTTTACATTTTTGACGGGCTAAATAACCTATTACATATATTTATGTACATATAAGTTTATATATATTGTTAAAACATTAGGGTAAGTAATTGTCAAATGCTAAATTCATTTAAATTCCTCTCTTTAATCGGTATGATAAAACTTACTTTAGACATAGAAATAAAATGAGAGAGCAAAATGTTTTAACATTGTCCTGTGAAGTGGAATCTATTAAATATGTAACCTGTACTGCAACTTTTTTATCTTTTTTGTATTATTCAGTTTAAAGTTAAACATAATAAATAAAAGGAACGAAAAATTAAGTTCTAGTTTTAATAAAATCTGATCCACACTTTTCTATTTTACTTAAGACATACTTTTCTACTACTTTATATAATGTACTACACCTTAGATATTATTAAAATAAACTGATATTTGTTTGCGATTTTGGATTGCATAACCTTTTATTTCTCTAATTTCAAAGAGTATAAAAAATACGTCTTATATCCCAGAAAATGTTCTATCTAAAATCCTAAAAGACAAATCTTGAAAACTAGAGGAAACAAGACAATTCCTCTCAAAATCTTGTTAATCCGAAATAATTGGTCCTAGTACATTTTCGAACGACTAAACGTTCTCAGACGCTATTACAAGGTACGTACTAACTGTTTATCGATTATAGCAAGTTCTAGATCCGTTTAACGAGTGAACCTTTATCTCATTTCAAGTTATATTAGAAATTTAAAAAGTTCAAGGATTATCTTAACTTTTCAGTTTAATCCCATACACTAATATCTTTTATATCTTGAAAGTATCAACGGCGCTTATTTAACAGTTTTGTTTCGATAGTGACAAAACGGATTACAAATAGAGTTGTTATTTCATTTTAAAAATATTTAAAATCTTCATCTATGTAGTATTATAAACATTAAATTATACAATCTCTGTTATCATAAGAGAATGTTGCTTTTGAACGAGTGATGCTCAGGAAATTAGGACTATATTCATATAGCGAATGGGTTCCCGTTGATCATCAATGTTCTTATATTTAATGTTAAAATGGGAGACACAATGATTTTGTCCCATTTTTTTCTTGTTCTTAAAAAGGAAGTGAAAAATTTTAGAGTTGTTTGAAAATCTTGCCTTGTATACATATTCTTAGTTGCTCTTGAAACAGTGGCTTTTTAGGAATTGTTTGAACCCAGAAGCAGCTAGAAATCTTATGGGGTGAGATTAGTTCTGTGAGGTGGTTGTACTATAATCTCTGCTTTATTCATCTATAAAATGTTCAGTACGTAACCAAAACTGCATTGATGACTTGAATCTGAAAGTTAAACGTCTCTGTTCTAGTTCAAGATCTACGTTTTAATTTCCTTCTTTAAAAGCTTTTATGCCAACGAAACATAGTTTTCCTCAATATTGATTCACCGTTGAGAGATTCATATGTATGTTAAAAGCTTTCAGTATTAAATTATAATAGTGAACACAAAATGTATTCCTAAAACAATGCCTCAAATATATTTCACTCTCTACGTCTTTGCACAGCTGGTAGACGAAATAAGCTTAAGTTTGGTCATATCTCATTCTGCAATATCATATTCCCTCCATCAACATATTTTCATAATACAGTTCTCAATTTATTTTTCATTCCATATAAATGTCATTGCAAGGAGTAGTTTCGCGAGTCTTATTAGCATTCAACAGCCTAAACAATTCAATTTATAGCAAAAATGCCTATGCAAAGTGTCTAATTTTATATAAAATATGCATTCTACATAGAGAATTTGCATTTATGTTAATTTCTGAAATAATAAAGCTGTATAATTTTATTTTGAATTCTAGAAGCACAGAGTTTGATTTTCTCTGATGAAAGATCTAAGCTATGTCTAACTAACCCACCCCCATGAGCTTATTATTCTCTATCTGTAAGTTTCTTGGACACTATATGTGAATTCTCTCTACACATCTTAGGCTTTATTTTATTTGGTTTTCTCACTTCATACTCTCTTAGATTTGGTCTTGAGTCTTTCCAACAGTTTTCGAGAGGGTCTGTTCTCAACAGACAAAGCCGAACGATGGCCAAATGTTTAAGGTGCTGGCCTGCGGAACCGGAGTTCGTGGGATCGAATCCCATTATGGCATGGATGTTCGTAGCCGTTTGGAATCGGCTTTAAGCAGTAGATCCCGGTCTCATTAGCCTATTGGCCTTATTGCAAAAAGTAGACCGTAGCACTCCAAAAAATCTAACCTAACCCAACAGACAAGATTTTATTAGAATTTATTTAAGAATTAATGTAAAACAATTATATCTGTTGTCGTCCTTTCTGATACCACTTAGTCAAACCAAGCACGATTGAGGTGTATGCTACTAGTATTAAAGTAAATGGATGTGCCTTTCGTTTTTTAAAAGAGCACCGCTAGGGTGAAATTACGACTTGTGCTTAAGTGGATCCTTGTAATTTTTAAGCAGGGACCAAGCAGAAAACCCATAGGCTAGGTCTGCCACCCCCAGAGGTATTGATTGAGAACTTCGAGGACTTTGTGGCCACGAACATATTTTCGTGCCCCAGTCACTTTTAACGACCACGGAGATCTTAGGCTGACTCGGGCTCCAAATCCGCAACCTTTCAGTTACGAGAGCGTTGCCTTTGTAGAATGAGCTACCGCTGATCACAGTATATTTACTTCTGTGGAACTTTTTTTTTCATTTTAAAGTATTATTTTGTAGTAAATTTTACTACTGGTCTATGCACACTTTATCAGTGTTCCTTGGGAAAACGTACTGGGAAAGATTTCCAATCTAGATACGCCCCATACTTCATCAGTGCTCCAAACCGAAACTATTTTTAAACAAAGTTTTAAAAGCCTTTGCTGATGTATGCGTAACAAAGCAATAATTACAGACATATTAATGTTTTTAAAATATTGTTACTGAAACATTGAGTCACCTGTAAACTAGTTGCTGAAATTCGAGAATATATTACTGCGAGAAATGGGTTACTTTAAGAGCCGCACGGCTTTCAAAATTTAAAATCGTTATTCTTTAAAAATAAACAGCATATTTTTATTTCCTTAGATTCTAAAATAGAGTGGATCTTTTAAAGTCAAATTAACCACGTACACCGTGTTTCTAAAATGTTTACATTGAGAGACAGTGCACTTTTATACTGTCTGTGAATATTTTACAGCACACATGTACTTTGCCACTTATCGCTTAATATAATTTTTCAGAACCTGCCATCGCTAAAAGGATACAACGTCCCTTACGAGGAACCTCCTTGAAATTTTAAGCGGGATTTCTTTATTCAATTTTCATTAAATCGTCTTCGGAATTTTCTATTTGGAGAGAGAAAAATTTAGGGGAAAATTTTCCTTGCAGTAGTAATTACTTTGAATAAAAAGGAAAAGAAGTTCGTTTCTTTTAGAGTTTGCTTTAAATCAACGAATTTCGGGAAAATAAAAACAGAAGTTTAACATTGCTAATATATATCCTACATACGTTTTGATTATATTTTCAAAATGAAACAAGTTTCTTTTCATATTTCTTATATTTTGTGACTTAGTGATTTTCTTGCGTTTTTATGAAGTTATTTTGTATTTCATACATTAAATGAATTACTTTTCTTGAAGTTATTTGCATAAATAAAAGTATATTAAGGAAATGACAAAAATATCTCATTCCTTTTACCAAAATAAAATCTTTGTACGATTTTTCATTCATTTAAAAAAATATAATAAAAATCAAACCAAAGTGTTAGGAAAAATTCAAATTACATGCCTAAAATTAACTTCAAGCATTCTTTCTTGTATTTACTACAAAATATTGTCATTATTTTAATTATAAAGTTAAGTTTTAAAAATATTTTCCAAATGTCAAATTTGAAAAAATGTTATTTTATTACTCAATAGTTATTAAACTTTTTTCGAAAAATTCATTAAAAAGCCATGGATACAAATTAATATAATTTAATTTAATTTCAATTGTAATTCTAAAAAACGTAATTTGTTTTTTCTTTAAAACATATACCCTTATTTGATACAAGATCTATTAAGCAGATATTAATTTCCCGTATATAAATAGTAGCAGTAATTTTTGAGAGATAGGAGTACAAGTTATATTCTATCGCCTATTAAATCCTTTTCATGTACGTATGTACGAGGGGCATCCTTACTTAAAAGAAAAAAAGAACTCACACTTTCAGAGACATATTTATTGGCAACAAGTACAGCAATGTTTCATCTATTTTTCAACATAGCCACCAGCAGAATTGAGACACTTGTCGTACTGTGGAATCAACTTTTGTATACCTCTGTCGTAGAACTCTGCTGCCTGGGAATGGAACCAGCCTTCCTGTCGCAGAACACCTTGCACATCCCTTTACGTACCGACAATGTCTGTTTGAATTTGGTCTTGACCGAAGATCCACTATGACGCCAATTCATTAAGAGTTGCGTAGTTCCTGGGGTAAAGTGCGAAATCCAAGTCTGATTGCCTGTGACGATCCTGTAAAGGAACTCGTCGCCGTCATAGTGATACTTTAGAAGAAATGTCAGTGATCCTCCTAAGAGTTGAATTTTGTGTTAGGGTGTCAGCTTCGGCTAATATACTTTTCAGACCCGACGATAAATTTCAATTGGTGTAATGCTTTGTGCATTCAAGATCATCGACCGAACCTTGCAGGCGGGAGAAGGAAATATAATTTCCATTTCGGACCACTGTTACCACGCTACTGACTGGAGTCGGGACTTGTCCAGCTGGCATATGATTGATACGTCATATATCTGTTACGCATGTGCAGTTGACACGGCTAATTACATTCACTTTAAAGGGGAAAACATCGGGAAAGTTACTTTCTGCCTAGTATATATACATGTGTGTATATGTATGTATGTTTGCTGGACCGATTTTGCTGGGATTTTGCATAAAATTTCAAGTCAAACTGACAGAGTATAGGTAAGTCAAAGGTTTGGTTTGGTGATAAACATTATGGTCTACCCTTTTACCACACGTCGGATAATGAGCACCGGATCTACAGTTTAAAGTTAATTCTGAAAGGCTACGAACATCCGTGTCATAGTGGGACTCAAACCCATGAATTCCGGAACCGTAGGTCAACGCTCTAATCATTCGGCCCATCGTTTGTCTGGTAGGATAAAGTGATGGTGAAGGATGAAAGTTTATCCTCTCCCTGCAGCCTTAGCAACAATATATTGTATACAATTGTCTCTCAATGAGGTACTCAAAAAATAAATATCTGTCAGGTAACCTAATTCCTGTGATAGCGTATAAAATGTTCTTCAAAAGATGTAAGTTTTTATGTCTTAATAGCCGGAATATTTTAGATATTTAAGTTTTTCTTTTATTATTTCACGTATTTGTTTAATTCATTTCGCCATTTTTTCTTACATTAGAATGTATTTTCTTTGCCACAGGCAACGAAACCATTGATTACAAGGAAGAAATTCTTTAACGCCTAATTTGTCACATAATTAATATTTATTTTTTTTATATTTAAAGTAACTAAATTCATGAGATAAAACACTATTTTTCAAATGTACCTTAAGGTAATACATGTATTAAGAAATTTTGCCGAGATTTAATTAAGAAATTATTTAACTTTACTTTTTATGTGCATATTTTTATCTTTTCAGTCTGAATTCCTTCACTTTCTCCAATGAAAAAATCTTGAACCGTTGTTATGGTACCACATAAAATACTTATTTGCTTTTTACCTTTTGCCATGCGCTTAGGGCCATTCGAATATAATTAATCACAGATTACTTGCTAGCAAATCTCCGGTTTGGTTTATAGCTCTGTGGTGTATTATTTTAATACAGTAGAGTTTACGAGACCAGATCATATTGCTTGAAGCCGATTCAGATCATCTATGCCTTTTTCGGGATTGGAACCTGTGAACTCTGGTACCAAAGAGCAGTGCCTAACCATTTCGATCTTATTTCGGTAGTAAAACTCTGAATACGTTGCTTTGCAGAAAAATCTCTTTTACTGCTCATTGTTGGGCAAAATGATCTGCTGAGTCCAAATATGGTACTTCTTTTTCCAGCAACACCGACCATTTTCTGTGGATTCTGCCTTCCCCCCTCCATGTTAAACAGGTTTCGATAATTTTATAGTTCTGATTTCAATTTGGTGTAGGATACGAACTACTTTTACAGGAAAATTTATTTTCTGGGGCTAGAGTGTCGAAAAGCTCCAAAATATGACAGTACGTAGAAAGGGTAGATATTGAAGGGGGAGACGATTTTCCTTTTTCAATTATAAAAAAACATTAAAAATAACAGTTATTGTGAAGGTTTAACAATACTTTTACTCATTTTCTGCATATTACAGCTTCCAACTTCCCTATTCATCTTCAAATACCTACAAATAGTAAAAATATATAGCAGCATTTTTGGCTAAATGTGAATATGGGAATGTTTCAGTCATAGCAAACAATTTATAAGAGTCGTAGTCAGTAACTCGTTCAATTCCTAATATGTACAGAAACTTCAATGCTTTTAAGGTAACCTTGCTTTTCTTATATAATAATGACTTGAACTGTATGGTTTTCTACCTCAGTACATTTTTAGAGATACTACTTAAGTGTAAGGTAGTTAAATCTGAGCATTGTTTTAGACTGCTACTCACGGAGATCATCTACACCATTAGATTATCTAATGACGTCACTAGAACTGCATTTAGGCACTTTGGGTTATGTCGAAGATGGAAGCTTTTTCTACTCTGGAGAGGATTTTCGTCACAATGATGTAGCCAGTCTAAAAAATCGAGTACTCCGATGGTTTAGAGTCCCTGTGAGTAGCAGCCTATCTGTTTAATTATTTCAGAAGAGTGTAAAAATTCTCCCGATTTCTTCTGCTATGTTGGGGAAAAATTGCCTATAAAAGTGCAGTGAAAATCCTTTTCTCCTTTTATTAAAATAGTTTTTAAATGTTACATTGATTGCAAAATTAGAGATTGGAACATGCTTTGGTCTCAAAAGTACTGCTGCATTACTTACCATGGTTTAACTCAATGGTTCAAGGTAGCTAAAAATCAATGTCCTTTGTTGTGTCCATGGTTTAGTTTCAATCTTACTGTCCTCTCACAGATTCTTACTTTTGCCTGGTTCGAGCTTGCAAAAGATCAGCCGTGTTCATTATAGTAATTTTATGGTAACTGGGACACGTAAAATAGTTCGAGTTCGCAATCGCCTAAAATTTTACAAACTCTACTTTTGAGGTAGATTGGTGTTCTCCTTGGTCCCCTTATGTGAAGTTGTGGGAAAGATTTAAAATAAGAATAAAATGCAATCGCACAACATAGCACGTTCGAAGCTAAGAACCAAGTCTGTTGATAAACGCGGGATATAAATGAGCTAAGACTTCCCATTTGTCGATAGTTTATTTTAAACACTTCATTTAAAATTAAAAATATCATCAATTGCGATCTTACAAATTCATCTCGATGTTGGTACTCCTAGGTCAGTCAATATCGCTAGCATGAAACCGCCAAAAATGTTGTGAAGCGCAGTTTTACTTACATATGATTCCTTCTCACTCCCCTGTCGA
>CM063505.1:191386725-191391725 GCA_032207245.1 Pardosa pseudoannulata | reverse complement strand
GCTAAATTTAAAATAGTCTCTTAATATCATGGGTCATGGGGTAATGGTAAGATAGAAAGCTGTTTTATATAACTCAGACATCTTTGACTTTTACCTAACTTCATGTGTCTAACACTACGTCAAATATTCATATTCCGTATTTCCTTGAGTTCCCACAAAGAAATCAATTGTCCCATCCTTTGGACGAACGCTGAATTTTAAATCTTGACTCCCTGAAATATATAACAGCTAGTATTTTTTTTAACTTTGGAAAGCGAAAATTGACTCTCGAATATATAACAGGCATTCCCGAGGGAATACTGTCAAAATATCTGAGGTTAAAGAGGCCTTTTAAAACTTTATATATTCACTGAACTAACTGAAGTATATTTATCGAAATACTCTCTGTAATATATCCGGTAAAAATGTAAATGATCTACACACAGCATACTTCTTTGAACAAAGTACAATTTACATTGCATTCAGTCTTGTTTTGGTTTCTGCTAGAAGACTGTATATTCTTTGTTAGACATACTTTCAACTAGAAATATCGAAAGTTTTACGATTCCTTTTAGAATTGTTTTATTTTTATGGTTAGGAGAGCATCAGGACACAGTTGCTATATCAGGTAAAATTAGATTTTATCAGAAATAGTAAGTACATAATAGTAAGCCTTACAGTAATAGTTTATCAGAAATATACGAGGACAAAGTAAAACTAGTATATTTAGTTTAGTTTGAGACTTTAAAAGTGTAAATATCAAAACATTCTTTATAAAAATAACAAATAATATTCATAAATAATTTTAATGGATATTTTTGCTTAAATAACTTTTACTTAACCGAAGATTTAAACAACAAAACACTTCATTGGAAGTATGTGGAAAAAAACATGATCAGAGTAGAATTCAAACATTATATAAAATTCTCAACTTTAGAAAACTTAAAAGCATATTTTCAGTAAAATATTTTGGGATATCGCCTTTCTCTCCTAATTTTTTTTCCATTTGCCTTTTATATTCTTAAATTGAGAAGAAGAGCAAGGTTTATAAGCTAATTGACAGTATGTGTGTGTGAGGTTAGCAATTTTAAAGTTAGGCATCAAACCTTTAGTTAATAAAATAAGAGCAAACTGTTTGTAAAGCTTAAAAGTATGGGGGCAAAACTAAACTATTTCACAGCAAACCGCACCATGTTCTAAGAGAAAACAAGTAAATATTGTAGACTGGTGGACTACAGCTGAACTGAGTCTCCAAATGAAAACAAAATGGCTAATTTGGAAAATGATGTTCTAATAAAACTTTGACGCCTTGAATGAATGTCTTTGTTTAAAAGTTTGTATTTGTGGGTGTATAAAGCCATAGAACAGAATTAAACATGAATTGTTTTCAGCATTACTGTCAGTGCAGTCGACTGTAGTTTAGGGTGACTGATTTTGATTCTTTTTTATGTAAGATCACCAAGTTTTCTCATATAAGGCAACAATAAGCTTTTCGATTGCAATTGTGTTTAAATTTTTTGAATACAGTTTTAATATTTAAATACTAATAGTTTATGCGTTTTGTGTCATTTTTATTGCTTTTATAAAATATGTACTCATATCTCTTAAATTTCCAACTGATTTTTAAAAAAATCTAAAATTGTTCTCCATGCTATTACACATTTTAAAATTTGGTATAATATATTTATATATATTATCAATACTCTGCTTTTATAATTTCAGAATTATAGTTTATGCTTTTTAGTGCATTTGTGCCCTTATGAATTTTTATGCCATATTGGCATGATTGTCGCTAAAAATATTTCAGTTCAGGTTGGGGGGGGCACCCTGAACTTCATTTTCACCATCCACTGTTTGTAAAAATAGGGCTGTGATGATCGTAGCCTTCTGCTTAAATCTCACACTATAAGGATATAGACATCCACAGAAATATGTGGTATAATAACCTAAGGTTCCGAATACCAGCAATCATCGTCCTACCTATTTGGCCACCGCCCTTTTTAATTAGTACCGGATAATGTAGGTTTGAATCCTCAGTTGGCATAGATGGTAGTATTCGTTCTGGATTGTCTTTAGTTAAATGATTCAGGTCTCATAAGTCAAAATGTAGAAGGTAGAGCTGCAAACCAAACCACACCAAAATGATCTGGAATTAAACTTTGAAGTTACTTTTTGCCAGTATGAAGGTTGTTAACATCAGTGAATTTTATAGCATAACCTTCTTCTTCTAATTTTTTTTCTGAAATAACAATTGTAAAAATAATGCTACGTTGGCCTAGACCGAACGGTTAGGGTGCTAGCTTTCGGTACCGGAGTTCGTGGGTTAAAATCCCACAGTGGCATGGATCTTCGTAGCCGTTCGGAATCGGCTTTAAGCTGTAGGTCCCGGTCTCATTAGCTCTCGTGTTGTGAAAATTACAACGTAGCACTCCAAACCAAACTTACCTACGTTGGCCTAGTGTCTGAGAAGGAAGAAATTTAAACTCATTAAAAAACTCATGGACAAATATGTCTTGATTAAATAATTTTATACAATTAAATAAATGTCTAAGGAATACAACTGTAATCAACTTATCATTTGTAGATATTGAAGACTTGTAGCCATCGATTTGTAGATATCGTATGCTCTCTGTCGGCCCTAAAAAACAATATGGCGATAAATTTTCTCTTACTCGTGTCGCTGTAAAAAATGTCTATTCCGCAAGTCAGGGTTGCCAGCAGTATCACCCCTCATGTCTCATCTGGTAACAACCTTGTCCGCTAAAAAAAATCAGACTGCCTCGCGGAGAAAAAAACAAGGATCCACTTCAGAACGGCGGGGGGGGGATCTGAATCTCCCAAACCAACGGACCCTTCTATAGGTTGGGAGAAGTTCGAAGTTTCTTTCTAGTTCGGACCAGTCCTGTACTGTATTTCATTGACGATGGTTCACCGGTAGAGGTAAAAAAAGCTGAACCGAATATAACTTATTGTTACAACAATATAAAAAAATCTCCGAAATCACTTTTAGAAAAAAAAATTGCGAATCCGTTTCAAAACTCGCCTATCCTCTAAAATACTATTGCATACTAATGGCATAATTTTGCTTTTGGATACTCTAGTAGCATTGGTTTTGTTTTCAAGAAAACTTACTTCGCAATAAAAAGCACATTTATGTAGCCAAGAATAAAAAATATATATTCTTGAACTCACCCCTAGGTAATTTTTTGTTTTGCTCCAAATCAAAAAATACAAAATATTCTTTCATTTTTTGCAAAATATAAAAGGGGCTATTTCAAGGACGATGAAGTAAGAATCTACCGGAAGGGAACTATAAATAACTACGTAGCACACACATCAATCAAATGAATAAGAGATTTATCAAAATCAGAAACATACGGGAATTTTGATGGATTGCCAAACACGGATAGATGGGAAACTAGAGAATTATTTCTTGCAACAGCCAAGAGGATAAAGATATAGTAAGAAGTAGTAAGACATCGTAGGTATCTATCAGAGCGAAATTTGGCCAAAAAGCGAACAACCCAGTCACGTGCAACTTAACTGGAATTGAGAAATTTTTGTTAAACACATATCTTTAAAACTATATTACATAGTTTTAAATATAATAATTAATATATAATAATTAATATATTACATAGTAATAAATATAAATTATATATAAGTCATATGTTGATCTGGAGAAATTTTCGTTTTTATAGTATCTGAATGTACCACTCAAAAGTATCATTTTTTGCATAAAATATGTGAATGTATCACGATTGGTATTCAGCAGTCGAACACCGTAATAAGAAGTAGTAAGACAGCTGAATATCAAAAATTTGGCCAAAAAGCGAACAACCCAGTCACGTGCTTAACTGGAATTATTTTTGTTAAACACATATCTTTAAAACTATATTACATAGTTTTAAATATAATAATTAATATATAATAATTAATATATTACATAGTAATAAATATAAATTATATATAAGTCATATGTTGATCTGGAGAAATTTTCGTTTTTATAGTATCTGAATGTACCACTCAAAAGTATCATTTTTTGCATAAAATATGTGAATGTATCACGATTGGTATTCAGCAGTCGAACACCGTATTGATTACTTTCTGAATACCAAAAATTTCTGGTGCCGTCTTCGGGGAAAATGCAGTTCAGGGTGCTCTTGTTTTGTTTTATTAGCTGAATTTTTGGGTACCAATAATACCAATATGCCTTTTAAGATGGCAAAAATAAACACCCATATGAGGAGCAGTATAACAGAAAGTATAAATTATAAGTTTTAAAATAGTAAAAAACACATTATAGATTAAATTAATACAGAGATTGTACCAAATATTAACAATTTTTAAATTTTCTAAATCATACGGAAATTTACGAGAAAATATAATTATATCCCCTATATAATAAAAGTCTAAGTTATCTGTCCGTCTGTCCTTGAATTTATGAAGCGGTAGGACCTGGAATGGATAAAGACATCCATATTGGATTTTTGATGAGTTAGGGTTAGCAAAATTCAAAGTGAGTTCAAAAACATTCAAAATCCACCCTTTCCCCCCTTTTCTATCGTTTAATGCCGTTATTTCAAGCCTTATTTTCCCCGGCTTAGAGCAGGCGATGGCTAAATTCATCAATTTATCACATATTTTGATGAAAATAACCGTGTTTTCTAGCATTATGACATCATTCCTTTAACCATCTCATTTAATCATTTCTTATTTTAAATTATTTAAATATCGTCTGCATTATTTTCATACGTTTTATCACTGAACATAGATATTACCTAAATAATTTTCATTTATATTTAACTTAAATAATAGATTAGGTACATATGTGATTATTTTAAATTTAATCATCGATTATTTTTTGTTGTAATGAAAACTTTATCACTGGTATTAACAACAAATTATTTTCATAAAATTATAGGAGTCCATTTCACGGACTAATAAATATCTAGCTTTTAAGTTATATATCTTTGAAGTTTGTTTATTTGTGTGATTATTTTTTCTACATAACCCCACGG
>CM063505.1:191366725-191381725 GCA_032207245.1 Pardosa pseudoannulata | reverse complement strand
TATATACAAAGAAAAATTAATCTTCCATTAACCCCTTCCCTGTTTTGCCCGTACGACGTACAGCCACAGTTTCGGTCCTTTACTGATTTGCCCGTACGGCATACGGGCAATTTGATATCTATTTTACTTGCACTCTTACGGCCGTATTTTTTCCAATTTTAGTAACAAATTATTGTCCAGTAAATGATAGTTTGCAGTTTATTGTATTTTTTACTCTGATTGGTTCAAAAGCGCGGATTTTATCTCATGTTTTGTATAAGAAGACGAATTGTTATCTTTCAGTGTATAGCTTTCTGGTTATGTTTTACTAACCATCTGATAATTTTGTTGATGTAAGAGTTGAATAATATATTTTTACTTTTAAATAATGGATAATTCAGAGCGTAGGGAGCTAATTTCTTGTGGTTCGAACTGTGACTCAGAATCAGAAACTGAATTATGAGTAAAGGATAGTAGCGAAAATTTACTAGATGACCTGGATAGTATTGACTCTGATAGTAGTACAGATAAAATTAGTCAAGCAAAACAATTTTTTAAAATTAATTGTGATAATCCTTCGGATCCGAATCTTAGATTTGCTTTCACTGGAATTCCAAAAATTAACTTGGATATCGATTAGACTAAAGATAAACTTCAGTTCTATGATGCTTTCATAGACAGAAAAAAAAAGTTGTGATAAATGCTTAAGAATATTAGAAATGTTAATTTTAATAAATATATTTACTAAAAAATCTAAAATGAACAAAAAAATGCAAAAAATTTGACATTTTTTTGTTTGAATTCTAGAAAAAAATGAAACTGTCAAAGGGTTATTAACTGATTTGTGATACTTGGTTTAAATTGTATTTTGCATCTCAAATGACGCACTTGTCTCACTTTTCCCTATACTTTTCAAGGCTGAACGATGGCCGATTGGTTAGGGTGCTGGCCTTCGGATCCGGAGTTCGTGGGTTCGAATCCCACTGTGGCATGGATGTTCGTAGCCTTTCGGAATCGGCTTTAAGCAGTAGGTCCCGGTCTCATTAGCCCTCGAGTTGCAAAAAGTAGACCGTAGCGCTCCAAACCAAACCCAAAACCCTATACTTTTCAAAACTTGCAAATTCACATTCAGCTACAAGACTGTACTACTTTCGGTGACGAAAACAAAGCGATAGTCAAAATTTATATTCTTAGTGCTTTCGAAAGATTTTATTCTGGCATTCTTTACTTGAAAAAAATTTCGCAATAAAAACCTCGTAGAAAAAAGAAATCTTGGAGTTTTTGTTTACGAAACCTATAGAGTTGCACGTAAGGTTTTTTGGTGCACGTATCTTTTTCTGTGATTTCTTGTAGCTACATTTTCACATGTAATATAACATATGTATAGAATATCATGGTAGTAATCAATACACAAAGTTACATTGGTTTCTTGGTTGAGAATAATCACTATAGCTTTATTAATCAAGTAATACCAAGACCAAAATCTACTTTTCAAAGATAATTCCAGACTATTGCCGCATACAGGCTAGCAATGGGAAATGATAAGCAGAATCTCTCCTTCCAAAGGTACACCATATGTTATGCTCCGTTGAAATGATTGCATCACATAAATAATGCTGATGGAAGAGTTATCAATTAATTTTATTCACATTCTGTTACAAGAAGCGTTTCTTTGTGGAAAAGAACAATAAAAAACATTGTAGGGAAAACAAAATGTATGTGTTTGAAACATTTTATGTTGGATTTTCTTCCACTTGAACAAGGAGGTGGCAATGTCGGTTTTTGTGAATGGACATCCTTGAAATAGACTAAAAGCTCTTAATAGAACTTTTAGGAGGTGTTCAATGCACACCTATTTCCCACTGAGTACATCGTAAAGTTATAGGGGTGTTAAAAAAGATCTATATCAACAAAAAATGTATATCTTGCCGATATACACTATTGTTTTTATCTGCTACAGTCAAGCGGATAGGTTTATTTAATAGTTCTGTGAAGAATTTTCAGTTTTTCAAACTTTATTCAACATTTTTCCTTTCACATTAGAATTGGATGAAAGTATCTGATACAGTCATTTTTCTTTAGCAATATAAAAGATAATATAACCTTTGTTTATCATCAGTAATTGACTGTGAGTATTTCATATAGAATTGAGGCGTCTATTATTATATATTACTTCTAACATATTAGATTTCCATTTCTTTCTTTAAAATATCCTAAAATACGAATAAAAAACAAAGTGTAGTCAAATTAGTTTCTAATGATACTGCACAGGCTAGATTAGCCATAATTTCAAATCTAATTTGAATTGCAAGGTAATTTCGACTTTATTAAGTAGCCCTATAATCTCATACATAAAGCACATAAGACTCATTTTATAGCATTAATATTTCACATACAATTCCATTTAAGCACTTGGTTAATCAGTTCTTATTATAGTAAGCTTTAAAAGAAAATGGATTTGTTTATATAAATAAAATTTCCAAACACGTTATAAACAATTTTTAAATAAAGTTACAAAAAAGATAATCTATTTTTTTTAAATATAAATGAAACGATAGCATTCCCATTCTGTTATGTGTCGTCGACCAGCAATGTTGATATACATTATACTGCCATATCAATAGATAAGATATTCGGATATATTTTAATAAACACAAGGACCATGTGGTAGTATCGAAAAGTCAACAACTGAACGACAAACTTTGCTCATTTGTATAAAACAAATTTAAAAACAGAGAGATACTAACTTACTGCCATAGAGATATCCATACCAAGTTGTCTGTTCTTATGCTTTGTAGTATTGTAAATTTCCGGAAATTTCACTCTGTCATGTCGCTTATAGATCATATAGAAATTCTTATTTCATTCGGAATTATATCACGTAGAATTTGCCTATATTTCCGCCATTCGTTCATCTTCGTTACAGAAAAAACAAAACTCCTTTTTTCAGTAAAATCTTTAAATTTAAAAAATATTTTAATTTGTTAAATATTAACTTAAAAAAAGTACATTTCATAGATTCACTAGGTAATTATACATTCGTATTTATTGGCAGGAGAATCCCTTCATGCTATTTCAGAATATTATCATTTTCCTAATTGCCCATTAATTAACTTATTTAACATTTTGTCGATATATAATTGCTTTCATTTTATATTAATGACTGTTCAAAATTTTACTTAAAAATTAAGCTTTGCATTAGGAACTTTTACATAACTTTTATACTATTTATCAGAAAGAAAATTATCAGCAAATTTCCGGTAAATGTCAATTCAAATCTTCAGTTGCCAATTTACCTGTAAATGAAAAAGTTGTTAATTTGCAAACCTTGCACGTTGCTTAGACTTACTTTCAACCATATTCCTGAGAAACAAACTACTAATTTACCGTATTATTTGAGTAATTCTCTGGAGAAATATATTCTACTCAAATGAAAACAAAGATTTTGATTTCCTAAATTTCTATAAAACTATTTCCATTAAACTGAAAAAGCAGAAAAAAAGTTTTTTTAATGAAAATCACGTTTAAGATTTTTTCTGTTCTGATTCAGCGTATCTTTTTATATTTCTTCCTGTCAAAAATTTAAGAAAATGTATTTCCTTTTAAATATAGTTTGAATAATCCATACATTTTATTAAAATTATACTTTTCTTTGATGTGTAATTACACTTTAGCATCAATTTCTATCACTCAAATAGAAAGAATTACAAGCAAAAATTTATTCATTTTAAAAACAAACGTTACAGAAAAAGTATCAAATTTTAGAATTACAGAGCTATAAGAACAATAAATAAGTAGCTAGAAAATTGAAGGTATTTCCCAGTAAATACACAAAGTTTCTTTGTTAAATAAAAATGAAATATAATATAAAAAATTTACTAGATAAAAAATGGTTTTATTAATGAATAACTATATATTTTATATATCTAACTATATATAAGTATAGATTTTAATATAACTCAAAGTTATATACAATGTTATATAAAATATTATGCTTACATATATATATATATATATTTATATATATATATATATATATATATATATATATATATATATATATATATATATGTATATGTATATATATATATATGTATATATATATATATATATATATATATATACATATATATACACATATATATATATACATATAAATATATATAGAGAGATAGATAGATAGATATATATATACATATATATATATATATATATATATATATATATATATATATATATATATATATATATATATATATATATATATATATACATATATATATATACATATATATATATATATATATATATATATATATATATATATATATATATATATATATATATTCAAAACTGAAAATGAATTTTTTGCGTAAGATACAGCTATGGTAACCAGATAATGGCAGATTCAAAAAACGCTGCTGCTGTGGATAATAACAGCCGTTTGGATTCAGTTTTAAACTTGTATTATCACGGTAATCTGGTTTAATTCTGTTTAATCAGCCTTCGAGTAGCAGCATCAGATATCAAACCAAACCAAATAAGGTTATTTAGAGTATGACTTTTGGAGCAATTCTCAATTAAGGTGCATCTTATTATTAGTACCTTACTATCATATTAATATTTTAATTATTTTCTACGTTTTATAGCTTATACAATTTATTTCCAGTTTTGATAAGAAAAGCCAAGTATTATGGCAAAACATCGATAACAAAATTTAGTACCATAGATTATCAAGACTTAACATTTTAATTGTTATTCCGAAACTTAAATTGTCTTAATTGGGTATCCGTTTAATGGTAATTTGCATTAACAAACGCTTTATCAAACTCTGATAATGTAGCATTTAAATTCCTCTTTTGTGAAACAGCATTTCGCTATTGATTATTTGTCTACTGAACATTAGAACTCGGTTTGAAAATTAAATGTAAGTCAGATGTAATGGTAACTTCAAATTGTTCATTACATGTCAGCATAAAAACTAAGATTTATCTTGTAATTAAACTGTTAAATTCGCTTATTTATCTTTGTGCGTTCAGGAAAGTTTTAATTCAAAGTTTTAATTGTCTCATAGATTTAATAAAATTTAGTCAAAATTAGCACATTTTTTCTTAATTATTCTAAAAAATCGCAATCTATAAATATGTATAAACAGAAAATATTATTTAATATTACCCATTTTCAGAATATAAAAGTAATTCACTTGTAGCTATATTCCAGTGATTTCTTACTGTGATTCTGTTCTTACTGGGATATTCAAAAGAATCACCCTTTATAAGCGCAGTAAATATCCTAGATCACCTATAACATAGGTTTAATAATATTTATGTTCACAACTAATATCTAAAATTCTATCACAAAATTTCATACATAAGAAAAGCTTTTGCGGCATTTAAATAATTTTAAAATATCACTCATATATACTTATACGTGTATTACGCTGTAATTGAACTGGAAAAAGGATAGCGGAAGCCTACGTACAGACTAAACATCTTTATTAAAACCACAAAATATTAAAGTTATGAAAAATATAGATGAAAACAATGAATATATCCAAAGGAAATAATAATCGTTACGGGAATCAGCTTCCTAATAATTTGGAGAGAAAAAAAGGGGGGGACACACACTCTCAGTCTCTCTCCCGACAATGGCAGCCGATGAGTTCACAGGAGACTAGATCGACCAAAAAATCACCCTGGGCCAAGAACTCTGGTCTTTTAATATCGCGTTCTGTCCGCAGATTTCCATCTCAGCTGTTCGAACATCTGGTTGATGACGTGGTGTGCAACCGTTTTGTAGAAAGAACCATAGCCGGACAGGTGTAAGCCCGGTTCTAAGAGGAGTTTGCAGTAATCGGGAGCAATCTCGCTGATCATTAATCGATGTCTCTGCACAAACCTTCGGATAACAAGGTAGGAAAGTATGGCTGCTTCCCTTACAATGTAGAGGATTTCTGTCGTGTGAGACTCCCTCTTCGGGATGCCATTGAAACTAACACTGGAAACATTTTACCATCATCCTAATGAATTTATCAGACACAATGATTGAGATGGTCCTCGGTATTAACAATTCTCTACGCAGCATCCTATGCTGCTCGAAACGACGTCCTTTCACTAGGTAAAGATGAGCTCAGTTAAAAAGCTCAAAAAAGGCACGTTTGATATTTCCCTCTTATGCCGGTTTTTCTCACGGTAGTAGATAAGTCTGTATCTGGAAATTTGATGTAACGAGAATTCGTTACAAAAGAAAGAAGTACACTCTTTCATAATTCTTTATGAACACCGGAAGGCAAGTAAAATAAAATTTGTTCACCAGCAGGACCAAAGTAGCAAGAAAACCCTGCATAGATAAAAGCATTTTGCACATACTTCTCCTCCTGTAAATTTGTCATATTCGTAATGTATGAAACTCATAGTATATAAAATATTTCTCTTTTTTAGAATCTGATATAAAACATCTCAGTTGTTTTTAGTTATAGAGATGGGGTAATTGTTATGCTCCAAAATATTTTACCAGAAGGAACCTTAACGCATAAGCTACCAACATACAGTTCGCATCACACCACCCGTTCTTCATATTTTGCTGTGATCAAAATTCGTTTTTAATTTATAAGCCCTGAAGGGATAAATTTTGTAAAACCACATAAGCTTTGTGAGAAACCAACAAAAATAAACGGTAGAACTAAATTGTCTAGAGCCCTAACTAAAACTTTTAAACTGTTAAAGTTTATTAGTATCAATCCTATATTAACATACTATTAGAAAGGCAAAGCAGTATAAATATTCATTAATTTTTTTAATCGAGAATTGTAGTTTGTATAAAAGCACGAAGTAAATAATAGCAGAAATTCCTAGCCACTATGAGAAATTGGCATAATTATTAAGACGTTGAAACAAGAGTAATGTAAATGGAAGTTCGTTTCTTTGTTGTTAGAAGTATTTTATTGGTTTATAAAAAGTTTCTATACTTGGAATTATTTTCATCAATTTCAATATTTTCTAAAAAATTTGTGATTTAAGAAGTAAACAAGATGGAAATGTATATAAAAAGTATATATCCATAAACATATACACTGAAAACAAAAGAAGACAAAAAGAATAACAAGTATAAAACACGAATTCAGAAATAAAAGATTTCTTTCTCAAAACGTGACTCACTATCTCTTCTAAGAAATTTTCCGACACCTTAAAGTGTTCTTGACAGATTGTTTATACATGTGACTCTTGTTTGCTATATCTTGAAAAAATATACTTCAAAGAACAGCGTAAACATTGCAAGAGGCTTACTTAAAAATAAAACAAATGTGCATTCTAAGAAAACTATTTACTAATTCTCTGTTAATGGACTGTTCTATAATAATCATAGATATCCAAATCTCGGAATCCAGAATTGTTTATGGTTCTAAAATTCTTCGAATTTGAAAGAAAAGAAATTAAGACATCAGAGGGAGTTTTATTAACTACATATGTGTATATATATATATATATATATATATATATATATATATATATATATATATATATATATATATATATATATATATATATATACATATATATATATATATATATATATATATATATATATATATATATATATATATATATATATATATACATATATATATATATATATATATATATATATACATATATATACATATATATATATACATATATATATCATATATATATATATATATATATATATATATATATATATATATATATATATATCCTAGACGTCCCGAAAGACGTTGCTCTATTTTAACGCTGCATATCCAAAAATTGTAATATTTTTTAAGTAAATTATAAATTGGACCATTTTCATGGAAAAGTTAGAAAAAACTATTTTTAAAATATTTGTCACCATCACGCGTATAGTCATCATAAATGTAAGCAGATTAAATTAAAATTCCTACATCGCCTGTATGATGATTAAATCCTGGCACTGGAAACTGAAACCCGTTGCACTGACCACTGTGCCACAGATACTTTGGGAGTGATGAGGATTAAACAGAGAATTAATTTCATCAAAATCAGACAAGCCGATTAGCAGGAGTTCTATTAGAAATATAGGAAGAGAAGAATTTGTATTTATATATATATATATATATATATATATATGTGTGTGTGTGTATGTATATGCGTGTTTGTGTGTGTGTATTATAGAAAAAAGCAAATATGATAGTATCCCTGTTTGCTAAGGAAACGCATCCCTTATAAATCCTCAAAAATTAAATTTTTGGAATTTTACATTTTGCTATTTGTAGAGAATTTTATTAATCTTTTAAAAGAAACCTCATTGAAATATTCAAATTCTAACCTGCCTATACAATCCTTGCATTTAATATAGCTTTTCAGAATACCATAAGAGCTTTAAACGCATTTTACTTAGAATAGTGTTTTTTAAACGTGTGCATACTATAAATGAAAAACTATTTAGCAAAAAAAAACATTTATAAAAAGCACCGTAATAAAATAAAGTACCTTAAGTGTTATTATAACGAGTAAGTTTTGTATATATCATTTAACAGTCTTCTTTAAAATTTCCTTTCCACCGTACTTCCTAGGAATAAATTATACGTAGATAATTACACTTTGAATAAGTTAAAGTATAAATCAAAATTAATATTGTTACTGTCATTTTCGTAATAACCTACTGGTAAAACAGTACTCGGTTTCAGTCTTGTTGAGTTATTGCAGGTCTAATTAGCTTTCGCGTTGCAAAAAGGTGATTATTACATTCCTAATATTAATTCCTAATGTCCTCCTAATAAAATAAAACAAATCTTCTTCGAGAATATAATTATATTCTCTGTTTGAATAGTAAATGTATATTGTAGTATAGATTAGAAAATTAAATGTGACTTCTAAAATAGTTTAGTATGCACTTGCATTAATTCCAAACTGCACAGTAGAATTTTGTAAATAAAATAATCAGTCTCAATATTTTCATAAAGATGTAAAGTCATAACTACCATTTTAGATATTAACTATTTTACTTATTTTGTTTTAAAATTATTTCTTGTGTCTAGTTATACAAGGATTCACATCATCATCCGTTGCATTTTATTTTACTGATTCTAAGAATTATTTCTTTTGTCTAAGTATCAACTATCACATTTTGATACATTATGTTACTCATTTAGCACCAATAGAGGAACATGTGTTACTTAAGGTATGCTACGGACGCGAGTAACACCACCTTTCTTAAAATGGGTCCTCTTAATTTAGAAGCAGGAACCAAGAATTGACACAGACTTCGCCTGCCATCCTCAGAGGTATCGTTCGAAAACTTGGAGGACATTGTGACTACGAACACATTTTAAGTCACCTTTATCGAACGCCGCGGATCTCAGGCCTTCTCGAATACCGAACCCGCAACCTTTCAGTTACGAATCGCCTTTGCCGACTGAGGTACAGCGGCTAATTATACCTTACATTAATTTTCTTTAAATTGATTTTGGTTTGGTTTTGGAGCGCTACGGTCTACTTTTTGCAACACGAGGGCTAATGAGACCGGGACCTATTGCTCAAAGCCGATTTCGAACGGCTACGAACAACCATGCCAGAGTGGGATTCGAATCCACGAACTCCGGTTCCGAAGGTCAGCACCCTGACCATTCGTCCATCGTTCGGCAGTTTCTTTAAATTTAAGATTATTTTGCAACTTTTTATTAGCCTGATTTGTACTTAATTATAATATTAATAGATTTCTTTAATTTTTTTAAATGTATTTCAAACTCAATTGTTTTTATTATGGGAAATTTTTTCAATAATTTATTCAATAAAGATAGAAACAGTAACTTTGAAATAGTGGAGTGGTATGTGGAATTTTCTTAACATTTAAAATAATAAGTCCATTTCTTCAAAATTTTGCTTCCTTTCCTCAAAATATTCAATTCAAAAATGGTATTATAAAATATTTTAAGTATTCTAATTAAAGAATATTTGTATGGATCCAAAAATATTTTAAATAAATGTATTTTGATATAAATGTATTTGGATAATAATGAAATACAAAAGTTTCAATCTCGAAACTGAAAAGTAATTTTATTAATATTGTTAAAATTGTAATAGAGAATATCCAGACTTTTGATACAGGCTCTTAGAGACGAAATATTCTGACATCTATCCCTTGTGGCAGTTTCATATTAAATTTTCAAATGCCACATTTTTCATCATGGGGAGACTATTTAGCCAGACTATTTTTATAATGTTTTTCAATAGTGATTTATATATTGTATTTTTACAAATCTAGAGCTCGACGATTATGAGAACATCCGGTAACTCTAATTTTTTCCTAGGATTCCATATCACCAGACTGATGAGATAAAGGCTTATATGCAATGTTTTTGACCACTAAGTTTTTTACCAAATTTTTCTTCGTTGTCACCAAAGTAGCCTTGTGGTGATTGTTTTAATGATTTTTGGATCAGGATTGTTGTGGTTAGTTCCATGCCTTATACTATAAAAAGGAACACAAGCCCATTGGTCAGTTTAGTGGTATCCAGAGATTTGTTCCGAGCACATTATTTTAAGATGTTTAGTCAAAAGAATTATGATAGTACTCCACGACTGTTTTAAAAATCATTTTTCACGTATCACACAGAGTGTGGCCAGGGCTTATTGGGCAACGAAAATTTATTGCAGTCATTCCATAGAATACAACCATCTTGAACACAGACCTGGCAAATGCTTATAAAAAATCTATTATCTTCCTCTTAAAGTGGAAGAACTGACGAATATGTCTGACATAGGGAAAAGACAATCAAGCGTCTAAAGATTAATGAAAATGCCTACTTGTTGAATAAATAAGGACTTGTTTTATTTTCAATTAGAGAGAATGTGAATTGGCAATTCGGCTGTAACCCTTACATAAAACGTACAGAAAAAATGCACACAACGACATAAAGATGGCAATGAATGAAGAAACCCCATGTAGTTACTTTAAGTCAGACTTTATATTAGAAAAGTGTAGAAGAAATGCGATCCTAAAAAGCAGGAAAACATATACCACATAAAATAAGTGCAAAACAGCTCGTGATGCGCGGAGTTAGAAGGCTGTTGCAACAATAAAAGTTCAAACTTCAAGCCACTGTTATTATTGTTGATGCTTTTTCTGATGCCACTTGGTCAAACAAAGAGCAATTGAGCAATATGCCATTCATATTAAGGTAAAGGGATGTATTTCGTTTTTTAACGAGAACCTCAAGGGTGAAAGTATAACTTTTGCTCAAGCTGGTCCTCGTAATTTTGAAGCATGAAACAAGCAAAATACTGGGGGTCTCTTACCATGCTATCCCCACAGGTATTGATTGAGAACTTGGAGAATATTGTAACCACAATTATATCTTAGGTGCCACAGTCACCTTTAACGGACATGGCTAATCCAACGGCTGCTCGGGTTACGAACCCACAACCCTCCAATTACTAGAGCATAGCCTTTGCCGACTGAGTTACCACAGTTCACGGATGTAATTGCATACAGTGTAGCGACATATGTATTAATACATATACCAAGCAAAATAATCTGTACTAATTTAAGATGTTGATTTTTGACTGTCACAAAAAATGGAATTTCTTAATGAACATAAAATACTAAAAATATCAATTTTTCTTTAAATATAAATTTAATGAAATCAATAAAACCTAATTATAATCCTGAAAAATATACAATTCTTATTTAAAAGTTAGAAAATAAATTCGTATGCACAGCTAATGAATGATGTGATAGGTAATTGAAGTCCCATACTGTTTCAGCTGTCGCGTCCGTGAAATCTTAAACTTATTCAGCAGGTGAACTTTTCATTTCAATTTAGGACTCCTCATGTAATATCTACACATCATTATTCGAAGAAAATTTCCCGATTCTATCTTCACAGCCTCACCGGTTTTATTATACTGTCAGTACCGTAGTGAAAAATTCATATCTACGAATACTGCAATTGATTTCAATACTTGGAGTATTTATAATTTTGCAAGCTGGAAGAGAATCATTTAATATTGGAAGATCATAGTTCCTTTATTCTTGCTGACACTTTAGGGGAAATATAAATGAAGAAATATTACTTTCAACTGGAGAAATTGCATTTTGCATCTCACTAAATGTCCCTTCAGTCTTATAATATGTTTCTAAATATCCTTCGAATGAAGTTTGAAACTTGCATTCTCCGTTAAATTAAACATTATGAAAATATTTATATTAAACAAATGAAAAATATAATTAAAAATTGTGAAGTAGAAAATTTGGATATTATCACTTTCTTTGTACATATAGACATAGATGGGTTTTGGCTTGGATTAAAGCGTAGCGGCCTATAGTTCTGCTACATGAGGGCTAATGAGAATGAAGTCTACTGTTTAAAGGTGAATCCAAACTCAATGTCATCAGCAGCAGAATTCAAACCCACGACTTTCATTACCTAAGAACATTTGTCTTACCATTCGGCCATCGTTCGATTAACCTTACATTAAAGGGGAAAGTAAACTTTGAAAAATATAAATTGGACACATAAATTACTATATAAATTTTTCATAAATATGTAAGAGGATAATTATTGGTAAGTCTTTTAATTTTTTCAAATCAAGTGTGACTTTACTATATATATATATATATATATATATATATATATATATATGTGTGTGTGTGTGTGTGTGTGTGTGTGTGTGTGTGTGTGTGTGTGTGTGTGTGTGTGTGTGTGTGTGTGTGTGTGTGTGTGCGTGTGTGTGTGTGTGTGTGTGTGTATTTTTGCATGTACCTGTGAGTGTGTATAACACTATACATAGAACTACTGAAAAATATTGGCATTTAAATCTTAACTCGGTTTGATATTAGAACAGGGTACTCCCGCCAACTTGATGATAAATCTCTAATCATAGTAGCTTAACTTTTTCTTATGTGTCCGAACAATCTATATCTATATTTTGAATTTTATTTAATTGGTATCCAGCTCTTCGTGGGAAACATTTTACTTATATTATAAATGCGCATGATGCTTTAAAAAATTTAGACTATTAATGGTTCACTACGGCTATTTTTTAATAATTGGATGCTGTTGGCTTTGTAAGCTGTTGAGGGAATCATTGCCCATAAATATAAATGTGCAGTTTCTAAGTAATTTTGGTTAATTAAGTAAGAGTATATAATTCTGTTGCAATGATGCACTCTACATCAATTAAATTCTTCAAAAAGAGCAAGGAATACAATATTCTGATGGAATACCTTTGTGTTTCAGTAGACATCGCCAATAATTTCGCCAAATTTGCCAAGAGGCACCCTATTACGAAGCATTACCCTTTAATTCTTCCTAAGTAAATTTTTATATTTAAAATAAATCAATATAGAGTATTAGAACTCAATGTAAAAATAAAACAAGGATACTTAAAAAACAAGAAAAGCATTGATACTACTCCATTAATTGATCCCATAATGAGAGAATTTCTTCCTCGTAATGAACACAAAATAACGCAGTGAACAGTGACTAATGTTCTATCCTCTTTTAACAATGAATAAAGTAAATATAGTCATTATGCGCCCTCTCCATGACCCTCGGGGATCTTTTATTATGCCTCATCAGTTCAAAAACCGTTCTCATCAGCTTTTCCACCATAATCTAGGTTATTACGCTATTTCTCAAGATTATTCCTCTTTACAAAATCTTCTAGTAAACTGAAATTAATCCCCTGCGTCCAAATGTTTAAGAGATTAAAGACAAATTCGAAGTTTGAACGTTGCTGATTTGAAATTCATTATCCCTATTAGGCATTTTGTCAGGCTGCGATGATTCTAAGAACATTTTGCTTCTTCCGACCGTAAGATTCCCTCGAGTAATTATTGAACGTTCATTCATCATATATGGCATGGTTTCAAGTTAAACTGTGTCAGTTTTAAGCTTGGGGCTTTGTAAGGATAATTCGGGGGTGTTCGCCGAAATGCTGTCTTAAATTTCAGTAAAACTTTCGATTATGTATTTTTAATATTGTTTCATTTTTACTTCTTTGCAAAAAGAGAAAGTAACATTGCAAACTAAACTATCGATTATCAACAAAAACATACATTTTGAACATGGGTGACCTTGAATCCCCTTTGACTTATATAAGCTTACGTGCATACCTATGCGGGTTTGGTGTACAATAGGGTACCCTTTAGTTTGGGAAAATATTCGGTGATATATTTTAGCTTATTGAATTTTGATTTATTTTGTGTACCGTGCGCCGGTTATAAAAATGTTGAATGCTAATTGTTTTACCATTTTTTAACGATTATTGCTTTATTGCAGAAATTAATTATATTATAATTTTTTAAATGTACTGAGAAAATTATGGAGCGGAGAAAAATTCGTGGCTGAAATTCAAGGATTAACTGCTCCAATCGGATAAAGAATTCTGCTGGTAAGCCTGGCTTGCAATTTCGAAAAGGATGTAAATTTCAAAGCTCCTATTTTATTAAAAATATGAAAATTGTTGATTAACTTAGTTACATTACGTTATCAAAAGTATTAAGTTAAATCTTTTTTTTATTATAAAATTGTGAAAAATAGCTTATTTTAGTTTAGGTTTTGTGTAGTGGCAGAGGGCATCTTGCTTGTCACATCTTGGCATAAAAAAACTCGCCAAATAATCAAGGGGTACCCGATTGTAAACATTTGTCTGTATATGCTTTAGGAATCATTAATGTTGAATTTTAAACACTTTAATCTTTCTGTAATGCGTTTTGACTAGTTTTATCGTGACTTCTGTATTTCGTATAACTCAAAAATGATTACAGCTCAGTTTTTTATCAATTTTTGACATCTCGGAGAAGTCAAAATCTATACTGACACATGAAATAACTGACGTCTCTTAGACGTCACTGTATACCAAGGGATTAATATTTGTCTTCTAACTTTACAGCTATATTTCTACTTGGTTGAATTAAGATATGAACATTTCATCAAGCATTTTTACAAAGCGTTTTAACTATGCGTAATTTCATATAAATTCAATTCCTTAAGTTCAGTTTATATTTCAATTCGAC
>CM063505.1:191346725-191361725 GCA_032207245.1 Pardosa pseudoannulata | reverse complement strand
CGCCGAGGGAGTCTTCTTTCTTTCTTATTCCATTGTGATCTAAGATTACAGATCTGATTAAACTCTTATAGTGGAGCTTCTCTAATTACGGGTATCGCCTCAGACAGAAAACATGATCTTTTGCGAAAGCATAAAATAACTCTCATGCCGAGTATTAATGTCACTTACCATGTCCCGCAACTTAGTTACATTTTGAATAATTAAATCCAATGCTTCACAAATCAAGTTAATACATATTATGAGGCTGAATATTTTAATAGGAAAAATGTCAGTCCATGCACAGTCTTGTGTAACATATAAACAATTTGGAAAAACTATTTCGATCAAAAAAGGAGATTCAATTTAAAAATGTTAAATTTTAATTTAAAATAAAATAAGCGGTTAAAAATTAATATTGAAAATATATAAATAATATATTTCAATGTTTGAATGCAATAAATTCTATATCTCGAGAGGAGGGGTTATAGGATGGGCTTGAAGTGTTTTTGTCGTATATCAGTTTCCAAACTTAAGCATTGGTATGGTCTGGATAATGATTTAATTTTTGTCACATGAATGGCGGAGGGTTTTGGATTTTTGTAAGTTGGTATCGAAATTGATTTCAGTCTTTCAGAAGCTCAAACATTTACTTTACCAATACACACACGAACACAAAAGAAGGACTCAAAGGATAAAAAATAAGAAAAGTTTCGGAACCAGTAAGAAATGGTCAGGAATCTCGACTAATTATGTCTGGTGTCGAACCCTGGGTTATTCCATTCTCGCTTGGTATTTATATCTCTTTCTAATCTGTATAAAATATAGAGGACTTCACAATAGTCGTTCAGGGATGGAGAATCATTCTGGAAAATAGTATTCTCTATGTACATAGATTACGGATAAAAATGTTCAATGTTTCATGAACAGTAACAAATGCTAAGAAATGACGAACAATTATCTATGGCGTCTAGTTCTATGTTATTTCCTTCTCGCTTGGTTATGTCTCTCTCTAACTTAAACAAAATATCTTGTGTCATCTGTCACGGGAGTCGTTGTGGTATGGGGAATCTTTCTTTGCAATAGCATTATCTGGGTACATACATTATGGATAAAAGTAAGCAACCTTTCGTGAACAGTAACAAATGCTAAGAAATGACAAACAATTGTCTCTGGCGTCTAATTCTATGTTATTTCCTTCTCGCTTGGTTATGTCTCTCTCTAACTTAAACAAATTATCTTGTGTCATCTGTCACGGGAGTCGTTGTGGGATGGGGAATATTCCTTTGCAATAGCATTCTCTGGGTACATACATTATGGATAAAAGTAAGCAACCTTTCGTGAACAGTAACAAATGCTAAGAAATGACAAACAATTATCTCTGGCGTCTAATTCTATGTTATTTCCTTCTCGCTTGGTTATGTCTTTCTCTAACTTAAACAAATTATCTTGTGTCATCTGTCACGGGAGTCGTTGTGGGATGGGGAATATTCCTTTGCAATAGCATTCTCTGGGTACATACATTATGGATAAAAGTAAGCAACCTTTCGTGAACAGTAACAAATGCTAAGAAATGACAAACAATTATCTCTGGCGTCTAATTCTACGTTATTTCCTTCTCGCTTGGTTATGTCTCTCTATAATTTAAACAAAATATCTTCTGTCGTCTGTCACGGGAGTCGTTGAGGGATGGGGAATGATTCTTCTCAATAGTATTCTCTGGGTACATACATTATGGATAAACGTAAGCAAAGTTTCGTGATAAGTAACAAATGCTATGATATGACGAACAATTATCTCTGGCGTCTAATTCTAGGTTATTCTCTTCTCGCTTGGTTATGTCTCTTTCTAATCTAAACAAAATATCTTCCGTCGTCTCTCACGAAAGTCGTTGAGGGATGGGGAATGATTTTTGTCAATAGTATTCTCTGGGTACATACATTATGGATAAAAGTAAGTAACCTTTCGTGAACAGTAACAAATGCTAAAAAAGACAAATAATTATCTCTGGCATCTAATTCTAGGTTATTCCCTTCTTGCTTGTTTATATCACTCTCTAATCTAACTAAAATATCTTCTGTCATCTGTCACGAGAGTCGTTGAGGGATTGGGAATCATTCTCGGCAATAGCATTCTCTGGGTCCATACATTATGGATATAAGTAAGCAACGTTTTGTGAACAGTAACAAATGTTAAGAAATGACGAACAATTATTTCTAGCATCTAATTCTAGGTTATTCCTTTCTTACTTGTTTATATATCTCTCTAATGTAAACAAAATATCCTTTATCGCCTGTCACGGGAGTCGTGGAAGGATGGGGAATCATTCTTGACAATAGTATAATCTTAATACATACATTATGGATAAAAGGAAGCAACGTTTCTTGAACAGTAACAAAAGCTTAGAAATGACGAACAATTATGTCTGGCGTCTAATTCTAGCTTATTCCCTTTTCGCTTGGTCAAGTGTCTCTGTAATCTAAACAAAATATCTTTTGTAGTCGGTGATGGGAGGCGTTCAGAGAGGGGGAATCATATTGAATATGGTATTCTCTGGATACATACAGTATTGATATCAATGTGGAATAATTTAAATATGAACTGATATGCCGATTTCGAGAGAAAGGATGGGTGCCTTAAAGTCATTTTGTCTCATATCCTGGTTTCGGAAATAGGAATACTATGGACTGGATAATTATTTAAAGGTATTCTCTAGGTGTACACATGATAGATGACCGTAGGGAACATTTTAAATATGAACTGATCACCTCACAATGCGAACTCAAACATAAATGTTCAGTCATGATCAAAAATATTCTACAAAGAAATCTTCTGCAAGACTAATATATATCTATCTCTACCTATTTTTCAGGATGATTTACTTTAATGTTTTAGAATCGATAAAATTAATATAACTTTCATGAATATCTTCATCAGTAAAATTACATAATTTGTTTAAAGTCCGTAGTATGTCAACATTCGAAATTCCCACCAATAAAATTACTAAGAATTCTTTGTATGATATAGTATTATTTCGGATGGGAATCCAATTGAAAACCTATATATGGCATCCAATAGAGAGGGAAATCGTTTAAAAGGTACCTGAATCTTTATGGCAGCCCAAGAAATATGGATGTCTGGTACTACTAAATATCTCTTGAATATACCCGAAAATCAATTTATCAATTGATAGCCGTTGTGCAGCTGTCATGAAGAAAGTTGTGGCCAAACTAAATATGAATCACATCCAATCTTATTACAGTTTCTACTTCCTCTTGGGGTAAATTAATCAAATTCTTTATTACAGAATAAGATCGGCATATACATATATTTTTACAAATTTTTAAGAAAACATTTCTTTATTACATTTTATAAATTAAATACTTATATTATGTCTATAGTTCCAAATGTGCAGATATTTTCTTTTTTAAATATTACCAAAACCATATGCCTAATGGTTGTTTCCCCAGTATGCGATGGAAATATTTATCTCAGTGCTATATACATATACAAATATAGACATATATCAAAATTATTACACTTAAAATAGCTCTCAAAAAATTCTACACTTCTAACAATTATTCTTTCATATCTGTTTTCCTAGATACCAAATATTTTATCTAAAAGCCTGCTCGATGGCTTAAATTTCGTTCTATCCGTCTCTCAGACAAGCTCTGAAGTAAATCCTAATTTTATGTCCAGCCCGCACATATTCCAACTTTTTAATGGTCCAAGTTCCTATCTAATTTCTAATAACACTGACTTAGCTTGACTCTCTTGGGAATGTTCACTGCGTCTTTCGCGGTGGGGTCAGAATATTGTAATTCAAGTGTGTTTCGTGTATCACCTCATTATCTGCTCTTGATTGAGAAAGATGTTTTTTTAGGCTATAGACTTGCTGCTGCTTTTTATATTATGGCTCTACTGCAAGTTGTATATTATTTAAGCTACTCATTGCCCAGTAATCCCGGACAGTTAAAAATAATTGGGGCTAATGGATTAATTCAGCCTTATAAATTATATATATATATATATATATATATATATATATATATATATATATATATATATATATATATATATATATATATATATATATATATATATATATATATATATATATATATATATATATATATATATATATATATATATATATACATATATATATATGTATGTATCATCAAAATACAAAGCACCTAACTTTGTAAAATTGATCAATGCTTCCCAAATAAGGTGATCATGTCACGTATTTCGATATAGTGGGGAAAAAATAACTGTTAAAAAATACCTTCCAAACCCCAGAGCGAAAGAGGAAAAGAGAAATACCGATAGCATAGGAAATTACCTATAATAGGAACTAGGATTCAATTAATTTCTATTCATAATATGCATTGGATGGAAATCTATATAAATATTTCACAAAGTAGTCTCACATAAAATGCTTTTTTTATGAGTTCTCTATTTACCAGTAAAAAGTTTGAGTTGATAACGATATATTTTAAAACTACTAATGAACTTTAAAGATTTTTTATGAGTATATTATTTATTATATGGAAATTCATTTTTACTTCCATACTCATTCTAATAGTTTAGAAGTCTTTCATCGTACTTCAAGGTACTTAACTGGCAGTAAATCAATCTAGTTAAAACTTTGCATAACTATTTTGAAATACAGGAGAATAGTAACATAATGAATCTCTAGCATATCTGGACATTGCTGTAACTTGGTACTCCAGACTAATAACGGCTTAACGTATTTAGAATACGAATTTAAATACTGACAGACACTTATAAACAATAGAATTCCGTCTCACTGCAATGAATCTCGCGTTCTATACTTAATAAACTACGCAGTACCAAATCATTAACTTCCGCTAGAAGAATTATAAGCACTAGTTAATCACGTCTCGGCCGGATCCATAATTTCCAGAATAAGATCTACAAAGACTCTTCTCCAAATCCCCAAATTCTTCAATGATCTGGAATAATCTCGTATATACTCCAACTCCTATAAATTTCTCGAGAGTAATTTGTAAAGGATTAGAATTTTCCTGTACATTGAAACCAATCATGTGTCTAAATACTTAGATTTTCACAAGTGCTTTGGTGCTTATGACTAGGCTCTGGAACTCTGATCATTCCACGCGATGATTCATTATTTCGATGGGCGCTTTGTCAGGACTGAAGGCCAGAGAGGAGTTCGTGTTGCCTCCTCAGGTAGTTACAAACCGGTAAGTGATTATTTGGAAGCCTTTCGACCATTTAAGAGTCATGTATCAAATGAGAGGAGAACTAGGTTTCCGCTCCCTCTTGTTACTTATGTCAATCTCATAACTAATTACTGAAAATCTTCAAATTGCTGCAGAACCTCCTGAGATAAGGGGGATAATTATCAGCATATTGTTTCAGGAGGGCGACGAATGAACTGAAGTATTGGAGGTAATTAATTTTTTTCTTAAAAATGGAAAATCAACGAATATTTATAAGCGACAAGTTGGATCAGACGGAGAATTTGATAAATATTTTAGTATGCTCTAATGCGGAGAATAATAATGATTGAATTAAAAAAGATAAATCATAGTTTAATCCTTTTTTAACACTAAACATACCATATAACGGGTCAAATGACCCACAAGGTTTATGTGAAAAATGCGATGGGAAATGAATTAAAAATTCTTATTCTTTGTGTTTGCAATACATAAAAATTGACAATATACAATTTTGTTTAATTATAATAAAGTTTATTAGTCTATTTCCTTCCAATTTTCATATTTCATACATTTATAATCAGAAAAAATAAAGTCCGGTCATTTGACCGGACTATGGTAAAAATGCGTATTCATTAAGTGTTGGTATGTTTAGTGTTTTAAGCTGAAACTAATTCAATGTAAATATTACTCAATGACATAAAAAACTTTTTACCGATACAAAAAGATATATTTTAGTTTTACCATACCTTGTTTCTACAATTAATAATCAAAAAATTATGTGACTGAAAACTCAATAATTCATAACTAATTATGATTTTAATTACTGAATATATATATTACATAAATAGAGTTACGGTTTTCATTTTTTCTGATTATGTAACTTTATTATGATTATTTTCATTATGTAACTTGATTCTCATTAGTAATCTGATTACTTAATTTGATTTCGAATACTATTGTGTCTATTCAACATGAATATCCATATTCAATTTCTAAAAATATACAATATAGTAAGAAGTAAATGAAGTATTACATGTTCATTTCTATCTGTAATATTTCTTTTAAATTATCAAAATATTAAATTTCATTCAGCATATAATATTAAGTAAACATTGTCAGTAGTAATTATTGTAAAAATATAATTAAGATACTAATTTACTGCTAAATGTGAAATTTACGTATTTTTAAAGCTAAAATATTTCTCCTTTAACAAAATTTTAGTTTTTCTGCTCATAAATAGTAGGAACTCTGACGATGCATATTAAAATTATTCTAAAATTTTAAAAGTAGATTATAATGAAAATATTCTTCGAAGCAAGGAAAAGAAATGCTAATCAAAGATTTAAAATTTTTTGAATTATTGAATATTTCAATTTTGCAAATAAAAATATTTTATGTGTAATAACTAATATACAACTTTTATATATGCGCATACAAACTATTACTGACATATCAAAATGTCAAAAAAAATTTCATTAAAATTATAAATAAATTTTATAAAATATTCAGTTTCTTTTTAAATATAAAAAAGGATAAAAATGTGATTTTTAACTCCTTAATAGCCGTATTTGTATCTGACGTGAAATTTTTTCTTCCAAAAAAACGGAAAAAATTCCTCATAACGCCTGAAACCATATATAATAAGAAAGATGTTATATATTTGTTATATAGTATAAATGTTATATATTTTATTAATTTATTAAGGGTAAGGTGTTTTTCGTAATTAATTTAAAACACTATGAACATTTAAAACATTAGTAAAGAATGTGATGATATTTGAACAAATTTCAACAAAATAACATAACAAGGGGCTGGGTTCTTTCCACTGTACCTCAGATCTGAGTATTTATTTGTTTTGAGTTAGTAAAATTGTATTTATATAAATAGGTCCAATACTAACCTAACTGAAAATAAGTTAATTATTTGATTCCTTTAAAATATTTAATGCCTTAAACTTTTTAACTGCTTTCTTCACTCTTTTAATTGGGAAATGTATTCCACAATTCGCTTTCCCATTTAGTTTTAGTGTGAAGTATTGTTTTTGCCTATTCTTAAGTTTAATACATAATTTATAAAGTTACGTAAACTTTTAGAAGTACTTTTGTGTTCTGTTTTCTTTTTAAATAAATTATAAAGAATGAAAGAGTTATAATAAAAGGGTTATTTTATTAATGTTTTACGCCATTGAAGGAAAAGTAACAGCTTTTTGTATCTTATAATCACACTCTATGACACATTTCATAAAACAAATCTCAAAATACAACCCAGATCCTTATTTCAAGCCCTATTTTTCCCGGTTAAGAGCAGGCGATTAAATTTATTAATTTCTCACACAATAAATAGGTAAATATTACATTTTTTCTAGTATTATAACGTCATCCCTTTAACCATCTCATTTAAATATTTTTTGAATTAAATTATTTAAATATCGTCTGGATTATTTTCATCACTGAACTGAGATATTACGTAAATAATTTTCTTTTATATTTTGCTTAAATAATAGACTATGCACATATGTGATAATTTTAAATTTAATCATTGATTATTTTTTGTTACAATGAAAATTTTATCACGGGTATTAACAACAAATTCTTTTCATAAAAGTCTAGGAGTCTATTTCAAGGATTATTTCGCTGCAAGAAAATGCGAAAGGATTTCCATTCTTAAAGTACACAAATTTGTAACTTTTATTTAAAGGTCAAGAGGATTGATACCCTTGATACCCTGAAGAAACTCTCGAAAAAAACTACACAAATTCATTCTCATGTGTAAATTGGCTAGATCATCATAAGAGCAAGATGTTTTAATGGTGGCAATAATTCACAAAAAGAAAGAGTTAACAATATCGTGGTATCACATAAGGTGCTTCGGACAAAAACCCATGTCATAATTCCTATATTCCTTTGTTATATGTTTCGGAACGCATGGCACCCAAGCATTTGAATATTGTATCCTTTCATGCAGAAATATGTAACACTTCTTTTTCTCATAACTATTTTATCCGCTATTTCACAATGATTGATTCGCTGACTATTTCTCTATAGACTGTCTACAGCTGATATGCTTCCTGGGTGATAACCATGTGCTTTAGCCCTAGTTGTGCAATATAGCCCTTACAGCGGTTCCTTTATGAATTAATTACTGCATCATCGGAATACTTACTTGTGTCATGCACATTTTGTATGTGACGATAAACTTATCCAGTACTCACGTTTCGGGTCTTAAAATTTTTGAACGATTGCATATTGAGAATGCTTGGAAGCATACAAAGCACAAGCGATGCCACAGTATTTGTTCTTGCATTCTTCCACAGGCATCTTAATTTAACGATTTAACATGTATTTTCAGCAGAGACCTCTATAGAATACTGATTGATTTTCTCTACCTTAATATGATGGCATCATCATGCCAGTGCCAATTTCATTTGAACGATATATATATGTGCGTGTGTGTGTGTATGTATGTATGTAATATATCAAAATTATCTAACTTTAATATTTAAAAAAAAAACCTCCTCTCTCTTAATCTAATTCCTTAAAATCTTTTTTCCAGCCTCTAAATGCATTAATCAAAGGAGCGTTCTCGATTTAAAATTTTTCGATGCATTTTCCCAAAGCTTTCTGTCCTATGGATGTAAATTTTCTGTCTATTCAACATGTTTTCCAGCTGTCGCCGGCAAATGGCTCCGCGTTTTTCCTGGTCCTAACTTTTTAATTCGCTATATTTCTTGTCAATTGGAAAAATACTCTGTCTTCACTCTTGGGTACACCTCTGTTCGAGCAGAGTGATTTTTGTGTTATTTCTCTTGCCTCTTGTTTACTAGTAAAGATGTCCTCTTTTAGCAGCTCTAAAATAAACTTTTAACTAGATTTGTGCCGTTCTCTTCAATGTGGATCGACTGCATTGTTATTGCAGCTAAGCTGATTAGGATTCTTCTTATCCAATAGCCCGGGCAAGTAAAAATAATAGGGGCTATAATGTCCAGCAATACCTGGATTATATATATATATATGTGTGTGTGTGTGTGTGTGTGTGTGTGTTTGTGTGTGAAATGTATTCGCACAACTGTATGTTTGAATTTATCTAGAATCCCGGCACATATACAAATTAAGTCTATATTTTGAATTTTGGAGAAATAGGCTCATTAATCGTAAACATTTTACAGTATTCGCTACTCAATGAAAATATTTAATAAAATCTTGTAAATGGATATTTTGAAAATAGGATTCTCTCACTTCAGAATCTATTGAAGAATATGTGAAATGAAACCCGAATTAATACCCCAATATGCTTTCAAATCATAAAGGATCGTTCCGATAATTAATGCAGGTTGGAGCAATGTTTAGATTTTGGATTTCTCTCATGACAGCTGTGAGTACTTGAAAAGTCCGTGATTAGTTTTAGTTCAGAAGTATTCAATGAATACCGGATTTTCTTGAATGAAATCCTCGAACCAAGAGGATCATAGAAAAGTTCTGGTTTATTCAGAAGCTTACAACTAATATTAATCATTTACATTTAGGTTAGATTTTAAATATGCATGTTCTATCCATATTCGTCCTATAATGGCAGTGATTTAATTACTAAAATTTTTTATTTTGAAAAAATGTTTTAAAAGGGATTAATTTTAATAAGTGTTATCTTTTGCACGGCGATCAACTAATTAGTCATGCATCGCTTTTAATTAATTTGCTGGTATCCTTTAATTACATTTTTTATGGGACAAATATAAGGCAATTACAAGAGTAAAAATATACAAGCATGCTGTGTTTAATCTAATCTGTAAAATAATACTCTAATACAAAAAATAAAAAGTAAGTCAGTCATTATAAATTCTTCTAATGTATCCACTATATACGGTAATAAAAAATCAACAACGATGTTTTAATATAGATAATGATTTCAATCGCTTTTACAAATGAAGGCAGATGATAGAAGCCATCCAGAATGGCATTAATAAGTATGAAGCGTAGGGTCACATTCCACTCTGAGATTTGATTTAGTTTGGAGTGCTAAGGTCTACTCGTTTATACACGAGGGATAATAATACTGGTTCTTACTGCTTAAAGGCACTTTCGAACTGCTACGAACATCCATCAATCAAGCGCCAAACGGGGCCCATATGGCCGTGAGGCCCTCCAAGCTGAACCCGGCGGTGGTGGGCTGATCGAAAGTATTGGGCTACCCCACCTTGCACTAGGCCTGTCGAAGTACCCGGCCCGCAATCGTCGCGCCGCGGGCACAATCTACGAGGGAACGCAGAAGACGGGAGCTGCTAAGAGGAGGGAATTTAGAAAACTTACTGGATACTTAGCGGGCCTCCTGACACCGGAGAGAACCACGCGGGACAAATGAAGGAACACAAGAGTGGAAATTCAGCTCGTTGCACCATAGAGGACGAGAAGAAGAAAGGAACCGAAAGAGAGAAACAGGAAATTTAGAGAGGCCTCAGGACCATCACTCAAAAGTCATTGCGACGGAAGTTTGGCCCACCCTGCGGAACCCTCGTGACTCGGCGTGCTTGAAAAAGGGATCGTTGGAACTTCATTGTTCCAGGAGACAAGAAAAATCCTAACCTAATGAGGCCTGAAAAAAAAATCGAAACTGGAGTGCCTTAGGGCTGTGGTACTCAAATGAGGTAAGAATCCTTGAGTTAGCTGCGATGGTCAGCCCTTGGGGTCTGGCCTCGACTTACGCGAACCGCACTTAAAAAAAGAGGCGGTGGTTCCCAAAAAGAAGGAGTCATCATCCTGAGTTTACAGCGGTGGCCAGCCCTTGGGGTCTATGAACATCCATGTCCGCAAAGGATTTGAACGCGCAAACTCCGGTTCCAAAGACCAGCTTTCTATCAATCGCCACCGTTCGAAAATTTCACTTTACTTTGAGAGACAGAAACGAGTAAAGTCCAAACACAACTAGCATGAACACGATATCGCCTCTGACATAATTTTGTAACTACCAACGTTGCATATCGACTAAATAGACATTTACTGTATGCAAATTTCCATTGAAAAGCAGCAGCATATTTGCTATTCTTAGGTTGTTCTGTAAAACTTTAATTAGGCATTCTTTTCTGAGAGCAGCGTATTACCTTAAACAATGTTCAAAACGTTTCGTGAGAAAATAGGAATAATTATGTAATGTATATAATTTATATATATGTATTATATATATATATATATATATATATATATATATATATATATATATATATGTAATATATCAAAATTAGTTAACTTTAATATTTCTTCAAAAACCTTCTCTCTTCCATTTTAATTCATCTAAATATCTTTATCAGCCTCTAAATGGGTTAATCAACGAAGTATTTTCCACTTAACATTCCTTTCTGTCCTAAAACTGTAAACTTTCTGTCTATACAGCAATTTCCCAGGTGTTGGCGGAACATGTTTTCGCGTTTTGCTGATATTGCAGTTAATTCGCTTAGTAAGCTGTTTTTGTTGTGGGAAAATTCTTGTTGTCAGCGCTATTGGGTGTACTTGTGTGAGAGCAGAGTGAACTCTGTGGCATTTGATTTTATATTGTCCAGAAGGAAAGATGTGCTATGTTGCTGCTCTGAAATAAAGTTTTAAATTAGACTTCTGAGTTCTCTTGAATATGAGATCCGACTGCATCTTTGTACTTTACGAATGCTAGCTGGTGAACTTTCTCCTTGTGAAGGAGTTTTATATAAAAAATGGAATACATATATATATATATATATATATATATATATGTATATATATGTATATATATGTATATATATACATACATATATATATATACACACACACACACACATATATATATATATATATATATATATATATATATACCGGGTAGCCATAATTAAACTGACAGTGCTCACAGTGTTCTGTAGCGCATTCTATTTGCGAGGATGAAGCCACATTTTGAAGGAAGATTAAACAAGACGGGGGACGTGAAAAAAAAATTAGTTCCAAAAGTCACCGCTAGATGAATATTTGATGCTGTGTTATAGAAAATAGAGCCGTAAAAATGCAAAATAATACGGAATAAAACTACTTTTTATTATGCACATTTTCTGATTTAATTCAAGAGTAACATGGCAAAACTTTACTACATAAACACCGATAAAGTCTCGTGATCTGCAATATCACGTACACTGAGCAGAAGAAGAAGTTCTTTATTCAAATTTCACTTTACATCCATTAGCACAGTTAAGAAATTAATTTCCGTATTGATTTGCATTTGTTAACACTCTATTTTCTATTACAGAGCTCCAAATATTCCCCTAGCGGTGACTTTTGGAACTAATTTTTTTTCGCGAAATCCTTCGTCTCCCGTCTTTTTTAATCTTCCTACAAAATGTGGCGTCATTCGAACAAATAGATCGCACTACAGAACACTGTTAGCACTGTCAGTTTAGTTATGGCCACCCTGTATATACATATATATAATGATATTTTTATCCCAAAAAATTAACCAACATATTTATGTCTATATTAAAATAATTTTTTGCATCCTTTTCTAGCAACCTTGGTGAACATCTTTGTTTCCCTATTAATTTGGCCAAACTTTAGAAGAGCTCGTGGTGCTTAAACTAAGTAATCGGTGTATTACTCTTGACCTCAATTAAAGCTTCTAATTGCTTGGCCCACACACCTATTTAACCGAAATGTACATATTTTTCTTGCAGCCGTCCTTGAGAGTAGTTGCCTAAACAATCTCTATTTACTTGGATCCTAAAATTTCTTTTATTTCTTTGTTCAACGAGGTTTTTCCACTCGATTACACCTGAATGCAGGAATTCAAGATGGACTCTCTTCCCTTTGTAATAAGACAAAAATCTCATCATACATACATACATACATACATATATATATATATATATATATATATATATATATATATATATGTGTGTGTGTGTGTGTGTGTGTGTGTGTGTGTGTGTGTGTGTGTGTGTGTGTGTGTGTGTGTGTGTGTGTGTGTCAGGTCCCACTGAACGACAGTAGAGTCCTGAGTACAATTTCATTGCTTTATTCAAATCTCAGAGCACACTAATCATCAATTATCTTCAATGGCGTCGCACATTGGTGCCCAACTTTTAACAAAGGCAGGCTTAGCTGCTTCGGGTAGCCACCGATCTGTCCGTAGAATGTGCACACTGCTCTCTGCTCAAGATCACTGAGCGTGAGCCGTATTTATGCTGCTAACTCCTCACGCCGCGTCACTCTCAGTAAAGAATCCTTAATTAAAATCTTTTAAAGTTAATCTATAATTTATATCCTGATATATATATATATATATATATATATATATATATATATATATATATATATATATATATATATATACGCTAGATGACCCGACAGACGTTGTCATGTTTTAACTCTAAATCCAAAAAATTTTAAAATGTTTTAAATAAATTATAAATTAGAGAAATAATTGATGAAGAAATAAATAGAAAAATTATTTTAAAAATTTTTGACGCCACCACGACCACAGTCATCCCAAACGTAATTAGATTAAATTAGACTAAAGCCCGTTGCTCTGTCCACTGCGGCACAGTCGGTAGGGAAAGGTTTCAAGCGGCATTATCATAATCTCAATATGCACTCAATTCTGGATTTTTAATAAGGAAACATTTTGTATCGCATCAAATTGTGAAGAATTTTATATATAAAAATGTATATGTGTGTATATATATATACATATATGTATATATACATATATATACATATATATCTACATATATATATATATATATATATATATATATATATATATATATGTATACATATATATACATATGTACGTATATGTATACATATAGTCTATACAAATATATGTAGAGAGAGAGAGATAATGACAATACTCTAAAAATAGTTGAAATTATTGAAAACATTTTAGTGTTACCCTAATTTTGAGAACGGGTAATTGTTCGAAAAACTGTATAATCGGGTACTGAAAAATATTTTCATATGAATAAATATGTATCTATGTCAATTAATATAAGAAAATTTTTTGCAAAGTGTAAATGAGTTAATTACCATTGTGTACATAAATTTAAACATTAAAGACAAAAATTAATTTTTTCAATTCCGTACCAGTGAAGAAAGTTTATCCATTCTTTATTAAATTTCAAAAATAATATTTCTCACTTTATAATAGGAATTAATTTAATAAATTTTGTTTAGGTAATAAGGATCAGTGAAGTAATAATATAAAACATAGCTCAAAGACATTAAACTGCCTTAATTTTTAATAACCTTCTTTTTTCTCATAATCTTAAGTACAGATAAGCGATATACATGTGTTATTATGCTGATTATGGAAATATTTTGACGATTGTATATAAATTTTTCATGTTCCAGTAAAACTTATGACAAAATTTCCAATAGTATAACAGGAAAATTTCAATCTCCTAATTACAGATTTACAGATAAAAACCATAAGCATCTATTTAAATACAAAACTACTACCTTTTTTCGTACATAATAGTCTATTTGTATAGGCTATTATACAATATCCATTTTTCAATGTTTGTCAACTGTTTTTTCAATGTATGTATTTTATCGTAAAGTGGTCACTCAAGAGACAAAACTAAAAGCAATGACCATAGTACAAATTCCAATCTCCTGTATGACAAACATTTTGAATACCGGTGTAAATATTTGAGGTAAAGACTAGGGTAAATATATAGTTGCTTAGAATATGTGCTAATTCGTAGAATATTTACACTAAAACTAACTTTAAGTAAACTAACACAAGCTAAAATAGAACTATGTGGGATTGTATGTGATACAGCTTTAAAGTAAATACTTTTGTCGAA
>CM063505.1:191336725-191341725 GCA_032207245.1 Pardosa pseudoannulata | reverse complement strand
ATATATATATGTATGTATATATATATATATATATATATGTATATATATATATATATATATATATATATATATATGTATATATGTATATATATATGTATATATATATGTATATATATATATATATATATACGCATATATATATACATATATATATATATATATATATATATATATATATGTATATATGTATATATGTATATATATATATGTATGTATGTATATATGTATGTATATGTAAACTAGAAAAAAATTAATACAGAATTTAAGAATATTACACTATTGCGACCAACTCTGGCTGAATAAATAGCAACATTTTGTCAAAACATCAGTGGCAACAAAATTACCTGTAAAGAGAAAAACAAAACTAGACAAACTTTATTTTGTTATTGTTATTCTAAACAAGTCCAATTTCATCAAAATATTACTCCAATAGTCCAATAAGTCACCTGGCATTTCTCAACATTTTATATTATTTCAGCGAGAAGTAAAATAAAAAAAACAGTGTATCTATATTGCATACGCTCACTAGCTGATTCGGTTTCCAGAAAACTGATAGAAACCTAAGTACCTGAAACGAGACGGGTGACAGTTTCCAGACAAAATAATTGTTTCCTGTGCAGAGCACCAGTTTGTCATTTAAAATTGCAAAATCAGTGCTAAGAGTACGAATCAGGGTACCCCGTTAGACTTAAAAAAAAGACAAAGGATTAAAATATGCAGGATTTTATTAACGGAAAAACGGAAGAGATACCGCTCTTAAATTTATGTTCTTTCATAACGAAATATTATTAAAATTCGGAAAATAATTAAAAATCGTTCAGAACTGTTAAACGTAAGAATCCCATTGTTTTGTTGCTACTTTTCAAATTTCCATATTTTTTTTTATTTCATACTAAAATGCCTGAATTTTTATGTAGAAATATGTTATATATCTTTTTAATACACTTATATATTTATAAAATAATGCTTATAAAAATAAAAAATATTTTTAAATATATTTTTATGACTTGATTTTTTTTTTGTTCGTTAAATCTTTTCTCATTTTCTCGTATGTTTACAAGAAATATTTTGCACAATAAAATAAAGAATATACTTGTAAAATAAAGAATATACTTGTAAAATTGAATCCAACTAAAAAAACAAGTTTAAACACATTTTATATTTTTAAAACTGTTGAAGCATAATAAAGAGTCGCAGATTTCAAAACACTTTTTATTAAAGACTCTAAAATAATAATAATAATAAAGATGATAGTGATGCAAAAATCATCTTTCTATATAAAGAGTAATCTTTGGAGCACCTCGCCCTGTTGGGCATATCTCCAGTAAGCAAGGTAAGATACTTAACAAGGAGTCGGTTCATAATGAATATTTTGTATATCAAGATCCAGTTACAATAACGTTATAATATAATAGTGAAAAGGAAAATATAAACATATATACATATAAAGTAAATATAAGTTAAAGAAGGCCGTTAAATAAAACTATCAAAAGTAGTTAAATACCATAAAATTGGAGAAAATATGATTGAAAAAAAAATTAAAATGTCTGAAGTAATGAAAAAACAATAATAAAAAAAGAATCTTATAGAAACAAAATTATGAACTTAGCATAAGTAAAATTTTACAGTTAGAAAGAGTGGCATATAAAAGTAACATTATCATGCAGCTGGCCTAACCCAAAACATATAGAACTGTGATGATGGGTAGACAAAATTATTTAGCTTAGATATTAATGTGTTTAAAGCATACAAATGCCTAAAAATACTCATAAAATAATAGAAAAATAAAAAAGTATTTGAAGAAAGAAAGAATTTAAATGAGTAAAGAAGGCCTAGGTCTGCTTCTGAACTCCAGATCTGCGAAATTGATACAAAAATACGGGATACATTGGGCTTTTATAGTTTTATACAGATTATGAGGCTAGCCAAACAAATGCAGGCACAAGACAAAATATAATCAAACACAATCAATGAAAAACAAAAGGATAAACTAAAGAAAACCTCGTAAGTGCGAGAAAGCTATGACTTAAATAATAATAAGAAGCCAAAACACCAAGTCGCCAAGTATGAGTGCGATTACATATTTCAACAAAAACATAGTTAAAATTGTACCCTTTTCCGTGGGTAATATTGACATGTACTTACCTCTCTAAAACAAAAAATATGACTCTCAAACCAATAGTTTTGGTTCAGTTACAAGAGAACATCATTATATGAAAATTTTAAAAATTTTGTACAAAAATATTAAATAGGTTGAAACATTTTGCTTGCAATATTAAAAATTTGGATTCTAAGAAAAATCAGCTTAAAGTAATGCATAAACAACTGAAAAGCACTAGAGTGTCTTTTATATTTTAATCCTAACTTTTAAATTACTCTGAATTTCTTATGTCATTTTTATAAATGCGTATAACATCTCAATCTGTAACATTTTTTTAAATAAAAATTTAAAAGGTTTAAGGATCCTGGGACTGTTTAAGGTTAAATTTTTAATGTATTGCACACACACATATCTAGATAGATAGATAGATTGTGTATATTAGACTTTTTACATTCTTTGAATGTACTACGCCCAATTTTTCAAAAGTTTCTATAAAACTTTTTTTTTTATCCTAAGAATCTAAAGACTGCTGTTTTCATTTTTTAAAAGGACTTTTTAAAGGAAACCTCGCCGGGTATCTTTTTATACAACGTCCTGAAACGAACAAGTTAGATTTCGCCCTATTTCCTTCCTTTTTTTCCCTCTCCTTTAAAGAAATTGAATTTCGTAAAGGTGACGTCTGAATTTAGCCATCGTAATGTGAAAAGTTGTCAAATGAGTTTCTTTTATATAACGATGAATCTGAAAAGATTCTGCATCGACTGAATATGTTTTAAGACGCGTTTTTTCTCTCGTGTGAAAGAGGTGCGTCAAAGGAAGACATTGATCTGGTCCTCCTTTACAGTGTTAAAATCATCACAGTTTTAAATATTGTGGAATGTCTGTTGAAAATTGTTTTCTAGTGCCTTCGGAACGTAAATAGTGTACGTATCTTCATTTTACTCTCTTGAAGATGTGTCTCCAAAAGTATATTAACTACGACAGTTTGAGACTAAAAAAGTATATTTATGACCATAATTAAATATTATAAATGAGATCCAGCTATGTCTATTCGCTGTATTAAATTTTAAAATAAGTTTATTAGATTACGATTAATTCTAAATATATCATAATCCATCTTTAAATCATCTTTCTGCTACTGCCTATGTGACCAAACATTCTGCCTCATTATATAGTTATATATATGTGTGTGTATATATATATGCATGCATATACATACATATACACATACATGCATGCATTCATATGCACACTTACATCATACAAATACATACATATACATACAAATACATATATGCATTATATGTATATATATATATATATATATATATATATATATATATATACACACATATATATATATATTTATATATATATATATATATATATATATATATATATATACATATATATATGAATAATCTTGAATAAAGAAATGCTAGTATGAATTGGCTCGAAAGTTATGTTCCTTAGATATATAAGAAGAAGAATTATACAAAAGAAACAAAAGACTACATTTATCATTAGATGACAGTTTTTAAAGATATAATTTCAAGCAGAATCCAAATATATAAATGCTTATGTGTGTGAGAGATTGTGTGTAAAATATTAAAATATATCACTTTTACATCATTGTTGAAAAAAGTTGAAGAAAAGAAGGGAACAAAAATTTTCCAGAAACATTGTACGTTTATTTAGCAAGACAAGTTGGACCGATCTACTACAAAATGATACAAATTCTATCTTAAAGTCGGCCGAACGATACCCAATTGGTTAGGGTGCTAGCCTTCAGTACTGGAGTTAGTGGGTTCGAATCCCACAGTGCCATGGATGTTCGTAGCTGTTCGGATCGGCATTAAACTGTAGGTCCCGGTCTCATTAGCCCTCGTGTTTCAAAAAGTAGACCGTAGTACTCCAAACCAAACCTATCTTAAAGTCGTCAAAGGAGTAAATTATCTAACAAGAGATGGTTCACTAAAAATCATGTTTACACTAACAACGTCGACAGACGTGTAGAATGTTTATATATCACGTAAAAATATCATTAAATAATCATATAATCATTAAATACCATTATGTATATAACGCTAAATTACCATTGCAAACATCTCTCTCTCTCTGTATATATATATATATATATATATATATATATATATATATATATATATATATATATATATATATATATAAAGATTTTTGCCTAATCACAAACAGAAGAGTGTCTATTTTGACTTTGATGCAGTTGAGCTGATAGGCGTAAAACTTCGTGGAAGAAATACAAAAGAAAATTTAAAATAAAAATGCACAGATTTTATTAAAGCAACATTTCTCATGTATTTTAAGTGTAATATATTTTATATATATATATATATATATATATATATATATATATATATATATGTGTGTGTGTGTGTGTGTGTGTGTGTTATGACCGGAATATCAGTCTCTAAATAAACAATCGGGGCTGTGATTTTTTGTACATCTCAGTTACATATTTGTATGGACCAATCAATCAGACATTATCATTATAAAGTACATATCACTTAGTTATTATAGATAAATTTTATTATAAAGTACATATGCAACGGGAATCTTAGCGGTTCGAAGTCGCAAAAGAAAACAAAGATATCTATTAAAGTTGCAAGAAAAAGATGCCAGAAATATAATCACCAGAAAATCATTTTGAGATAGACAGGACTTTGGTCAACTTTTAAGATAAAAATATTACACACACACACACACACACACACACACACACACACACACACACACACACACACATATATATATATATATATATATATATATATATATATATATATATATATATGTGTGTGTAATATAGAAAAACAGATCGAGGAATTAGCCCCCCCCCACGAAAATAAAAAGTAACAGAGAA
>CM063505.1:191329225-191331725 GCA_032207245.1 Pardosa pseudoannulata | reverse complement strand
GTATGTATGTATGTAAATATATATATATATATATATATATATATATATATATGTATATATATATATATGTATGTATATAATTGGTATTAAATTAAATAGGTATTAGCGTAGATAAAATATTTCGTAAACCCGTGATACTAGTTTGAATGAAAATCTGTGAAAAAGATATAGGGAATCAAATGTATTTTTATTTCAACTAGACATCTGTAGAAAAAATGAATAACTATATAGATTGCGTTTTGTATAAATAAATAGTTCCATTGGTATGTTTATTGTAGTCAGATTTTTAAATTTGTGACCATTTGCAGAAACAATAAACGACCTCTGGAATAGTTTAAAATCATTTTTCAAAGCATGTAACTTATTTCCGAAAATAGCTTTTTTTAAACTTATGTGGTGTATTGAAAAATATTCCTCTTCCAATCTTCAACTTTTTGTATATATATAAAGATTAGATTTCTTTTGAAGGGAAAAACGACTACATTTCACAACATCAAAATTTAGTTACTGTAGCGTAAAATGTCAAGAAACTACATTTTCTGCAACGAAAACTGCAAAAAGAAGCATCACATCTGCATTACCCGAATATACCCTTCTGAAAGCATAGTAGTAAAAGAGGAGATACTATGGATAACACGAATGAAAAAAATAAATTCGAAGGATAAAGTTTCTCGAAACTCATGCAAGGCTCATTCCTTCCCAGACTAGATATCTGAAGTAAGCCCGTTTAACAAATATTATCTTAAGAATATATACTGGTTCGTTGTTATAATAAAAACTTGTATTACAAAAAGTATAATGCATTGGTGTTCAAAATGTATTTTCTTTGACAGTATTTTATTCAAGGATTTTTATAAACAGCTTGTTTTTCTCCTTTAAATTTTGTCATGTTTCTAGTAAGCGCCTTGTGAGGTTATTGCAAAACACGAACCAGATCTTAAACAATTTTAAATATAGTTCAAATCTTGGCAAGGGTGCATTTGAAGCAGTAACAAAATAACATAAAATGAATGCTGTTCAGTCTTGTTTTTTATGCTATTTTGTTATATCTACTGTCACTTGTAAAATATCGCAGAAACTTCATATCTCTACATGCTAACGTATTTACAAAAGAACTGTATTTTCTTTTGTTTTTTAAGCAATTTCGAAATGTTAAGTATTTTGTTTGAATTACTGTTTCCATTATGCCCCCCTCAATGAATCCTTTCACAGCAAAGACAGTTTATTTTATAGTAAAATTCATAAGACAGTTATCACTTACCCCGATTGTATGGGGTTAGTGCCTAAACATACTTGAAACGGTTTTGCCATAACAGTTCTGACTGATAATAGTTCTTAAGTTATCAAAAAAACTCCATGCTGTTAAAATGAATATATCACAAGGTAAACGATACAAAAAAGAATTAAACTAACATTACTTGAGGATTTATTATACCTAGTTTTACTTCGAATCTCATCCACAGCACATTCCTTAATTTACCATATAACAAGGTTTTAAATTATATGTAAAGCTATTTAATAGTCCAAATGTCCCTATTGACATAAGTGTATAAGGCTGTTCAAATTTTATTTTAATTGATGAATCCCGATCTAAATATGGTCTATTTAGCCTTCGTGTAGCAAAACACTAGACCGTAGCGCTCCAAAAGATATCAAACATGTTTCGATCTCATTACTCTTCTTGTAATAAACTTCGATCTTTCCACTTCAAACCATGCAAATTTCTAACCAAAATTTGAACCTATTCCTACTGTATGCATAATCCTACTGTACTGCCTCAAATACTGTGTATTCCAACTGTATGCATAAATCATTTTCTTACATTGACCTTGTTAAGATTGGATGTATCATTTAATCGTAATTCCCCAATTCTTCTCTTCCGCTTTTTATGTATAGGTGGCGCTGCGAGGAGTTTTTGTAGTAGTAGTTTAGTTTCTTTTCTTCCTATGTTGCTTGTGTAATTGTTAATGTTGTTTTTCGTATTACTGTCGTAATGTTAATAAAATCAACTTAAACTAAAGGCAGAGTTCTCGAGTACTGAATGTTTAATCATCTTATACATATCACTCAATATGGATACGTTTGTGGATTTTACTTCAATTTTTTGTTTCTTTTACTGCTTTCCCGATGCAGATGTGCTGTGGAGGTGAGTGACCACTTTTTCTATTACCATCTCTTGTTCTCACATCGCAAATTTACAACAGACCTATCTATCTGAAGGCTAATTTTTAAAAACTTTACGAAATTCCAAATTCTAAATGAATATTTTAGTATGCTTTCTCGTTGGAACAGATGCAATATAGAAGCCGGTCCCGTCCGCCATGTTTTTTTTCTTTTTTTTCTCGACCAACAGAGAAACGCGTGATTTCAAAATATCGCCAAGTAGAAAAACATGGCGGCGGTGCGTGTTTCTGAAAGATCACCAAAAAAACATGGCGGCGGTCACGTGGCATATTTGAAACACAACATTAACAAAACTAAACTCTAAAAGGAAAAAAAC
>CM063505.1:191314225-191324225 GCA_032207245.1 Pardosa pseudoannulata | reverse complement strand
CTCATAGTGCTTGGATTGGACCAAGTCGCTCAAGACAAAAACAATATATATATATATATACATATATGACCTGTTTAAAATTTAGATATCGTCTTTCGAAATTTAAAAAAAAAAACCATCCCTTGTGTTGTTTTGTCGGGGCTAGACATGGTAATTAATCTATTTTAAAAGCTTTCATTAAGCTTGCACTCAGAATTTGAAAATTACTCCTAAATCTATAAGTCGTTTGTTTAATTACTTTATAGGATTGCATCGTCTCTTACTTTTAACCAAAAAATTTGTCAAAGTGAATATAGCTGACTATATCATCTGAGAGCCAGAGTAGTTTTACATTTCAGGACTAATTATCTCAATGTTCTTGGATGTTACGAAACCTCAGCTATAATGGTATTATTGTACAATTGTATCGCTAAGAACTAGCAAGAGCCCTACTGAAAAGTCGAAAATATTATAATTTTGTTGATTACATAAAATCAAAAAGCATATCTTTGAAAGAAAAAGCATTAAAAATATATCTTTAAAATAAAGAATACAATAATAAAATTCTTGAAATTAAACGCATCGTGTGGGGGTACATTTAGCAGCGGAATTGTACCGGGAGTGGGTGTTTTGCGCGTAAATTTATTTATTCAGTTAAATCCCAAAAGATCGAAAATGATTTAATTTTTAACCAACTTTTCGTATTTTATATTGAAATATATAAACAAATATATAAATAGAAATATATAAATAACAACCATAAGATTTTTGTAAACAAAAAATATATATTTTTAGTGGATAAATTTATAATAGCATCGTAAATATGAAAAATCAAATAGAAATAGTAGTATATAGTTTTAATTTTTTCGAATTATGTTATATATAAACATTTTTACATTATAAAAAAATGAAAAGAACAATCATAAAACTAATAATGTAAAAACTAGTTTTTATTTGTCTAAATTTTTCCAGAATCTATGTAGTAGACAAGAGCATTCGGCTTCACTTTCATGTATATACCGTTATTATTGTACCCACAAACAAACCATGTTGTTAAACTAACCCGTACTAGTAAATGTCCCGCACTCAAATATCAATCGTAAGAAAACGTACTAGTACGTGTCCCACATACAACGTGTTAATTAATGCTCAGCCATATCAAATCTAGAATTTAACTATCATCAAAAGTATAAAATGTCAAATGCTTGATTATTATGAAAATCAACAAATTAAACTGATGAAATTTTCTCTAGTTTTTAAATTAAATCGATGAGTAAGTTTTTCAGGTGACTGTATACTTCTGTGTTCGTAAAAGATATACTTAATAATCCTCCTCCTGTTTAAAACATATGCTTATGAGGCTCCTTAGCCACACGGTCTTATCTCCTATCTTAAAGATAGCTATTAATTGACATAAGTAAATAAAATTTGTTATTTAGAACAGGAGTAAATATAAAGATGGCAGTCGTGAGAGGTCGTTATGGTGAAAGTCTGTGAGGACTGGTTTGTATCTTGCAATCTTTAACGTTACAAGAAAAATTTATTAGTTTCCTGTAAAGAAAGAAAAAGATAGTAGGCAAGCTGCGATACACTATTTATTTCTTTATAAATTCAGAATACAATATAAAATAAAATGTTTATAATCTTTTTATCACGACATAACATGTAATCACGACATAACACATAAGTCCAAAGTGAAGTAATAAGAGCTAGTGGGGCATTTAAAGATTAGATATATATTTAATAATGTTTACAATAAGTTATCACTCTAAAAAATCTGACTTGCATGACTACCTTTTACACCTATTGCATCATATATTTGAAAAATTAGTTAATTTTATTTGATTATTCAGTAACTTATCTACAGACACTACTCAAAACACTTATTGAAGATATATGTAAAAATATATGGATTTTCAAAACGGTGCAACCTACGTGTCAGAAATTCGATAGTGATTGTTTGTAGCATCTTTCAAAACTTCTAAAAACCACTTTTCAGAAATTCAAATCAGTTTTCGTTTACATAATGTTTAATCCATTTTCATGTATTTTTCACAGATTTTCCTCCGTATGTATATATAAGTGATTGTAAATGTCATCCAATCTTCTACTTATCATCTTAACCCCTTAACAGTTTCATTTTTTTCATTTTATATTTCACATTTTATATTGCATATTTTTGTTTATTTTACATATGTAAGCTGAAAAACGGTATTAAAATTAACATTTCTGATTATTTTTAAGCATGTATAACTACTTTTTTTCATGAAATAACATAAAGTATTCCCTGGAAGTTGTCTTTTCTGTCTCATGTACGCCAGACATAGAAGTTACATTTACAGTTGAGCATATAAAAAATACAAATATTTTCGATTACAATTACTACACAATTATTTTCAAAGCAAATACTATAAGTACATTAACTTAATCTGCTGTTTACAGATCAGGTTTAGAGAAAAAAATCTTGAAAAAGAGCTAGAGGCATAGTCTAACGTCCAGACGCACAGTACAAAATACCTAGTCTCTTTTCTAAATTTTTGCCACTGTCATTTTTCTTCAGTGAACACACATAGCAATGGTTTGCGGGTCTTAGGTTTTTGTTTGTAGGTTGAATTACCTCTAAAAAGTCTTCTTTGATCAATCTCTCAACAACTCAAGCCAAAGTTAAGCCTAAAACTCAAAGATGAAAACTCGAGGAGTAATGCAAAACCCACCAGAAAGCCCGAAATACACTTCGAAAACTAAAATCTTATGGATATCTATACGACTAATATGACATTAAATATACAAAAAATAGGCCAAAACAGTGAAAATAGTAAAGAAATCAAATTGCACTTAAGCTGTAGAGGCAAATGATTAAAGTATGGTAACTGCGCCCGTACGATGTACATACAAAACAGGGAAGGGGTTAAAGATCAAACAGTCTCCTTTCGAAAAATCGTTTTCCAAAATATCTAAACTGCAATATTAATTGTTAAAAGTTTCAAATAATAATCTGAGTAAGGAAAATTTATTTTGAGATTAGGAGACTACAAAAATGTTTTGAAAATTATATTAGTAAAAGTTGAAGTATTCTTTCCTTTGAAAAAAGTAACTATTAACACTAGAATTACGGAAGGGGTCATTTTGACACCTAGCGAACTTTTATCTCTGACAGCTCTTCTATTTTTTTGCAAACATTTTAATCTTTTCTTGGCTTTTCCTAAATCATTGTGATTTACGAAATAGTACAGATTTCAAGAAAATCGTATTTTTAATTTAGCCCTAACAAATGATTATACCTAGAAATACGGCAGGCTATACACTGATGTTGAAGACAAGTGTAAACTTCATAATGACTCTTTCACTATTTTATTAACAGAACTGGAAGCATTCATCGCGTTGTTGTACGTAAGGGGGCATTAACAACCAAGGGGTTACCAATTCTTAGTTTGTGGTCCAAGACTTGGGGACCAAAGTTTTTTCATGTAACTATGAGTAGAGATAGGTTTCCAGAAGTTATGAATTTCTTCGTTTTGAAAATAAACTAACAAGGTCTTCACGTTTGCAGTGTGATAAATTTACACTAATATCCGAGGTATGGAATACTTTTATAGAAAACTGTAAGCTTTGCTACAAACCGAATGAAAATATTACGTTTGATGAACAGTTATTCCCTACAAAAACAAGATGCCGTTTTTTGCAGTATATGCCTAACAAGTTCGATAATTTCGGAATAAAATTTTGGCTAGAAGTAGATGTTAGGACAAAATACTTATTAGACGGCTTTCCATATTTAGGAAAAGATGAAATGAGACCAAGTGATCAAAGTTTAGGAGAGAACGTAGTAAATCGTTTAATTGATCGTACATACCTGCAAAGTTTGTATATTTTTAAAAACAAACTGTAGTTGTCATAATTTGCGTTATTTTAATTTATTTTTCACAAATATATTATATCATATAGAGAAATATGCAGATATCTTATCAAGGGGTCAAAATGACACCCACCGTAATTCTAGGTATACAAAGACCACCGTAATTCTAGTGTTAAAAAATCCTCCTTACATTTTTTTACAGTTTTTAACTCTCAAATGGTATAGAAATTTTGTTTCACACGCAGTTTTCTCAAGAAAAAGAATGATCCGAGAGTATACAAATTTCAATTCATTGTCAGATTGGTAAATTTAAAAGCTATTTTAAATAAAGAAATATATTCAGCGCTGGGCAATGGTCTAATTTATTGAGCTCGATGTTACAATACTAGAGTTTATATTCGAATCGGCATATTGTATGAATGTTTGTGGCCATTCAGAATATGTTTAAATAAGTAATTCTTAGTACATTCTTATGAAGGAAACTTAGACCATAATGATCTAAACAAGTCAAAATAAGTCAAAAGAGATTATAAAATAAAAAAAGTGTATTACATCTTATCAAAAGAATCATATAAATAAAATTTCATCTTTTTGAAATGACTCTCTGATAACCTGTAAGTAATTGCGTATTAAAACTGGGAAATAATAAATTTTAATTGATGATTTAATGAACGTATATGAATTATTAATTCATCCCATAATTCAACGCTGAATTTTTATTCTTAATCAGTAATGAAATTATCTGTTTCTTGATCTTTCATAAAGTACAGGCTTCAGATAATTAATGAATAAGTAATCACTTTTAAAAGATTAATTTTATTTTCAATGTAAAGGAAACTATAAGTCGGAGAAGATTATATTAAAGAAATAACCATTAATCTATTCTACAAATCGATCTTATTTTATGACAAGTTTATTTATAAATGCAATCCAGAATCTTTCAGAAACTCATATTTTAGTTGGGAAACTAATTACTTTTAGTTTTTTCTCTAATTAAAGTAATAGTGGACTTTGAAAATTTCTTTCAATTTTTATTTATTTCTTTACTCATTTTTGGTGAAAAGTTTTGATGTCTTGATATTTTTTCAGTGGGTGGATCAGATAACCAAGACCAAAAATCATAGATTATAAATTTCACCTCTTCTAATGTTTGCTAATTACTACCAGAAATTTTATTTATTAAATACATATCTTCGTATTTTCAATACAATCTCAGTTCCCATTAATTCGAAATACTAATCATGTGTACGCGGATATATATCATTTAAGTAGATTTTTCTCAATTTCATACATCTTATTTTTCAAATCGAGAAAATTTTAATTAAATTATTTTTAAACAATATTATGCTTATATTTAATTAATATTATTCAAAAAGCATATGTAACTGTTTGATAGGAATGTAATTATTTGAATTACATAAGAAACATGAATTGTGTATGAATGTTTTGTATATTTTCATGTATTAAATTTCTGTTCATTCAAAATTTTGATTTTTTACGATTCTTGGAGTGGATCACGTACTAGAAATTTAACTTTATTTTTAAATAACGGTATTAACAAAGCCTGCGTACTCATTTTTAATAGGCAAAAAAACTATTTTTATATAATTTTAGATCTTTTTCCTTTTTTATAGTAATGTCATAGATAACTAATTAAAAAAAATAAACCTATATATACTATTTTTATTGATTTTTCATTTAGATCTATTATAAATTTTCCACTCAAATTTTTTTGTTTAAAAAATCTATTTTTATTTATATATTTCTATTTTATATTTTTTTTATTTTTTTATTCTTTATATTTTTCGATTTTTTTTATATAAATTTTACGGCACACAGCTGTACTGCTTATGTACAGACGTCCTATTGTTAATTTTAAATCGAATAATTTCAGATGATTTTATTAATATATTCATATTTTTTGATACGTTTTATATAAAAATATTTAAATTTTATCGCAAATGTTTAAATTTGTAAACATAAACTATTTGAAATGTGTGTAACTTAAAAATAAACTAAATTTAATCAATAATTTATAAATTCAATTAATTTTAAATGAATTTGAATAAGATTTATTTACATATTTAAAGTTTTTTATAAATATCAATACTTTAATTTCTTTATTAAATCTAAATTTACTTTAAATATCATAAAATAAATTTATATTGTTTTTTAACAATATCAAAAAACTTAATTTCTATATTAAAATTTATGTAACATATAAACAATTGTTTGATTCAATTTATTTTATGATTGTTTAATGTCTATTCTACATAACATTATTCTGCACAGAAAAGACTCAAAATATATTATAAATATATTAAAATTTTACAATTATTTTTTTTTTAATATTTAAAATTATTTTTCTTTTGGAATTATTTAGTCTAAAAAGGAAACACAATAAATAAAAAAAAACAATTATAATTTTACATTATTAAACATTTAATTAAATGCATTATTTTTAAATTTTTGAAAAGGAGAAAAAAAAAATTATCCTTAAATTTTTTAGAAAATTCATAAATAGTTTGATAATGCAAATTAATGATGTACAGAATCAAAAAGTAAAATTAAATATTCTTAAACAAACAAATAAATTTGATTGACATATCAACAACTTCATCAAACACAGCGAGGTACTATATACAAAGTCTATATATACATATATGGTACTAACGCCCTTTAAACAATAATGTTTGCATAAATCTCAGCTGAAAGACAAGTTCGATCATTATGATCTGTGGTTCAGAATTGATGCAATTCAACCTTCACTATTTTTTGTTATGTTTTTTATGAATAAACACTACAATGATCCCTCGTTTTTCCAGGTTAATGGGTACCAGAACCTTCCGCGATAGCTGAAAAACCGCGAAGTAGGATTTGCCCGTAGGAATTTTCGTGTATGCGGGTACACGAATGTTTCAAATATGTAAATATTATTTATACTTCACACACTTAAGAAAAAAAATTACAACAGTATACGTATTTACTTAAACGTGTCAGTGCTAATTAATAATGTTAATTATAAAACCTTATAGAGTAATAAACATTAATTAACATTGCTTTCTGAGAGAGGCGAAGAGTCTTGTATTGGTGGCGGAAGAGAGGCTCTCACTTGACTCGTAGAAGTTTTAGACTAACTCGAAGACTCTTCTGGAGGCTCTGATGGTAGAGCCAGGGGGCTTTACCTGCGAGAGAAGAATGATAATGGCTAGTTTGTTGTCTTTGTTTTTCTTTTTCCTTCAAAATCCCCCTGTACAAGGACATAACCCCGTGAACGCGATTGCTGAACTCGACATCTGGAACCATATTGTTGTCAATGTCTTGTGCAAATTCTTGCCATGTTGCATAATTGTTGTAGATTATCCCGGATAAGGCCACGCTTTTCAGTTTGTTCTTCGTCTTCATCTTCATTTTCTTCCTCACTTGCACACTTTGTCACTTCAACATGCAGGGATCCTTCTCTCTCGCTCATCAACATGAAACAACGTCCTTTTCGCAGTGTGGCTACCGACATGATTGTATTTTTTCATTTTTATTTTTTGATGAATATTTTGGAAAAACCCGCGAAGCACTGGTTGCGAAACATGAAGCGCGAATTGGCGAGGGAACACTATTTTTAATTCAATCTTAAATCGAAGATTTAGTTTAATTTCTCTTTTATAATGTCTAATCCACTTATTGGCCAGCTATAAAATGAGCAACAAATATAAAAAAAGTAAAAATCCTTAAATTTTCAGCATTTAATTTAATGCGTAAATTGTGATCATTAAACAGTCCTGTTACAACGTAAGTTAAAAGAAAGAAAATTGGGATTTTTTTTTTTTTTTTTTTTTTTGTAGAATTATTCCTAAATCAATGATCGCCAACCAAAATTTGTGTGATTTATGAAATAAAAGTTTCGTAGTTTAAATTCAACTTTTACTTGTAGTTAAAAGAGAATATTTCTCGAAATGAATTAATTCCTAAATAACTATTGTAAAACTATTATCATGTATCGAAAGCTTATTTTTAACACGTTCTTTACATGCCTATTTCGTATGATAAAGTGTGTAATTTAATATGCAGGGTGTATCATATTGAATGGGACAAAAAGAAAACATGATTGTAAACGTTGTAATTAATATATTTAGAAAATTCAAATTTACCCCAAAACAACATTTATTCAAGTTTATATAGATGTTCAATATGTACCCCTCCGGTGACACGACAAATGTCTACACGATAATCAAGCTCCTGCCACACTCATGATCCCCTGTGATGGATTTAGCATATCCCCTGTGATGGAGTTCAACACTGCAGTTATCTACTGCTTCAGTTCCTCTATGTCCTGAGGAAGTGGACGCACAAACACCTTGTCTTTAACGAAACTCCAGAGAAAAAAATCACAGGATGTTAGATCTAGTAATCTCGGCGGCCAATAAAGACATGTCAAATCCTGTGGCCAGCATGGCCAATCCAGCGATGGGTTAGACGTTTGTTCAGGAACTCACGTATGTTTATTATTCCAATATGGGGGAGCACCATCTTGCCACAAAATAAAATCAGGAACAGCTTCCTCCAGCTGGGGGAGAAACCACTCAGAGAGCACATTAATCGATTTTTCAGCAAAGAAAAATAGACCTGAGAAAATGTCTTTGCACAACAGTTACCGAAAAGGTTTTGGCATATTCGAAAAAGCAGTACTCTTTCTCCTGCATGGACGACATTTTGTATAACAGCACCTCTCGCGGCGAGTTCGTAATTCGACAATTTTTCCCTGTTTCAAAATAAAACTTGTATAATTGTAGTTTCAGAATAAATTTGTTTCGGCTGAATAAATCCATTACGGCAGTCACACTGAGCTATTCTTTTTGTCCCATTCAATATGAAACACCATGTATATAAGATTAAAAAATAGAAATAATTGAACATTAAATAGACACGTTAGACCACAAAGGTTAAAAAAACATAAGTGTGATTTTATCTTTTCCTTTAACAAATGCTTGTTAAAACTCAATGTTACAAGTTTTACCCAAATACACGAATAGTAGTCAATTATCCTGGCATTGTTCTTTACAATTGAGATTTCAATTTTGGAATTCGGCTATGAAAAAGTTAAGTAATCCTTTAAATGGAACAAGTAGCTAAATAAATATTTCTGTTAAACACTTCTTTTAATTCAATCTTGCATCGCAGGTTTGTTTTTAATGCGTTCGTAAAACGTCTCTCCCGCCTAATGGTCAAGTATAAAGTCTGAACTCCTAGCAGCGCGACTTAATCTATGTTCCAGCAGATACAGTCTCCTGAGACGAACTACTTCAAATCTCTTTCTAAAATAAAAATAAAAATCGACGGAAGAGCTTACTACTTGTAGTATACTTTTAATACGTCCGACATTTCGTTTTTTGTCCAAAAGTTAAAACCTTTTTCACAAAGTAGTAGGAAAACTACTGAGAAAATGGAGCATAAGGAAGATTAAAATGCTGTTTTATCTCTCCTTTTCCAGCTTAGAAGCCTATAGTCGCCCTGTCTTTTTGCTATCCGTTTTTTTTATAATTGGTCAATAGTTTCTTCCAGATGGAATCTTAATATTTAAAGCCGATTTGTATTTGGAATTCCGTGGAAGCCATTTTTTCTCTAAAATTAGCTCCCTCAAAATTTCCAATCCTTTCCACATATTTTGAGCTTGGTTACTATGGTATTGTGACAAAAAAACTCTGTAAAACAACTCTATTATTAATGCTTCCTTTTTTATAATATCTTAATATTTTTTCACTCACTCCCTCTCTCCCTCTCTCTCTCTCTCTTTCTCGTCACACTCTCTCTCCTCTCTCTCTGCATATATATATATATATATATATATATATATATATATATATATATATATATATATATATATATATATATATATCGTGATCCACTGTTAAGGCTAATGGAATAATTAGTCCTTCTTATGAAAAACAGTTCTTTATTTAATATGGAGTTTCCGTTTCAGGCATCGTTTGCGCCATTTTTATTTATTCGTGACGAAGCTATACGTGGAATGTGTTGACAGCTCCATGTCCAGGCGCTAACTGATTATTCTACGCCTGACCGCATTACTCCAAAAGGTTACGGAAGTATGGGTCTTTTTATTTTATTTTATTATTATACAAGAGTTCTCTTTTAAAGTCTCTATAATTCACG
>CM063505.1:191296725-191306725 GCA_032207245.1 Pardosa pseudoannulata | reverse complement strand
CGGAAAGCAAATTTAATTTTTAAATTTTTTTTCTTTATTAAAGTCAACTTTTGAAAGACTCCTTTTTTTTTCAATTAATGATTTCACGTAAATATATATTAAAGTAGATTGGTTTTGATATTGTTCATAAAAACAATACCGTGAAAGCAAACATCTTTTCATGAAAATAAGAGGACGAAAATCAAGTCTTTTGTGATTCTATATTAAAATATGGAAAATGCTAATTAGTGAACATGCTTATAAAGGTTTTCTCATACTTCATCCCACCGAAAGTAATACCTTCTTTTGAAAAAATAGAAATAATAATGTCTCTCAGTAAGGCATTGTTTTAATGTTTTCGTTTGTGTGGAAGCAGCAATACATTACTAGCTGGACTCTGTTAATGTTAAATATAAAAATGTATTTTTTTAAACTAAAAGTCATTAATATTTTATTAAGATATTTCGAAATAATAAATCATTATAAAATCATTTCTATTATTCTCAAAATCAGAAAATTCAACAAGTATTGTATTAAACTAATGAAAATTCAATTTTTCTTTCATTTTTTTCCGACTGAAAAAGATTAAAAAATAATTATTGAAGTATTATTTTTCCTTATTTTTCTTTTTTCAATTTTCCTTCCACAATGCTCAGATCTTTGGTTCTTATTGCTGAATTTTCTATGGGTTGATATAATTTAAAATTTATCCACTTTTCAGTATTATGGGGTTTTTTTCCTCTTCAACTAGATTTGCATTTCTTTTACTCTCTTCAAAATTCCTTTCTTCTCGGTTGTTGATGATGACTTGAATATTCTAACATTTGTCCACATTTCGGTACCGCTGTGTTTTACTTTTACGAAATTTGCATTTATTTATCTTTCTCTTTGCCTTTAATTTTTTTCTTTATTTTGCGTTTTATTAATGGGTTAAATATTCTAAAGTTTCTCCTAAATTCAGTATTGCAGTTTTGTTTTCCTCAAACTACAATTTTTATTTCTCTCTACTGTAACCAACATTTCAAAGAATTTTCTTCTTTTTTATTTTAAATTTTGATAGCGTTATCTCAAAGAAGGGTTTCAGCGTTATAACGTTTAAGTAGTGACGTGCAATCCCAAAATCTTTTTAATGTGCTAAAGCAATATGGGCCAAACATTTTATAAGTAGTCACTTTTAAAATTTCATTTTCATTAAATTCATAAATTTTTTTCTCGTTATAATCAATCTCAAAATACTTCGGAACTTGAGATACTCCTAATAAATAGCCGAACGACGACCGAATGGTAGAAGTGTGCCCTGTGATGCCGGAGTTTGCGAGTTTGAATCCCGCTGACGGTATGTTTGATCGTAGCCGTTCGGAATCCGCTTTAAGCAGTAGTTATCACTCTTCTTAGCCGTCGTGTAGCAAAACAGTACACCGTAGCTCTGCAAACCAAACCAAACCCCTTATTAAATATGTATCTCTAAAATCAGGAATTGTTTGACACACAATATATTAACAGTTTTATATATATGTATGAAAACCATTGATTATGAAACTCCTTGATGAGCTCAACAGGTAGCAGAAATAAAAATGCAGTCGGGCTGATATTAAAGAGAACGGCACCAGTCTAATTGAAACTTTATTCCAGAGCTGCTACAACGCACATCTATTCTACTGAACGACAGACAAAGAAAAGCCACAGAGATCACTCTGATCGAACAGAGGTGCACCCAAGAGCGAAGACAGAAAGAATTTTCCCACGGTAAAAAAAAAACTTAATAAGCGAATTAAATGCAAGATCAGTAAAAACTCGGAGCCATTTGCCGGCGACAGCTGGGAAACGTGCTGAATAGACAGAAAGTTTACATTTTTAGGATAGAAAGCTTTGGGAAGAATGTTAAGTGGAAAACACTCCTTTGATTAAACTATTTAGAGGCTGGGAAAAAGATTTAAAGGAATTAGAATGGGAGAGAGGAGGTTTTAAAGGAAATATTAAAAATAATTATAATATATTTATATATATATGTCTATTATATATATATATATATATATATATATATATATATATATATATATTAGTTTTAATGTTAATAGAAAATCTATCTATTTTTTTTTTGTTTGGAATAGTTACCCTAATAATATCCATAGCGTGCTGAAACATCAATAATACTTATAAATATTATGCTATGATAAATAGCATAGAGGAATAAGTTGAAATAGAATAAAAACAGAATCACATAGCACAGCATACGCAAATCTAGAAACCAGGTCTGTTGAGAAACATAAGAAGTAAAATAGACACAAGACACAAACGTGAGAAGATTCACAGTTTGTGAGTTTATTTTAAAATTTTACTTAAAACTTAACGCTACAAATCTGCTTGTAGTATATTGCAAATTTGTCCGATACACGTAAGGTTAGTGGTTGATTATATGCTGACATGATAATGTCGTAGGTTTAAAGCAGTTCGTGATCAGGAACCGCTGAAAAAAAATGGTGCAAGAGCCTCCTCTTGTGCTGATTCCTTTTTATCTTTTCTCTGTAGTGATCCATGCTAATTGATGTTGGGAAACACGCCGGTAATTTTCACTCGCTCTAATGAAGGGTGACAAACCTGACTAGTCCAGCTAAGGTCAGAGAAACCCTTTGAAGCTGGAATAAATTCCGGTTTATGCTTCTTGTGTTTCTCCATAGGTAGCGGGAACAGCAGTAATGTTATATTAGTTTAACTCTTTTGTTACGGTAACTTAGTTTAAATTGCTATTTTGGGGTTAATTCCCATGTTAAGATTTATTGTATCATACGCACACCTAACTGATGTATCGTTCTAATAAAATAAGAGAATATGAAAATGTGTTTTGTAAACTTATTTGTTTCAGTTATCTGCTAATTAGGATTTACAGTTTTTCATGATTTTACCTGGGAGACCGTCCACTAAATATCCCAATAGGATAAATCCTGTACACACTCCTAGCACTTTGTTCCCTTTAATTTTAGTTATAGCTCTTTAAAATGTAGCATTACAAAAATAGAAGAAAAGGAAATCTCTCCGTTTGATGCGAAAACGTAATAAGGAAGTAATATTTTAAAACAATTTTTTTAGGTAAGATAAAAATTATTTTCAAAATGTTTAATATACCTTGAAACATACATAGTGAATAACTTTGAGTGAAAAAGAAATGGACATTTACAAATGATTATATGCTTGTTTTCATTTGAAGATTGGCATTCAAAACTTCGCACTTAAAATATTTAGGAACCAATAAAATATCTCAGATAATGTGATGAGACCTAAAATTTTTTTATTTGTCTTTCTATAGTGTTAATACTTATGGGGGTTCAATTCAGAATATTTCTATACAATAGCTATAAAGTACATTTTTTAAATCAGTAGTTTGATTACACATTTGCTCTTAAATTATTTATCACTCATAACATATAAATTAGGATTAAATATCTTCTTAATTGAGAAAAATAAATCTACAATTTCTACATCAAAGAATCTTTATTTTGTCAAAGATGATGTTGGAATATTTATAGAAATCGAAAAACTCGAGAAATATTTGAATACTAAATTACAAAATTTCGAAACACATTCTAAAACAATTATTACATTATCAACGATTGCATAATCAATCACTATTCTAACTGTAAGTACTTTATCTTTTCCTGGACAAACTTCATGATATATTTGTATTCAAGCATTAAATATTGACTCCCAAAAACTAATCTTGGTATTACCAACGATTAAATTTGCTCCAAATTTGTATAAATTCTCCTAAATAAAAATATACAAAATTTTTCAAACCTTCGACATTAATTTAAAAACATGTACAGATTCTTTTTTACTAAAGACTGTCACAAAATCCTCCACTCAATTCACTTTAATACAGGAAAATGTATAAATGTACTTTATTTTATTTAAGCTCTTTAAAGATCGAAAGCGATTATAATTTTTAAAACTTTTCTGTCAATAAGGGAAAAAGTGGAAATAACACAACTACAGAGAAATTTTTATTTCACTCGTAATATATTTTTAAAATGTTGTTTAAGAAAGTAGAAAAAAATAATTGAGGAAAGTTTCAGTTTTCTATGTGGAATTTAAAAGCAATATTTTTTTTTAATTTTCAAGGCCTTAAGAAATTTAACAGCTTTAGGCAACATACATTAGTTGCTTTTATACTTTAACATCTCCTAGATTCACTCTAGTCCTTCACCTATAAAACATTTAATACCTAGATTAGATTGAACAACTTTATTTTTAAATTTATCTTTAATACATTGATGTCATACTGTATTGCTAATGATTCTATTTGCTTCTAGCTGAGTCTAAACATAAAGTAAAAGACATTTAAATGTTAATGGTATTTTAATTTAGAAACTAAATGTAAAAAATAAAATTCTTAAAATTTTATTTGATAGTAAGCTTTGATTCTACATGTTTTTATTCCTTCAATAAAGAAAGAAGGTTTATAACATCAGTTAAACAAGCGTAATTAAAAAATATAAAAATAAAAATTCGTTAATTGAAAACTTCCAAAAACACCTTGATTTCAGAAATCAGTAAATTGTAAATGAACAAAACATTCTAAAACAATTTTAAATAGGATTTCTCTAAGCCAAAATGTTAAAATTTTCAAACATTTTTCTAAAAGCAAAAAACTTATTCATCAATTGACGAATGTGAGTTATTTTGATTTTCCATTTTCAAAGCTCTCCTTTTTTCTGAAAATCAAAGAATTGATAATTAATACAAATATTTTTTTAGGAATAGATCCTTTAAGGTATCAGATGCAGCTGTTTGAGAATTAACCTTTCTTTGCATTCTAATGCGAAATTCTTCGCTAATGCGTTTTGAAGTAAAATATTATTTCCCCCATTTTACTATTCTAATGCTGGAAAAAAAATTAGAATTTAGTTTCAATTATTTGTTCAATAGAAAAAAGTTATCTGTGACTTTGTCTATTTTTCTCTTCTTTTTCAATAAAGCAACACACTTTTTAACCATACTTGAAACTTTTGGGATGGTTTTTATTTACTTTAACTACGAATTTAAAAAGGTAGATATGTAAGCTAGCTCTTAGAATTAATTAGCAAAATATTGTAAATTTCTTAAGAACTGCGTTCTTTTACATAGCTAGGTAAATATTTTCTAACAAGAGAATAGGTAGTTAAATAGCTCCTACAATAAGACAGTTAATATTTACATTTTTATTTTAAACTAAAATGAGCAGTTTTTTAATTCTAGTTTTCCAAATTCTTAAAACCATTTTATAATAACGTAGAAGCCATCTATTTTCTAAAATATGAATTACGAAACATATTATACAAATCCTCTTTTTCAATTCCTACTATTAGTTCACACACTCTCCCTATATATGTATTTATATATCTTGTTCAATTTTTCAATCATTAATATTAAACTTTTTATTTATCCATTCAAGTTCAAATACATATTTTTAAATTTGTAGTGGATGACACTTGATGTTAATACAGCATTTTTAAATATTAATTCATTGATTAAATTAAATTAAAAACATTAAAATAATTAACTTAATAAAATTTTTGTTAATAAAATACGTTTAAAATCTTTAATTTTAAAACTTTGTTTAATAAAATTAAATTAATTAAATTTGACAATAATGTTCACAGAATCCAGCCAACATCATTGCAATTCTCCGCCAAATACAGCTACTGTACTGCTGAACGAAGAATGCTACCATTAATACTATCATGAACATCAAGAGTTCAAGAAATATAAAGTAGCACTGCAGATTATGCAGTAATATATCTTGGACGAAAACTCATCGCATCAGGTCAAGCATTTGTCACCTTGGTAATCATGTGAAATCATTAGATGAATATTAATTGAAGAACTGCACATCTGGATACTCACTGGAAAAGTTCCTTGAAATAATGAAGCATTACAAGAGATGGGTAAAATGAGACCACCATCAGCTTCGTAAATTAGAAAGGAAAAAAATATAAACAAATAAATAGTAACAAACAAAAATAATAGTTCAACACCTTATATAAAAAGGAAAATGGAAAATTGCAAGGAAATTCAATTTTTATTTTGTCATTTAATAATTTGATTCTCTCATATGTATGTACATATTTATATTAATTGTAATTATGTAATAAAAAGTAACTAAAATAAATTTGTTTTATTGATCTAAGTAGGAATTTTTTATATATTTCTTGTAGTCTTAGGGGTTTAAAAGTTATCTTCAAAAGACTTCAACTAAGATCTTGTATCCATAACCATAATATATAAGCATTTTGATTGATTTTATACAGAAATTTCAAAAAAGAAATTTTTTTTGTCCAAAATTTAACATTTTGATAACATATTTCTCTAAAAAAGACAAATTAAAAATATTTCAATATCACTCTAGTTTTTAAAAATGTCATTATCAAGCACTATAACTTTATAAAACATAAAAGGTACACCAAATATAAAAATAATGAAGTTTACTTACCCGTTAAAAGCTTTTGAATGTATTGAACTTTTCAATATAAACCCACAAAAAACTATTATATCACAGTGTAGAAATTTGTATTATTTATTCTGTACACTAAAAAATGTTAAAGAATTCAAATTTTAAAGCAAATTACCCTTTATCATACTATAACTTTAAAAATGTTGCTCATACTATTAATTTAATTGCAATTAATAACATTGAAAAAAGTTTACAGAATATAAAAATAATTAGCATCTCTTTGATATAAAAAAAATGAATTTCTAAATTTATTTGGTGGGTAAGTCAATTTCTATTCTCTTTTAATGTGGTGTACAAATTTTATGTTTTTTAATGTATTGCTTCATATAATAAAATTAAATCATTCTTAAAAAGTATTGGTACCGGAGTTCGTGGGTTCGAATCCCAATGTGATATGGAGGATCCTAGCCGTTCGGAATTGGCTTTAAGCAGCAGGTCCCGGTCTCATTAGATCTCGCTGCAAAAAAGTAGACGGTAAAGCTCCAATCCAAACTAAACCGTTCTTAAAAGTTAGACACTGACTACGATTCTTAAAAGTTAGACACTGACTACGAAACTACTTTTTCTAAACAAGAACTAGAATTAGAACTTTTTTATATTATCTTGGATCAGTAGTAAGGTTATTCTACTGAAGATTCTCCACTTTGAAATGCCTTCTTAAAATAAATACGAGGGGAAACATTCTGTTAAAAGTTTGCATATCTTAACAAATTAATTTCTTTATAGATTAAATAATTAGAACAAATTCAAAATCAAAAAAAAAGTAGTATGTATTTCCTGCATTTAATGTAGCATAAAGTCCCTAAATCACGGATTTCATTTTACAATTCACTTGACTGTATGAAACCTCTTCAGTTTTAAATCGTGTGACATCACCAAAATGTCAATCAAATTCTAAGAGTAAACGCCCTCCAATAAGGAATTTCAAAATCAATCATACCCTCGAAAGTTGTTTAGTTCATAATAGATTTAACTCCTACCTCCAGTTTAAAATTTACAAGATTATTTACACTAAAGGTTTTAAAGATTTTTCAGTGTAAGTGCATATTAAAATATTCTGTACCTATATTCTTCTTTCCATGAATTACTTCTATTTTGTTTAAGAGTATGACAAGTTTAATGAGATGTTACGTGGTCGAAAATCTTTTATTTTTAGAGCATTTAATTTTAAAAATAGTGCTGAATAAAGAAAAAAAATGTGATTATCAATAAAAGGTATAGAATAATTTATACTTTGTGTAGATAAGATTTATTTTTATTTACAAGTTTGATACAATGTTTGAAATTTTTCTTAAAGATAATTTTTGCAAAGTCTGAGATAATCATATTAATCAAGTAGCTTTAATACATCATTAAAATATTTTAGATTCATTATGAAAAAAGAATCCATTACGTAATCAAAATCACCTCATACTTTTGAATAATTAGCTAAAATTTTCTCAGCTAGCTGCTATAAATAAGTTTGAAATTACATTAGGCAATACAATATGTATTGTTAAATATTTCTCTCTGTTCCTTCTGCAACATTTGGATGAAACGGATCTCCCTAACATTGCTGTAAGCCAAGTTTTTCTGTATAAATTAGACGATCCGACAGACGTTGTACTGTTTTAAAGTTGTAAATCCAAAAATTGTAAAATGTTTTTTATTTTTTTAATTATGCATTGGACCGTTTTGATGGAAAAGTAAGGAAAACAATTAATTTAGAATACTTGATGCCACTGTGGACAGTCATCACAGCGTAATTAGATTAAATTAAAATTCGCCTTCACAGGTATTCGACCCTGGAACTCCTCGTACAGAAGCCCGTTGAAATGACCTCTGAACCACAGATAAGCTGGCAGTGAAGGGGTTCAAGAGGCATTATAATATCAATAAAAGTGCAATTCTTAAATAAATTTTAATAAAAAAAACATTTATAATAAAAGACATTTTTAATAAAAAAACCATTTTCTATCGGATCAAATTGTGAATCTAAACCATTCTCAAATCAACTTAATTACACACACAAAATTTCATCAAACCTGTCCAGCCGATTAGGAGGAACTCTATTACAAACATACATACAGAAAAATTTCATATATAAAGATATATATATATATACATATATATATATATATATATATATATATATATACATATATATATATATATATATATATAATATATATATATATATATATATATATATCAATTTATATATATATATATATATATATATGTGTGTGTGTGTGTGTGTGATAAAAGTAAATATGATAGAATCCATCGTTTGTTAAGGAAGACGCATCACTTGTAAACCCTTAAAAAATTTTTTTTTTAATTTTGCATTTTTAAATTTGTAGAACTGGGCGAAAACGAACTCTAATTCCGAGGTGTGAGGCGCCAGTCAGACTTGCGTTTTTTTTTTTTTTTTATTTCTAGCACGAGAATCTATGTATTTACTCACTTCGGTGTAAATTGCCCAACGAGAAGGTCAGTAGTCTAATTCGCTTATTCTTTCAATCTGAGTCGCATTAAAGTTAAAGTTTTTGAAAACCTTGGTGTCCATGTGTCCAAGTAATTCTGGTGTCCACCACCCTGGGAGATGGGTAAGTTACCCAATCGTTTCTAGTCATTTAATCTTGTGTTACGTTTTGTAACGATTAATTCTTTTCTTTATTCGTAAGGGGAATTAAAGCTCCCCAAGAACATTTTAAGAATCTTTTAAAACAAACCTCCTTGCAATAGTGAAATTCTAGCCTGCTATACAATCCTTGCATTTAATATAGCTTTTAAGAATTCCATAAGAGCTTTAAATGCATTTTACGTAAAATAGTGTTCTTTCAACTTTAGCATACTATAAATAAAAAACTATTTTGCAAATTGTTCTATGTTTATATATATATATATATATATATATATATATATATATATATATATATATATATATATATATATATATATATATATATATATATATATATATATATATATATATATATATATATATATATATATATATATATATATATATATATATATATATATATATATATATATATATATATATATATATATATATATATATATATATGTATATATATATATATATATATATATATATATATATATATATATATGTATGTATATATATATGTATATATATATATATATATATATATATATATATATATATATATATATATATATATATATATATATATATATGTATGTATATGTGTATATATATATATAATATATATATATATATAATATATATATACATACATACATACATACATACATGCATGCATACCTACATATATACATATATACTAGACCACCTGATAGATATTTTAAATCTGTAAACCCAAAAATTATAAAATATTTTTACATAAACAAAAGAAAATTATTTTAAGAACACTTGACACCACCAAGCTTATAGTAATCACAAATGTAATTAAATTAAATTAAAATTCCCCCATCACCTGTACGGAGGTTTGATACTAGGACCTCTCGTACTGAAAAGTCTGTTGCTCTGACCACTGCGCCACA
>CM063505.1:191249225-191291725 GCA_032207245.1 Pardosa pseudoannulata | reverse complement strand
TGAATTTCATTTTTTCCTTTTGGTGTACATTTTCAAGTTATATTAAAAATCTATAACTTAAAATAACTTACTTTTACAAGCTAAAATGTCATTAAAAAACGTGTAAAAAATTATTTAAGAGGAGCAGAAATGTCTGTTTCATATTAAATCGAAAAGCAGGCTACTATAATTAAGATTTTAAGTCTTGAAATATACTATGTCCCTTGAGGGAACACATAACCTTTAAACTTTGGAGTACAGGTCTAAAAGTCAATATTTTGGACTCTTTCTTCCACATTAAGTATACAAGTAATGTGCTTAAATATTTCCCAGCGTATAAAATAATATCGAAACTTTATATTGCTAAAACTTTAAAATGTCTTCGAATTAAAAATTATTTTTATAAAACAATCATAGATATTAATAGTGTTATTGAATGACATCATTCCATACATTGCAGGCATGCAATATATTTTCTATATATCGGACAAACTTTATACATAACTTAACAATAACAATGAAGAAGAACTAAGAATTATTTCAATTTTTTTATTATTTCAAAAAAATGAAGTTGAATATTCATACACGTTTCTGTAAGTTTATCAGTAGTAATTTTTGAGAATCTAATATTCTTATTTTCTAAAATTTTCGTCAATTTTATGGTCAGATACGGAGGAATAGGTATGCCAGATTTCAAATTTAAACGAATATGTTTAGATATGTTATTATTTGTTTAGATATCATCGAGTAAGTTACTTGTAACATTCGTGTAAGTTCCAAAAACTATTTTTAGAGTATTTTTACTTTTTTATTTGTACTTTTTTAAACTGCCTCTTTAAATAGAAATGCCAATACCTTCAATATAGTTTTTTTTATTTAATAAAATTTGAGTTTATAAATATTTTATGCGGTTTGTGGCAAAAACATTCTACTAGATTAATTAAATTTTTAAAAAGACCATTTTTGAAGTTTTAAATTTTGTGTATCTTTTATAACCATGTACTTAGTGTGCGTTGCTTTCCTGTATATGTTTTTCAGCAAAGTAATTATCAAAATTAACAAAATATTACAGTAATATTTAACCCTGTAGCGTCACAGCTCTAAAATAGGTAATTTTGGTAGCGTTATGGTCGAGCAGGGTTCTTCATAGGCCTCATTAGGATGACACATCGAACACAAGCGAGGTGGAGATGAAAGAAGAATTTATTCTGGTATATACAAATATTTACATCATTTACATTCTAGGCACCGCTCATTCATCCTCGCCCGCCGGACAACCACCCTCAGCGTCTTCTCCCTCACCAAAAGGCGTTTGGCCCTCTTGACGTCACTCGAAAAACCCCACACCCCTCTCTGTCTTTTCTCGAGGAGAGGTTAGGGAGGAGAGAATGGAGGCATGGAAACCCTCCAGATAGCAAAGAACACGTTCGACTGACGTCAGAGCGAGCCGTAATACACAAACAAATACATATTAAAAGTTTTCCAGTAGCGTGATGCTACAACCCTTTGAGTGACATCATGATTTTTAGAGAATTAGCTAAAAGTGCCACTCTGCATAAATTGAAATACTCAATTGGTTTGGAGTCTGCAGGTGGTGCATGTTTGGGTCCAGACTTTTCATGAAAAACACGAGAAGGCCGTGTTTCAGTGTCTTTATTTACCTCTATTTTCCAGTAACTGGAAATGCCGGCATCGCCATTTTCACCGTTACTCTATTCATTACTTTTCGAACTGTAACTAATTATACTCAGTCTTTTTCGCAGTGGATATATAATCGTAGTTATATCTTTAGTGGAGTATATCTTTAGTTATATCTTTAGTCTAGTCATTATCTTTTTAGTGGATTTTGTTGTTACTTTCAGCTTCTGAAACTTCTTTTATTTAGTTTTCATGTTACGATTCATTGTAGTCATCTATATCCACAATGATGTCTACATATTCAAGTAATTCGTTATCATTGTCAAATTATCTGCTGGTCGAAAACATAACAATATTTTTATAATGCCTAAAAAATTTTTCTATACAAGAATTAAAATATAATTAAAAAATAGTTTATACAAGAATGAAAGTATAAATTAAAAAGTTTTTTTATACAAGAATGAATATATAAATAAAAGGGTTTTTTATACAAGAATGAAAATATAAATAAAAGGGTTTTTTATACAAGAATGAAAATATAAATAAAAGTTTTCTTTATACAACAATGAAAATATGAAAATATAAATAAAAAGTTTTTTATACAAGAATAAAAATATAAATAAAAAAAATTTATACAAGAACGAAAGAATAAATAAAAAGTTTTTTATACAAGAATGAAAATATAAATAAAAGTTTTTTTAATACAAGAATGAAAATATAAATAAAAAAAATTTTATACAAGAATGAAAGTATAAATAAAATGTTTTTTATATAAGAATGAAAATATAAATAAAAGGATTTTTATACAAGAATGAAAATATAAATAAAAAGTTTCTTTTATACAAGAATGAAAATATAAATAAAAGGTTTTTTTTATACAAGAATGAAAATATAAATAAAAAGTTTATTTTATACAAGAATGAAAATATAAATAAAAGGTTTTTTAATACAAGAATGAAAATATAAATAAAAAGCTTTTTATACAAGAATAAAAATATACATAAAAATAACTTACAATATTTCCGCTCAAATAAACAAATTACACAATTTGCATGAATGACCTAGACATATTATGCTAGTGTTCTAATTCAGAAACTAGACTATTTTCAATATAAAGATGTAATGATACCATAATACTATTTCTTATACAAGTGAGGAATAAAAAAACAATAAAAGGAATCGGCAAGTATGAAACAGAGATCGTATTAGTCCATGCGTGAGTCAGGAACGCGATCGCGTTCCTTGAATTTTCGACCAAAGTTAAGATTAGATTTATAAGATTACAACATCCTTACGGCTACATGCAGACAAATAAAAGTAAGATGCTTATGTTAGTGTTATATGCTAATGCTTCCAGGATTTCTTGAAAATTTGTACTATATACTAAATGAATATTTCATATTGAACAATTAACAATACACAATTAGATTTCTATTTACTGTTTATAGTTAGTTCTGTAGTTAAAAATTAATTTTATACGGTTAAAAAGCGAAATACATTTTAACTTAAATAAAAACGTATGACTACAAAACTATTTTTATTGAATATCCATTCAAAATTATAAGGTACTTACCAGTACTCAATGAAAATTTTAAAAAAGGCGTATAATTAAAAGACATAAAAAAATTCATGTGCTATCTTCATAAAAAATATCTGAAAAATTTGATGAGCCAAAAGTGAAATAAATTGTTCCAGATTAAGTTTCTAAAAAACTGGTTAAATGTTTAAATGTATGGGAATCTTTGGTTCAAACCAGGTATGAAATTTTGAACATGATGCGATTTAACAAATTGTATGCTGTACAATTTGCTGAAGAATTATACCTGGAGCTGGCGTTTTGGGTGTGAATTTAGTTATTTAGTAAAATATCAGTAGATCGAAAATTATTTAATTTTACACCAATCTCATTGACTTATGTAAAAACTAGTTTTTATTTGTCTAAATTTTTCCAGAATCTATGTAGTAGACAAGAACATCCGGCTTCGTTTTTCTGTATATACCGTTATTTTTGTACCAACAAACAAACCCTGCTGTTACAATAACCCGTACTAGTACGTGACCCACGCTCAAGTATCAACCGTCAGAAAACTTACTAGTAAGTGCCCCGCGCTCAAGTATTAACAGTCAGCAAACGTACAAATTAATAAACGAGAAAGTACATGAAACTAAGATTATCAAAAGCACCAACAAATGAAATAAACTTTTAAGAAAATTTCTATTCTGATGTAAAAATAATACCTGACGTTAAAAAACTAGCTTAAAGTAAGAAACGATTGAGTAGTAATCAAAATAACAAAGTTTATTAAAAGGTGGTCTATTGAAATAGAAACAAAATTTTTCCTATACTAAACTATGTTATGCTGCTCTATTCATAGGTATGATATCCCATCTTTAAAAAAAATCTCAAGTACTATCTAATACAAGCACAAACCTCCACGCTTTTGAGCTCAAATTTTTCTTCTCTAAAAAGAATGATTATTAAAGGCAAAATTAATTTATTATTAAGAGAATAAAACTAATTTAAAAAGCGTAAAAACAGACCTCTTTCTTTTCCAGATTAAGAGCCTAATCATTTGTAAGAGTTTTGCCTTTTATAAATCATAAATCCGTTCTTCCCTCCCAACTGCCACTATCTCCCGAGGGCTCAGAACAGTCTTTTGCAGCATTTAAATCTCCCCATTCAACTAATCAAAAAATTAAGTTTAAAACATTTAGACTGAAATGAATGTATTCCCCCTTTTATTATGCTGAGGTTTCTATAGGAAATGATAACAGTTAATTACTAAATAAAGAACTTTTTCTTAAAAATTGAAAAACTAGCACCATTTTCTTTCCTTTTAAAAATTTTTAAAAAAGGGGGATCATCAATGACGCAGAAAAATTCGCCATCCCTGTGAGAAAGATTTTAAGGGGCAAAAAAAAATTAATTTCTATAGTTAATCTTCTTATAAAGCAATATTTTGTTCTTCTAAGGAACTTCTATTCAAATGGCCTTTCAAACCTCCGGGTCAATAACATTGTTATTCCAAGAAAATTAAACTTAATTAAGGTTTTAAGTCTTGAAATTTTTTCCCTAATTTTGTAAAAGCTCTGGCTTAAAAAGAATTTTTCTCTCTGAGTTTCAAAGAAAATACGTTTCTTTTTGATATTAATAAATTGAAAGTGAGACACTGAAAGCTCCCTGGAAATTTATATACATATAATGTGTAGATTGTGTGTGCACATGTACCTGTATGTTTTGTAATGAGGTGATTTAGATCTCTTCAAAAATAATTAAAATTTCAATGAATTTACCAAAAAAAAGTTTTTGAAATCTAAATCAGACCTCATTACAATGTAAAAATATTATATATAGTGCATGTGTATAGTTCATAGTGTATAGTGTATGTATAAGTACATGTGTTTGAATATAGATTGAGACAAATAACAATTTGAGAGATGATTGCAAGCTCATAAGAAGGGTGTTACCAAGTTTGAAATTTGGGAAGAAAAGCTCTTTGCATGATTATTTATGGGTACTCAAGGGCCAAGCTTACAGGGACATTATTGATAACTTTAACCTAGAGCGGTTATAAACGTGGGAGGTGCAGAAAGTGGTACTTGTGAAGAACCTTAGCCAACTCAGAGGTTCGGAGGGGGGCGGGGTTCACTCAACCAATAAAATAATTTAAGAGGTCCTACTGGTAAAGTGTAGGAGTACGGTGTCAAAATATAAAAAGATGATTAAAAAGAATTAAAAAAAAAAGATGTATTGGAAAACTGAAAGAGAGGATTTGGTGAACCGAAAAAGGCAACTTGAGAGAGTGTGCATTCAGGTAATTCCGCCACCAGCTTCGAGAATAAATGCTCAGAGATGAGCAGCACCTAACCCAGAGATGGCGCCGTGATCAACGTAACTATGTAAGGTTTTTCATGCTGGGACTTGTTGTTAGTTCGTTGCAAAGTGCCAAGTGAGTACGTAGATTTCCTGATTTTTGGCTAATAAAAAAGTAATCACATTTTGATCATTTTTAAACGATGGATAAAATTGAGATCCGTGCAGTGATTAAATATTTTGTGTTAAAAAGACTAAGCCCAACAGACATACAAACCGAACTGAGGGGGACATTAGGGGATTCTTCTCCTTCATTTTCCACAATAAAAAAATGGGCTGCTGAGTTTAGGCGTGGTCATACATCGATCCAAGATGATGAACGTTCAGGACGGCCAAGAACGGCTACAAGTGCCGAAAATGTTGCCAAAATTCACAATGCCATACTGAATGATTGCAGATTAAAGGTACGTGAGCTAGCTGACATGGCAAAGATCTCCAATGACCGGGTACACTACATTTTGCATGATATTTTGGGCATGAAAAAGCTATCAGCAAGATGGGTGCCTCGATTGTTGACATCTGACCAAAAACGAAGACGATTAAACATTTCTCAACAGTGTTTAGACCTGTATAAACGCAATCCAACTGAATTTCTTCGGCGATTTATTACTGTGGATGAAACCTGGGTTCACCACTACACACCAGAGACAAAAGAACAGTCCAAGCAGTGGGTGGGTCCTGGAGAAACTGCTCCAAAGAAAGCAAAAACAGTTCCTTCTGCAGGAAAAGTCATGGCTACAGTTTTCTGGGATTGTAAAGGAGTGGTGCTCATAGATTTTTTGGAACATGGGAGGACCATAACTGGGTCATATTATGCAAGCTTACTGGACCAGCTTAACGACGCTATTAAGGTAAAACGTCCATACCTAGCCAAAAAGAAAGTGCTTTTTCACCAGGATAACGCTCCTGCTCATGCTTATCACATTGTTGGTGCAAAACTTCACGAGTTGGGCTATGAGGTGCTTCCACATGCACCATACTCACCCGACCTAGCACCAAGCGACTACTATCTTTTTCCAAACTTGAAGAAATGGCTCGGCGGGCGCAGATTCACATCAAATGAGGAAGTTAAGACTGCAACCACAGCCTATTTTGCAGAACTGGAAAAAACGTATTTTACCCAGGGTATCCAAAAGCTGGAAAATCGTTGGAATAAGTGTATTGCATTGGAGGGTTCTTATGTTGAAAAATAATAAAAATAAAAATTTTAAATTCTTTGTTTTTCTTTGTTAGGCCGAGAATTTTCCGAACACCCCTCGTAGTTTTAAAAACATATTTGCTCTTGAATCTGACCATGAAAAATATAGCTGTTAAAATAAGTAAAATACGTTTAATCAAACTAATTAGATGGTTGTAAATAAATAAATTGTATAAATCGTAAATAAATAATATGACATATTTTAATCATGTTTGTATTGTTCGTATTCTCTTCATAAGATCTGAGTGAATTTAAGCATTAATCTAAATCTTAAACAATACGCAAGTCCTTTAAAACCCTTTTTATGTACTACCAAAATAAAATAGCTTAAGACTGCAGCCACCAAATAAAAAACCTTAGCATAGCTGCACAACACGTTTATGTGTGGTGGAAAGGTGTCTGTGAGATGGTGTGCTCGAGTGTTGGTAGGTTTATGGGCGAGTGTGTGTGCATGTGCGTGTGTTTGGTTTGGTTTGGTTTAGAGTGCTACGGTCTACTTTTTTGCAACAGGAGGGCTAATCAGACTTGGACCTACTGCTTAAAACCGATTCCGAACGGCTACGAACATCCATGCCACAGTGGGATTACATGTGCGTGTGTAGGTACATCCATATAGATAGATAACTTGGAGAGATAGACCTACCACACTAATAATAGATCTCCAAGCTAACTTAAGAAATTTTTATTCTAAAAAGAAAGAATCCTAGTATGTGGATGAAAATAGATTATTACACAATTAATCTAAAGCATGAATAACACTTTTACTAAAGAACCATCCGTCATAGCAGGAAGGCAGAACGATGGTCGATTAATTAGGGTGCTGGATTTCGGTACCGGAGTTCTTGGGTTCTAATCCCACTGTAGCATGAATGTTCGCAGCCGTTCGGGATCGGCTTTAAGCTGTAGGTCCCAGGCTCATTAGCCCTCATGTTTCAAAATAGTAGACAGTAGCACTCTAAACAAAACAAAACCATGGCAGGAAGTTTACATATTGTCACTCCATTCGATAATTTTTTATAAATTCGACTACTTACAGCACAGTAGTCCCATTTTACGATGCCTATCCCAGGCCAAGTAAATATGAGCTTATCCCCTATACATAAACAACTGGTGTTTAATACAAAATAATAACTTATTACATAGTAGTAATCTGCATCCACGCACCATATACACACATATACACACTCATACACGCACCATATACATACACATACAAACTTATGTACGAACCATATACACACATATACGCACTCATGCACTCACGCAAACAAATATAAAAGCTGCATGTATGAGCTAGTTTCAATCAGTCTAGATATTTATTTATTCTATACTCTGTACAATAAAGACGGTTTTTAATCGTCATTATGAAATTGTCGCCAGTGTTATTTGAAAGAAAGGTAATTATAAAAGGGTAACGAGAGAGTTACAAGATTTGGTCACTCACTATCATAACAGAGGTGAGGCTAAATATGATATATTCATTAATATATATGGGATGCACACAAATTGCCATTAAGGAGCACAATTGGCTGTAGATGTCAGTAGAAATAAGTCATATTAGAATTGAATTATTACCTTTAAATATTAGGTGTAAAATTTACAGTCACGTTTCTCTATGAATCTGAGTCATTGTCAGACATATAGAAGTGGGGAGTTTTCTCAAGATGGGAAATCCTATGAAGTTGATAAACACTATTAGATGTAAGACTATAAAAAATATGACTCTAAAACCATCAGCTCTCTGCCTTTTCTATTCCTAAAACAATTTTTATTTACGATTTAACAAAAAATTTCTTTCTATTCGGATATTATAATTCAAGTAATTTTAGATGCTACACATGAATATATATATGTGTGTGTGTGATTGTAATATTACCTGAGTTCATGCAGAATTCTTTTTTAAATCCCTATATTTTGACAGGTGACACTTCGTTACCCACTGTATTGTAGAATCTAGTGAGATTTCTTGTAATGTATACTTTGAGGCGAAAACACTGTAAAATGGATATTTGTTTCATTATTTTACAAATATAAATACAAATATACACACACACACACACACATATATATATATGTATGTATATATATATATATATATATATATATATATATATATATATATATATATATATATATATGAAGCATAGCATGGCCTGCTATGCTTCGAGGATGTGGCGTGGTCGAATACGATTTTTCAGGATACGTTTCACATACTTTACAACGTCCACCTCAAAAATACAACAAAGGATAGTCTCACCGCCTTTTATAACCTTGGGGATGCCACAGTATGAGAAAGGAATTTGTTAACTCTGCAAATTAGAAATGTTCTTAATCAGCAAAATAGGTTGGCGAGTTAAGCTTCCCAACAGGAAGAAGAAAAAAATTAACGCCAAGAGGCCACTAAAAAGAGGACGAAATTGCGGATTTGGTGGTTTTTTAATAGAGGAGTTAGTAATTTTAGTTTAGAATTAAAGTATTAAATCTTTACATATATATATATATATATATATATATATATATATATATATATATATATATATATATATATATATATATATATATATCTGTGTGTGTGCGTATTTATATTTTCGTAAACTAATCATGTGCGTAAACTAATCAACTTAATTATAATTGTATTTTAAAATAAATTTGTGGTTATCTTTATTTATAAAATTCTTCTGTCTGCTTGTTTGTAATAGAACTCCTCCTAAACGGCTGGACTCATTTTGATGAAATTTTGTGTATATAATTTAAGTTGATTCGAGAATGGTTTAGATTCATAATTTGATCCGATAGAAAAGGTTTTTTTCATTAATTTCTTTATTAATTTATATTAATTCTTATTTATACTTTTGTGATGATGTATGTTAAAATAATTTTTTCCTTAATTTCCCATCAAAACGGTCCAATTTATAATTTATTTAAAAACATTTTACAATTTTTGGATTTACAGCGTTAAAACAAGATATTTCTTGGGTCGTCTAGTTCTATCCTTAAAATTGCAATGTTTGACGAAACTTTCTTTTTTCCTTTTCATTTTGCTAAAACTTGGCTATTTCGAATACACTAAAATTCTTTCCTGCATCACTCAACAATTCTTACATAACTCTTTTAAGTACTTAGTTTTGCTTCATCTGCTTCATCACGTGAGTAAGTATTAACAATTATTGGCTTACTCGCATCACTAAAAAGCGACATGTTTTTCACCCAGTAGATGTGAAGAGTGAAAATAAACCAAGATGAGATATAACCAAGATAAGTTCCCAAGATGAGATATGAAAATTAATTCACTTCATCTGCTTCATCACGTGGATAGGTATTAACACAATTATAGGCTTGCTCGCCTCACTAAAAAGCGGCTTATACATGTTTTTCACCCAGTAGATGTGAAGAGTGAAAATAAACCAAGATAAGTTCCCAAGAGGAGATGTGAAAATAAACTCAACATTTTTATTTTCAAAATTTCTATTATTTTCCTATCATTTCTCATATTCATAGCCTGAGAAGAAAGAAAGTCATATCCTTTCGATGTAATATGATAAGTGATGCTACTTCAAAAGAAGAACACTTAAGTTCACAATTTATTTTTCTATGCTTTTACGTAAACAAATAAGGCTAAAATGAATATATAGATTGGGTTTCCTTAAAAACCAAGAATTTATCATTAAGTAACATAAAAAAATATCTTTTGAATATCGTTCATATTTAAGCAAAAATGGGATTATCAATTATGATTGTTATTAGGTCTCAAAAAATTTCAACTTGTTTTGATTTACCAAAAGCATAAAAATTATTTCAAATAATAATAATTATGCACCTCTTATAAAACTAATATAAGATTTGTTGCAGAAAAATGTTATTTGATATGAACAATTAAATCTATTTTTAATGTTTTCATTAAGAACTAATGATACTCGATATATATTCCGCTATACTAATATATTTATATCAACTTAGATTCTACGTATGCTTATTGTAGATTCTATTAAATATAATTACCAGTAACCATGTTTTGGAGATAGGCTAATATATGTTTAATTTTATAATGCAATTCCATTAATTTAAATGTTTTGTTTTTGCTTTCCTTTAGATTATAGCATATTCCATTCTGAAATATAGAAAGCATCGTAAATTGATTTTCTGCTCTGCATAGAATAAAAACGGTAGCATAAATCATTTTAATATTCATTTTAATTTTAAATTATTAAAAGTTTCAGATCCGGAAATATTTAACATATTAAGAATAATTTTAAATTAAACATATATCCACTCTTAAACTTATAATGGCTTTCAAAACAAGTTTATATAGTTTTCAATTAATACTTTCAAACTTTAATGTGTTCATATCTTAAAATTTATGTAAAAATGAATACGGTAGCAAAAGAAAATATCAATTATTGTGAAAATTATTAGTTTTTAATTGATTGAAATATAATTCATTGAAAATGTATCATGTTTATTCATTTCAGGCATAATAAAGCCGATTTTATATAAGATAACATCATTTATAATATTAGAATAAAAGTTATATGTTACAAAAAGCTTTTACAGAAAACGTTACAGAAAATATTAATAGTATTCAATGTATCCTTTTTCCTATACATATCCCTATAACTGTAACTTTATGTTCAGGTACAGACACAGTTAAAAACTGAAAACATACTGCTGTCTGGGATAAACTTTTCTCCATTTATACCTTATTTATGTTACTGTATACCTATTACGCATAAATGCATAAATATTTTTAGCATAAATGTTTCTAGCATAAATGTTTTACCTGTTCTTATTCGTACTCATTTTCACTAACTTTATTTTCATAAAATGTAGGGTAAGAAGTCGGTAAATTTTCTATGTGTATTTTAGACAGAAAGGTATATTATAGATAGAATTTACCGTATTTTAACAATTTACAATATGATAAAGTTTTTCAAAAAAATGTTTAAAGTCCCTCTCAGTATTAATTTTATTACACGTTTTTGTAATAATTCAGACGGTGAAAATTAGCAAACCCTTTAAGCTTCTCAATCTTAGCTAGACCAGTTCAGTAATATAAAAATATCAATTTTCTGTTTAAGTTTCATGAAAATATACTGTTTAAAATGCTGAAAATGTTTGACAGTCGGCTTAATATATAATATGTACCTATTGCAAACAAATCTAAAAAAAAAACCTTTTCTTCATAAAAACGGATTTTTTTATTAAATCTTTGGTATTTTTAGTACTTTTTTATCGTCCAGTACTATTTCTAATTATAATAATTTTAAAAAAACTAATGTATTGGACTTTCCGAAAAAAATTTTTTTTCTGGTATATCACTCTCTTTTAATATATCCTTAATTTATTTATATCATTCTAAATTCTGTTTAACTTGATGTAAAAGAATTTATTTTCTATTCATATAACTCAGCATTATAAAGATATTTTATTTAAATTAGAATTTATTCGAAAGAAGTTTCCATAAAATTTTTGATTCTTTTAATCAGTTCCATTATATTAAATCCATTATATTAACCTACAAATATTTCACTATATACAGGTGTTTAACAAAATAATGTAAATGCCTGTGAGAAAATGGGATGCATAAGAATACGCTTTACAATCATTAAGATATAATACTGACTAATAATACTTTTATATAAAAAGTATATATCATGGTAGTAAGAGTTTGAATGATGTTCTCTACGTCTTGAATCTTTGTTATAAGCGTGAAACACAGACTCACTTTCCATGAGGCTGGATTGTAGGAGTCCGACTATCTGGAGCAACTATGAATGAAACATCCAAAGCTTTTAGGCGTGTCTATAAGTACTCTGTCTATATTTATCTATACAGCGTACAAACAGAGCACCAAGATCGACAAAGTAAAAAAGTGGACGGCAAGAAAAACTGAGTGAAAGGGACCAACGAGTATTGAAGTGAATAGTAAAACCAAATTTTCTGTTTAAGTTTCATGAAAATATACTGTTTAAAATGCTGAAAATGTTTGACAGTCGGCTTAATATATAATATGTACCTATTGCAAAAAAATCTAAAAAAAAACCTTTTCTTCATAAAAACGGATTTTTTTATTAAATCTTTGGTATTTTTAGTACTTTTTTTATCGTCCAGTAGTATTTCCAATTATAATAATTTTAAAAAAACTAATGTATTGGACTTTCCGAAAAAAAAATTTTTTCTGGTATATCACTCTCTTTTAATATATCCTTAATTTATTTATATCATTCTAAATTCTGTTTAACTTGATGTAAACCAAAGCTATTGCAGCTAGAGTGGCCACAGATATAAATCAACATCTGTATTCTCCATAATAAATAATTGCAGCTAGGAGGAATCTTCATTAACATTTACGCAATAGTAGGCATTCCCAAAATATATGTAACAGATGTTGATGCCAAACGCTTCTACAGTGATGCCTCAACTACAAAACCTCGTAAATTAATAAGAAGAAAACACAGTTCGTTATATTTGCAGAAGAATCATCTTTCACACTTTTCCCTACAACAGGATAGGTGCACGCTTAACGGACACTGGTAGAACCGTATGATCGTGATTGTCTACTTCCAAATGTCAGGCATCGAAATAGATCTATCATGGTATGCGCAGTCGTGTTGTGATATTGTGTTGCCTCATTCGTAACCCTAAAAGAGGGAATCCCTTAGGAGATGCAATGAAAAGTTTTAGCTGACCAGGTCCATCCTATAATGCATTTTTTCGTCTTGCAGAAGATATAAATTTTCCTAATTATAATACTGCTATCCATGCAGCTGGACACATTCAACCATGCTTTAAAGAATATGATTGAAGAGGGACTCATCTACTTTAGCCCCTACACCTCCTATGTCAATATGTCAAAACCGTCAGGAAATGTTTTAGATATTTAATTTAGAATCGATATCCTCCACCTGCATCTCTCCCGAAGCTTTCCATATATCTTCATACATAATAAGATATATTGAAATCTCAAAATTTTGAAGCATTTAATAATACAATATTCTTCTAAACACCATTCAATATTTGTATGATTCGATTTCCAGTTGTATTTAAGAATTTATAGGTACCCTTATAAATCCAAGATGTCCCCATTACTTTAATTGCCATCTGCATAATATATACTTATTTACATTGTTAAAATTTATTATCTGCCAGTAAATATATATATATATATTTATATATATATATATATATATATATATATATATATATATATATATATATATATTATATATATATATATATATATATATATATATTTATATATACATACATATATATACATACATTATATATAAATAATATATATAATATATATATATGTATATATTATATATATGTATATGTGTTATATGTATATATGTATATATATATATGTAATAATATAATATATTATAAAAATATATATATAATATATATAATATATATATATATATATATATATATATATATATATATATATAAATATATATATATATATATATATATATATAGTATATATATATATATATATATATATATATATATATATATATATATATATATATATATATATATTATATATATATATATATATAATATATATATATATATATATAATATATATATATATATATATATATATATAATATGTATATATATATGTATGTGTATATATATGTATATATGTATATATATATATATGAATATATATAAATATATATATATATATATATATATACATAATATATATATATATATATACATACATACATATATATATATGTATATATATATGTATATATGTGTATATATATATGATATATGATATATATTTTATAATATATAAATATATATTATATATATATATAAATATATATATATATATATATATAATATATTATATATATATATATATATATATAATATATATATGTTATATATATATATATATGTATATATATATATATATGTATATAAGTATATAATATATATATATATATATTTATATATATATATATATATACATATATACATAAACAAATATATATACATACATACATATATAATGTAATTTAAATATGTATATATGTGTATATATAATGTATATATTGTATATATGTTTTGTATTATTATATATGTGTGTTGGTTTATATAAAATATGTAAAAAATTTATATATTTTTTAAATTTTTTTATATATGTATATATGTATAGCAATTATGAAAATATAAATTTAGTCAAAATTTTATAATGAATACTAACACAGTTTTCATAACCAATATATTTATATAAATAAATTTATATACATATATATGTGTGTGTGTTAGCAAAAAAGATCATTAAAATCCAATAAAAAGAAAAAACTTTGTTTTGATAGCTGTAATCTCCTAGCAGTATCGCAAAACCAATTTAAAGTCTAAATTTCCAAATGAATTTCGATTACACCAGAAAAACAATGTTGCCTTTGATTAGCGTCATTTTACTCTATTGTTATATAAAAAAGTATTTTTAATGAAAAATTATTAAAAATATTGAGAACTTTAACCTTAGATAATTTTTAAATTGAAAATGGCGAAGTTAAACAAACCACAAAATTTTCTTTTTAAGATATAAATATCATTTCAAATTTTCTTAAACAAAAATCTGTAAAAGAATTAAGATGTATTTGCTAAATACCCTACAAGATGTAGACTGTGAACTGTTTTGTTTGAAAAAATAGTTTTTATTTTAATGATATTTTTCGTTTTTCATAAGTATTGAGGTTTAATTTAAAGAGCTAGGTAAACACTTGAAGATTAAAGATTTATTTTCTTGAAGTTGTGGCTTAGGGAATTTTTACTCTGAAATGCTCTAGTGCCAATAAAAAAAAAATTATTGTAATTTTTTGTCAAGAGAATAATACCGTAAGCTGCATATTTTCTATAACCTAAAATATACATTCTCGATAATTTTATTTAAGATTCCTTTCCGTTGTTTGCTAATAAACTGGTTTATTTCGATATTATTTTTCATGATTGTTCATGATTTGGATTATTACTGCATTCAAGCTAACGAAACGTTAATATGTATGTTTACAAATTTATGTAGTATATCTGTATGTATATATACGAGGAGTATTCTGAAAGTAAGTTTCCCTATTAAAAAGAAAACAAGAACTCACACTTTCACAGCCATATTTATTGGCAACAAGTACAGCAATGTTTCAACTATTTTTCAACATAGCCACCGCCAGAATTGAGACACTTGTCGTATTGTGGGATCAACTTTTGTATGCCTCTGTCGTAGAACTCTGCCGACTGTGAATGGAACCAAAATTCCTGTTCCAGAACACCGTGCACATCCCTTTACGTACCCACAGCGTCTGTTTGAATTTGGTCCTGACCGAAGATTCACTAGGATGCCAATGCATGTGACTGCTGATTGGTTTCCGTGGTAAAGTGCGAAATCCAAGTCTCATTGCCCGTGACAATCCAGTCGATGAAATCGTCGCCATCGTCTTGATACCGTTGCAGAAATGTAGTGCAGCTCCTAAGCGTTGAATTTTATGTTCGGGTGTCAGTTTCGGCTCATAGACCTGACAGAGCTGACGATGGTTTTGGAGCAATGCTTCGTGCATTCAAGATCACCGACCGAACCTTGCAGGCGGCGGGAGAAAGAATTATAGTTTACATTTCGGACCACTGCTACCCCGCTACGCGCACGAATCGGGACTTGTCCAGCTGGCATATGATTAATACTCCATAGATCTGTTACGCACGCGTAATTGATACGGTTAATTACGTTTACAAGAACACATCGGGAAACTTAATTTTTCTGGATGCGCCTCGTATATGTGTCTGTTAGAGAGAGAGTGTGTGTTTGTGTAATTAATAAAATTATTTTTCATCGAAGAGTTACAGCCCATATTTTTTTAGTTGCCAAAGCTTACTTGCAAACGCATCAACACGGCAGTCATATCGTGGAAAGTAACTCACTGGAACAAAATATTAGGCAAGTTTTATCAAAAATCCATTATTTTCCTCTCAGGCACAAAGATAGTGGACACATTTGACACAGACAAGATACAACCTTGAATCTCTTATTTTGTGAAAACGGTATCCTGAAGAGTGGATAATCGCGTGATTATTTTTCCTTGAAAGAGAGCTCTAAAACAGGGTACTCTGTTGTAGCCCATAAATGAACAGAAAAAGTACATATAACAGCCTAAAGAGAGGAATAACTTTTAGTTTTCCCTGGGAAAACTGACATCTGGTTAATAAAAGCATTAAAAAGCCCCCACGTAGCAATTATTAATTCAGTTTTTAGTTTTGAGAAAAGTAGAAGTGCAATCTAAATAAATCAGGTCCTTGATTTCAGTTTAAGTGGCAGGGAAAGTAAAGAATAGAAAAATGGAGAATGAATTATAACACGTATTTTGAAGAATTTTAGGGGCTATGTATATGTGTGTGTGTGTGTATATGTATGTATATATATGTATATATATATATGTATATATATATATATATATGTATATGTATATATATATATGTATATATATGTATATATGTATATATATATATATATGTATATATATATGTATGTATATTATATAATATATATATATATATATATATATATATATATATTGTATGTGTATATGTATATATATATGTATGTATGTATGTATATTTATGTATGTATGAATGTATGTATATATATATATATATATATGTATATATATATGTATATATGTATATATATGTATGTATATATATATATATATATGTATATATATATATATATATATATATATATATATATATTCATATATATATGTATATATATATATATATATATATATATATGTATATATATATATGTATGTATGTATGTATGTATATATGTTATGTATGTATTTATGTATGTATGTATGTATGTATGTATATTATATTTATATATATGTATATTATATATATATATATATATGTATATATATATATATATATATAAATATATATATATATATATATATATATATATATATATATATACAATATACTCCTAAACAGAGAACAGTTTTTGTAGTTCACTTTGTTCAAGATGACAAAGTGCATTAGAACAAAACTTCTGTATACATAGTATTAAATTAAATATATGTTATATAAATATATATACCTTTTTTTAGGCATCCAATATGATTAAATTCTGTTTGTAATATTTCTGTATGACTCTTTAAGTTCCCCCACTGTCACTGAAATTAAATTTTTAATACTTTCATCTGCTGACAAATTTAATCAACATTTTTTTCGTCTATTCCTTTATAAATTAGATTTCATGCGGTAATTAAAGTTATGATTTTATTTTTATGCATCAAAATTACATAATATTAAAGAAATGTGAAGTTTCTTTTTCAATATTTTATCAAACAAATATGATATCATTGAAAATAATGTAATATAACTTCTTTGCCTTTTTACCTTACACTCAAAGAAAAGGTAGTAAAAAAAAGACATTCTATAAAATTCCTAATGAGTTTAATATTCTCTAATTATTTGTTCTTTGCCATTTTCATCCGAGTGTCTTTTCTTTTTATTCAAAAGGCAAGATGTAGAACAGCCATATTATGCGCTGTCACTTTCGTTTGCAAGGAAAAAAAGAAAAGTATTATTTCATTTCCATCAAAATTAATCCTTGGAAGTAGAAAAATTTATTTGATATTGGAGGAAAATTTTTATGTTCTTTACAGCTTAACTTTCAGCTGAAGTTTTATTTCTTTCTGAAGAATTTCCATAACTAATTTGATTTAAATAATATCACCTGTTTTCACTTTTATTTGAAAGTATTTTAACTTTGAAATTAAAATTGATTCTCGGATTTGGGAATAAATTACAGTATAATATGTGACTAGAGGGAGTGTTGTAAAGTAGTCCTTAAACTAAAATGCTAGTACAACGTAAATATCTTAATAAAGAAATATTTCTTTTAAATACCAGTCTTCAAATTCTTTGTTTAATAAAACTTACTTTAAAATATTTCTTTATTTGACATACGTAAAAAAATGTCCAAAATTATTAACAGAATAGGTTTCAAGTACACAGCATTATATATAAATTTAGGCAATAGATGTACATCGAAATTCATCTTAATAAGAAAATAATGTAATGTAAAAAATCATATAAAGTTAAATAAAGCTATGACAGTTATTAACATATACAGATTCAATGAGCCTCTCCTTGTTACGAAATTTATACTGAAACTGCGCCGCCATTACTTATTGATTGATAAAGATATATCGAAACAAATTTAGATGTTAATGGAGAGAAAGAAAACAAGTTGCGATATGGATATGGGAATGTGGGCGAAATTTAAAAGTGAAAAGTTCTTAATAATAATTTAATGAAGTACACGAAATTTCTTCTCGAATATTTTGCAAGATCATTAAGGTCGAAAAGCCGTCTTTTTGTTAATGGTGAAAAAATAAATCATAGCGCAGTAAAATATTTCGCAAAAAATAATCAATTCCTTTCATATTTTCTCAACAAGTAATGAGGTGGAAAATTAAAAACCAAATGCGGTGAGCAAAATATACCTTTTCATTAAGATTTTAATGAATATTCAGTCTGGATATTATGAAGTACATTCATACCATTTAAATGAGTTAAATAGAAAAGTCTGAGTGTAATTCTGAAACACTGAATGTGAACTTAATAACCGCTCTCTAACAAGATTCTCAGTTCATAAGAAATCCAGTTCCAATTATTCAAAACAAGTGTTTCTTTTAAAGAAGTTTCATAAATAATATAGATGTACTTTACGAAGTAAAACATGTGGTAACATAAGGTACATAAGATGGATTGCAATATCGTGTAAACTAGGCAGTTTTGAAAATTTAATAAAATCAAGAATTTATTTTGAAACCAGGGATACTCGCATAAACATGAGAATTAAATGCAGCTTAAGAAATAGAAGTTCACGTTATTTATCATCACACGTATTATAATTTTAATATTTTTTATTTCCAATTTAAGATATTCTAAATAAGGATGCTTAGTGGAAATTATATACATTATAATCTTTTAATTTAAAGTAAAAATGTGAAACAAATTCTTCTGATTAAGATACATATTATGTCTGCAGTTTATTTATTCAGAGATGCTGCTGGCAATAAATGTTTCTATGGAATACGCCTGTAACGCACTCTCTTTACTACCGGTGTGGTACGTTTTTAGCGTGAGACCTGCCCGCCTACTTTACTGGGGCAGGTACGTTCTTAAACTGTCGCTGGGATGCATTACTTCTAAAATAATTCTTCGGAAACCTCTTACAGACGAAACAACATTTTTATTTACACAAAATTAAGAAAACAAAATGATTAAAGAAAATGACACATCAAAATTGAGTCTCAGAGCCAGTCCTAGATTTCCACATCAACGCAGAGAGATGTTTTTCAGCTGGCGGCCCAATCTCGACTCCCCCAATCTCTCTCCTCTGCTGAACTCCAACAGCCCCCTTCCTTCTTCGGGGGGGGGGGTTGTCTGGAAACTTGAGCCCTGCCGAAAAGAGCATACACTCCTCCTCCGAGAACCTGCAAAAACATCCACCAGTGCCTCCGAAAAACGTTATCAGCCCCCTTTGCCGGCCGGCTTCTTATTTCTCCTAAGAAAAGCCGCATGGAAGGGGTCAAAATGGGGCGATTCTCCCAATGTCATTCAGAGCACACAAAGTCGTGGGTGCAAATTCCTTACAACGCCAATATTTAACATTCAGTCTGATTAATACGAAAACTAAACTACTACTCTATAAAACTTTCATAAGGCCCATAGCTACTAATTAGAATAAACCGTGGGAAATTACTGAAACTGATAAAAAATAGTACAGGTCTTTGAAAGAAAGGTACTACAAAGTATTTTGGGAAGCATAAAAAGTAATGATACATGGAGAAGAAGAACAAACTTGGAAATTTATTATTTATACAAAGAGCCAGACATAATAAATTTATTTCAATTCAAAGATTGAAATGGGCAGGACATTTCATCGGAATAGAAGATGACCGATCCACCAAAAAGATCGTCAATGCTAAACCAACTGGAACTCGAGAAATTTGAAGATCACGGTTTCGGTGGATCGGGGCACTTGAATCAGATCTGAAGGTTGTCAGAGGGAAAAACTGGAGAAGTCTGTCCAAGAAGAGAGCTTCCTAGAATTCAATTCGACAGAAGTTCGTGGCCAACCCTACGTTGATGAGTCATTTAAAAAGAAGATTTATTTGTTATTTTACAAGTTATCTAAAAAGTATAAAAATTATAAGCATGTCCTAGACATAATGGTTACAACATTAACTCGTTACTTTTTTTATTTTATTTTTGCAAATGATAGAGAAATAATTATAGTCCTCCCTTCATTTGATATTCTGACAAAAATGAAAAAATAACTCCGATCAAAACAATTATATTCAATTGTTTTAGTGTTATTCTTATTATTATTAATTATGAGCTCATCTTTGTTGTATAGCCCTCTCCAAATTTAGGTAGTTACCTGAGATCAATATCGTAATAATTATTTGATTAGTACAAGAATAAAAGTATTTGGATTGCGTTGTGTAAACATTTTAAGTCAAAGTTTACCAAAAGGCTCTTGAGAGGTTATAGATAGTTTTTGTCGTAAAGGACGAATGACACCAACAAAATAAAAACCTTGTTTCAATAATTAACAAGTAAAAAAATTATAACACTATTATTTACACTTAAAAATCTACTCATAATAAACGTTATTAAATTCATTTGTGAAATTAATCACTGAACAAACTAAATCAATCATGAAATATAGTTTGCTTATTCAATTTTTTTACTTTCCGAAGAGAGGACACTGATAACTTCATAAAATTCATAAAATCAAAAGCAGTCTGATACTTGCAATAGATGAGGAAACAACACACAGCTCACTAGCAGGTGGGGCCTTAATTCATAGGAGATACAGGGTGTTACAAAAATGACCAGTAAATTTGAAAAATCAATAAGAACTAAATGGACAGTGATAGAAATTCACAGTTTATTGCAATATGCTTGGGACAATAGTAAATTTTCAAGCAGATAAACTTTAAAATTAGTTATAATATTCCCCAACTGATGGCGCTGCTGTCTGGAAAAATCTAAACAACGATATTTGTCTGTAAGGAATTTTAAAAGACCAAGTGTACCACCACTACCCAGAAACAATTGAATAACTGGAACAGTACACCTGTTCTGCATGTGAAGCCATCCCGCCTGAAACGTTTACACGGGTTTCGTTCTGAGAATACGCCGCATTATTCCTGCGCATGGTAAATATCTGGAAAATATCGTAACTTAGATTTTTCCAGACTGCAACGCCATCTGTTGGGGAATATTATAACTAATTTTAAAGTTTATCTGCATTAAAATTGTTGTGGAACATTGTAACTAATTTTGAAAATTTGTTTGCCTAAAAATTTAATATTGTCCCAAGCATATTGCAATAAACTGTGTATTTCTATTACTGTCCGTCTAGTTTTTATTGATTTTTCAAATATACCATTCATTTCTGAAACACCCTGTAGATGTCACTAGGTGTATTGTATGCTGGGAGTCAGGATAGCAGTGTCGTTCTCGCAGCTAGACTTTGAAGATGTAGAGGAATCTCTCAGCTCTCTTCGCTCCGTTCCTCGAAGGGGGGAGTTGTACCTGGTTGATAACTCAGTTATTTGATGAGAGAATCAACCTTCTCTCCTTCTACAACTCTCTTTTATTGCTCTCTTCACCTGTTTTCTCTAACAACCTACAGCTCCTCCTGTAGATCTAATTTTATTTAATTAATTACACCCCTCCTTGAAAACGCAAACTTCAATTAGCACACTTGGGCTTCCTAATTTGCTGCCTTAGATCACGCTCCACCCATGATAATAAAACAGCCGATTTGAATACGGCCTGTTTCCCGAGGCTTTTTTTAGCTGGCGCTTGTAAATATTTGACAAAGCCTCATGTAACCACGGTGTCACTCGTGCAGACACAGTTCTTATCACTGTCTATCAATCTTAAACTTCCCTGAAGAGTCATAAACCATTTCTTATCTTTTACCAGGACTTTTTATTTCTTTTTTCATAACTACCATGAATATGTATGACGCTTGATTCAATATATATCAACTAATTGCTTATAACAAATTTTTCTTATATTTTTATATAATTGAGTCATTACACCGTTGTATTCAAATTAAAAATATTTCGAAACACATTCTTAATATACGAAACAATAATATCATACAGGGATACTTTCATGCTTGACAATATTACTAATAACACATTTCTGTAGTCGGAATGTAATAATAATTTTAAAGAGTTATTTAATGTATGAAACAATTGTAGTTTAAATTTATACCGTTATCACTAAAGATACTGCTAACAAAACTTTCTTATACTCTTAACGTAGTAATATATTTGGATTATTTTTTAATCTTCTAAGTAATTATACTATACAGAAATACAGTTATCATTAACAATAGTACTATTAGAACTTTCAGTAATTTCCTTTGGTAATATTCTTGACACTAATATTTAATATGTGAAGCTACTATACTCTATAGTGTTTCTGATAATACAAACAGTATTATTAATGATACATTCCTGTAGTTTTATTGTAGTTATAGTTTAAAATAGTGAATGCAACGGATGTCAATTTGGCCAGATAACGGATACTAGATGTCTGACCAGAGTTTCAACCGGATATCCGGCCGGATGTCAGTATGTTTCACACTTTTACTTTTTAAATTTATTTTTTATAAATCAGCTTTATGTACTTTATTTTGAAACCAAATTGTAGTATTTTTCTCACCTTTTACATTTTTTAATTAATCAACTATTTGTACTATAACTTATTTTATATTTTTTTTACTTTAAGTTTCAGTACTCAATACCTCAATTCGACATAATTTAATTAGAAAAATCAAATCTGAATAAAAACATTTTTATCTTTACCTTCTTTTACCTTCCTTCTTTAATAGTTCTTATGTTTGGATATGAAAAATTTCAAGAACAGATTCCCACTTTTATTTTAGTGAATTATCTTTATACTTCTATCCTACAAAAAATTATTCTCTTTTGTGTCCTCAGATGGAAGAAACAATTTTGCAGTTGAGACTGGAAAGAGAAGGATTTATGATTTTTTTAATGAAATGTATAAATTAACCTAATTTTTTTCCATAAAGCTTTTGTTTTTACATAATGCTTCAAAATAATTATGCACATAGTTTCATATAGTATATTGCTTAACATTTTGCATATTTTTGTTATATTTATTATATTTCTCTGTGTATAATTGTTTCCAGATGTACTGCGGGATAATTGTAATATCCGGCTACTTCCAATTATCCAGTATAGTGGCCAGATATGCCGTATGCGGTATGTTGGCTGGATATCCGTTGCTTCCCGAGTTTAAAATTATTCTATATATTTAAAAACAATTGAATTAATTCATTACTGACCTTTTAAATATATATAAGTAAAACGTTGAAAATATGTCACACATATAAGCAAGGAAATTTCTTTTGTAAGTTGTCTTTAAAAGCAATCGTAACAAATGAGGTAACAAAAGAACCCACAGCAGTGCATTATACTCTATAAATATTAATGGTTAAATATAAAATTCAAAATTTCCATAAATCGGCTCACCGTTGTTATCCTCCTTAAGTCTTTACATATTCGTTGGTAGTTTAGTGAAAAACATACGTCTTTTAAAGTAGTGGTCCTGGTTCTATTACAAGTCTTTCTGTACAATACGATTTTGCAAGTATTTTTTATTATAAAAGATAGCAGATTTTATGCTTTGAGGATTTTATTTGAAAATGTGTTTATTGTATTTTTTATTTGGGATGATTCAATATAATAATAACTCTAACCGACAGGTAATAAAAATATTCGTTATCGGAAGATAACACGTGACCGGATGGATTGAGGACAGTTTAATAATTAATTTCTATTTTTACGTCATGAAACTATTGGATGAGTCTTCTATGAACTGAATATTTATCGTTAGGATAGATTGCAAATCCAAATAATGAGTGCCAGCAATTATCAAACTCATTTTTTCTCCCGTTTGGTTATGTAAAGTTACTTGTAGGCATTGATACATAATCCAGTAAGCATGATGCAAATTCAACAAGTAAATGTACTTTACTATATACAAATAATTATTTACAATACAGACTAATGTCTGTCTACGTAGTCTACGTAACATCTACGTTATGTCTAAGTATGTTTACGTAATGTTTACGTGTTCTACAGGGTGTTTCATATTGAATGAGACAAAAAGAATAGCACAGTGTGACTGCCGTAATGGATTTATTCAGCCGAAACAAATTTATTCTGCAAATACAATTATACAAGTTTTATTTGGCAATAGGGAAAATTATTGAATGACGAACTCGCCGTTAGAAGCGATGTTAAAGAAAATGTCGTCCATGCCAAAGATAATGTACTGCGTTTTCGAATATGCCAAAACCTCCTCAGTAACTGTTGTTCAAAGACATTTTCACATCAAATTTCGTAAAGTATCACTGCATCGGCATAACATAAGCAGGTGGGTGAAGCAGTTCCAGAATACCGGCTGCTTATGCAAGAACTCCATCACAGGGGATATGCTATCACGAGTGTGGCAGGAGCTTCATTACAGTAAAAGCATTTGTCGTGTTACCGGAGGGGACCATATTGAAAACCTGTAGAAACTTGAATAAATGTAGTTTTCAGGTAAATTTGAATTTTCTAAATATATTAATTACCACATTCGCAATCATCTTTTCTTTTTGTTCCATTAAATATGAAACACCCTGTAGAGTGACATGAGAATGTAGAAACTGGGAAATGTGGAGAATGCAGGATTTTCACTTTTATAAAGAAACCAACTAAGATGTCAGTGTAGCAAATTAGCATTCGACGAGTTTTCTTTGGTTTGCTTACTACCATGGAAGGCACAGCATAAAAATAAGGAGTCACCATTCCAAAATGCTTTTAATTAATCTTGGTGCTTACCATTTTTACTTGTATATCAGCGAAAAGGATTTGATGTTTCGCTGGTTCCTTGGTTTCAGCGATAAGTATTTGATGTTTTAATGGTTGCTTGGTTTCAGCTATAAGGATTTGATATTTTGCTGGTTGCTTGGTTTCAGCGATAAGTATTTGATGTTTTAATGGTTGCTTGGTTTCAGCTATAAGGATTTGATATTTTGCTGGTTGCTTGGTTTCAGCAATAAGGATTTGGTGTTTCGCAGGTTGCTCGGTTTGGAGCACTACAGTATACAAATTTGCTTCACGAGGGCTAATGTAACCGGGACCTACGACCTACCATGTCCCCAGTAGGATTCGAACCCAAGATCCTAGGACCAAACAGCATTTCCATACGTATTCGGTCTTCGTTCAGCATACTTCAGTCACTGGATTATTACGAATTTTAATAATGTTTAAATAAATATTATTATCTAAAGAAAATATTTTTTACTTTCATCAAAATATTTTGAGTATCTTCTAGCTTTATTATGTTTTCTGGGATTTTTCTTTTTTAAATACATTTCATCAAACAATAAATTAACATTAAAAACAACAAACTAAAATTTTTTAAATGTTATCTGGAAAATAATATCAACCATCATGTGTAAAAAAAATCAATCAGTCAAAGAATATAACTCATGAATATAAAATTTTACTCTCCATAAAATTGTAGATGCTTATTTATGAACATAAAAAATTTCATGCATTTATTTGAATATCATCTTAGGGAATATAAAATCATATGCATTTATTCAAGTATCAACAAATACAGTAACTTTTTTCTAGCTTATAGTATTTTTTCCAAGTTTTTTCTAACATTTTATATTAAAACTAGACGACCAGACAGACATTGTCCTGTTTTAATGCAGTAGATCCAAAAATTGTAAAATTTTTTTAAATAAATTATAAATTTGGCCGTTTTGATGGAAACGTAAGGGAAAATAATTATTTTAAAAATACTTGACGTCACTACGCATACAGTCATCACAAACGTAATTAGATTAAATTAAAATTCCCTCATAACCTGTACGGGGATTCGATATTGGAACTTCCTGTACTGTCCTTTGCGCTGAACACTGCGCCACAGATAAGCTGGCTTAGAAGTATTTCCAGCGGCATTATAATAATCTCAATAAGTGCGTAATTCTGGATTTTTAATAAAAAGAAAAACATTTTCTATTGGATCAAATTATGAATCTAAACCATTCTTGAATCAATTTAATTACATACACAGAATTTCATCAAAATCAGTCCAACCTTTTAGGAGGAGTTCTATTACAAGAACAAGAACAGAAGAATTTTATACATAAAGATTGATATGAATATACAGTTTATAAACTGAATATTTTTATTAAAAACAATAAATTTCACATAGTATGCAAATTCAATGCTGTTAAATGTTAGAAATTTTATATATAAAGATTAGAATATAAATAAAAATACTCATTAATTCTATTAAAATCAAAATTACAGTCATGTAGGATCAGTCTAAAAATAACAATTAACTGTGAAACTTGCACAATCATTAATATCATTTGATAAAATTGAAATACATAATAGCAAAAAAAGTTTGGCTCTTCCGAAATAGTCATATAAAAGTTAAAAAATAACTTGAATCATTTTATTAAAAAGTTAGTTAATAAATTCTTAGATTTCCCCATATCCCTAACTGAACTGTCACAAGTGTTTACTTCGCTTACAAATATCGTTTTTTCTTTTCTATAAAGGCATGTCTTCATTTTGCACAATTGCTCTTTTAACTGAGTTCAATGCAATTTCATTCATTCATTCTTTTATTTATTCAGAACATTTTTCCGCAAAATTTACTATATTCTAATTCATTTTATAGGAGCCCTAAAAAATCTTTCGGTAGCAGTTTAGCTCAAAATTGGAAAGGGGTATCTAAGAGATTGCGTATTCTCCTTCAATTTCCTCTGCTTCTTTAATTAATTGAACCAGATTAAATCGTCATATTTCAATGAATCGGTAGATTAAGTTGCTTAAAATTTTCCTCCAATGCACTACATAAAAATAAATTTTTCCGCTGTCCGCATCTTTCAAAAGATACAAGTTTCAGAACCTGTTTTTGCAGCCTTTATGCCTGTTCGTTTTGACTCAGTATTTATGTAAACGGAAATTTTATAAAACGACTGAAAGTGAAAGAAGTAAATTAATTTTAAAAGTTTGTGTCTTTCATGGTAGCGGATTAAATTAACAGAAGATTTTTTTTTTCGAAGAAAGAAAAATAAAGTTCATTAAAGTGCAATACACTAAAAGAACTAATCATGATAGGAAATAGTCTACTTTGCAAGATACAAGTTAAATCCATTAACTGGTGATGGGGGTGAGGTAAATATTAGCAAATAAGGAATTCATAAATCAACCGCATTTTAATCATTTTATTAAACACGCTAAACATATGTAATAGTTCTAAGGGAGCATTCTCTTCGTTCAAAAGTTTTATTTCGAGCATTGCGCTCTACTTTATGTTACACAACCACTAATGAGACCATAACCAACTATTTAAAACTCATGTTATACAAATCCTAAATACATAACAGCAGGGGGATACGAACCCTGGTATCAAACAGAAGCTAACTCAGTATTTCTAAGGTTTAATTTACTATTTTTAAGAGCACTGAACTTATGCGGTTTAATAAAACATCACAACATTTAGCGAAATGTGCTAGTGAACGAAATGCGTTTTTGATACAAGAAACAAAAATTGTTTTGTTACACGAAATTGTTTTGTCACTTGTTCATCTATTGACTCCATCCACATACACTGGTAGGCTTACAAGATTTTAATATTTTTTGAATCTCTGGTTTTACAATTTGCTCAGATATTATAAGTTAATTCGCAAATGGTCTATTAATTTAGAGTATGAGTCCATCCTCTCTCTCTCTCTCTCTCTTCATATATATATATATATATATATATATATATATATATATATATATATATATATATATATATATATATATATATATATATAGATATATGTATATATATATGCATATATATATATATATATATATATATATATATATATATATATAATATGTATAGATATATATGCATATATGTATAAATAAATATATTATATATATGACCACCTGTCATATATATATATATTATAATATCCATATATATATATATAGATATATGTATATATATATGCATATATATATATATATATATATATATGCATATATACACTCAAGAGCCAAAACATTATGACCACCTGTCAATAACGAATTGGCCCACCTTTGACGCGCAACACAGCTTCAACCCACCTTGACATGGAAACAACAAGTACTTAGTGCATGGCCGGTGACAGATTGTACCAGATATTTAAGCAACGGTTACGCAAATTCAAAATATTGCGAATTGGTGGTCTTTGAACTCAGAGCTGCCGTCCCATAACATCCCAAATGTGTTCTACGAAATGAGATCCATCGAGTTAGGCGGCCAAGATATTAACTAGAATTCAGCAGCATGTTCCTAGAACTACTCCAACACAATTTTAGCCTTGTGACACGAGGCGTCGTCCTGTTGGAACATTCCATTTCCAGCTGGAAAAACAGAGGCCATGTAAGGGTGCAACTGATCCACAATGATTTTCAGATACCCTGTAGCTTTCATGGTCTGCTCTACCACAAACACGGGTTCACAAACACGGGAGAAACACGCCCAAGAGAACGTCCCCCAAAGCATAATACCGCCACCACTGGCCTGTATATGACCCACTGTACATTGAGGGAGCCTGGAAGACGGGGTATCCTGACACAGTCATTTGATTGATGAATGACAAACCGTGATTCATTTGACCAGGCAATTCTCTCCCACTGATCCATCCCACCATCGCGATGTCCCCCCAGCCATTGGTTGACTTCAGCACTCACACGTACGTTTTACTGAGTAGCCCCTCTCCAACTCCCTGCACAGCCTGCATTCTATTTTCCTGCCCCTTTTGTTTGCTGAGTTTCAGCTCCACCCATTTCCCACCATGCGTCAGTCTCCTCCTGCCTTTTCATTTTTTTCTTCCAACACAATGCTTGCTTTTCACTTCATTCATCACTTTGCATAAGTACTAAGCGTAATCGCACAACCCACGAGTCGTGCAGTTTCGGAAATACTTGTTCCGAGCCTTCGAGCCATTACAATCTGCCTTTTATCAAAATAGCTTTGGATAGCTCGCCCTCACACAACAGAAGTACTAAGAATGAAAGTGACTGATGCAGTTAAATACCACTTCACCATTAAATCTACTTACAACTGATCCGCACTTTCATCCAACAGAAGTAGTTCATTGCAAAATGTAGGTGGGTAAATATATATAGTATATAATATATATTGATTGTATAATATATTATATATATATATATATATATATATATATATAGTGTATGTATATATATATATATACGTGTGTGTGTGTATAAGTATGTATGTACGTATATAAATACTTATGTGTGTGTGTGTGTGCTCGCGCGTGCGTTTGTGTACAAGGAAATTATATCTTGTATGAATAATACTCAATTTTAATTCAAAATTCTTACAAAATATAAATATTTATTGATTTAAATGTAATATTCTATTCCTTAGCAACGAGAAAAATGGAAAAACTTTTCGGGCATATTATAGGAGTAATGCTGATTTATACACTGAGACCACTCGATGAGGCTAAATCCAAAGTGGACCTTTACCCACACCGACCTTATTAGAATATTAAAGGCATTGTTTACTAAATTCATAAATAATGCATGAAGTAAGAAACTTCCACTTGACTTATTTCTGTCTTTGGAGCCAGTTTCGACATAACTTCTCTCAGTCCCAGATAAACTATTCATATTAAAGAATTCACTGTTAATAAAATAGATTTTTTAAAAAACGGCAGGAATTTTTGCATCCTCATTCTTAACCTTCTTATTTCACACTTAGTTTGAGTGAAGTTTTCTTCGTTAATTTATGCAATGGCATTAAGAATTATCAGTATAATTCGGGGAGGAATAATATACTGTGGTCTTTGGTTCAGTTAAAAATGCTTTTACTAATATTCATTTTATTTATTCGTTATATTAATATTTATTAATCAAATTAAATTTTGCTTTTTCTCTCAGAATATTCATAAGAATAAATGCACAGATTTTCATAAAATAAATCATTTTTTATGTCTGTTCTGGTCCGAAATAAGTGATGCCACAGAGCAATTGAAAACTTAAAAAGATTTTTTACAGCCAACATTTTATAATTTGAGGATTTTCCAGCATAACTACTACTCAGTTTTTTGTGGATCGCTTGCAATACATAGACTTTAACAACTAACAGCACAAGGCGAAACAGTCACGAAAAGATTTGCCCAGAGCTTCCAACTGGAGTGAAACGAAAACCGGGAAAACCGTTATTTTGGTTGAAACGAAAACCGGAACTGAAGGGAAAAAATTATCAGTTCTTTTCGGTTCGATATATCTTCAATCATTTTGTGACTCTTGTTAACTTTATATATTTTTTTTGTTTTCACCACACACTGATTAACATCTGTGTTAATGTAACCTTCAGTTTAGTTTAAATTTAACCAGCAATTTCTAATTGTTTTTTCTTCTACTCCATGAAGAAGCCCTCACGGCATGCTAATTTGTTTTGTGAACTGTATTTCACAACCGGTTAAATATACATATAAAGGCAAGTCGCTAGTTATGCTGGTGGCGTTATTATTTCGTCGATTAGTGTGCTGTCTCGTTTCTGTACATGTCTTATGTTTATTGAAGATGTTTTTTTTATGTTTAACTTAATGTGTTTTTAAGAAGTGTTTTTTAATTCAGTGATGATATTTAAGAATAAATTCAGTTACCATCGCCTGTGGATTGATCATCATTTATTTTTACAAGGTTATTTTAATCGATGTAATGGGATGGTTCATAAGAAACCGGGAATGATGTCAAGAAGCTTCCTTGATATAAAATGTTTACACTCTAACCAAACTATCAATACTTCTAATTTAACATCAACCTTATAATTATCGTCATTACATGTACATTGTGTCAAACAATGTCAGAATGGCTAGGGCCCTGATCTTCTGTACCACAGTTCTTGGGTTTGGATCTCCCTATGGCACGGATGTTCAGAGCCGTTCGAAATCTTCTTTAAGCAGTAGGCAACTGTCTCACTAGCCGTAGTGTTACAAGAAAAGTATACAGTAGCTCTCTAAACCAATCTACATCACATTGCTTCTCGATTTCCTGTTATAATGTTCACTTATAATTTTCCGTTTCAGTTTCTCATGAAACTAAATGTAGAAGGGGAATTCAGTCCATTGTTCAATATCCAAATGTGATTTTGATAATAACAATGCCAGTGCTAACCGCTCTCTGATCACAGACCGTACATGCTGGTTAATTGTATCGATTCTCATAGTGTACTAATTAAAAAATAATAATAAAATCTTCTAAATTTTGAAAGAATTACATTTTTTTTGTTTATTATAGAACTATACTTTTAGTACATATAAGAATATACATAAAATTATTCATTAGGAACTGAAACAATTTATTTCTTTTTACATATTTTTGAAGGAACGAAAACTGGACGGAACTGAACCGATATATATATATATATATATATATATATATATATATATATAATATATATATATATATATATATATATATATATATATATATAGTTGGATCAGAACGAAACAAATTACGGTCCGAAGCCCTGGGTTTGTCAACAGCAGACTTTTGCCTAGCAAGAACTGTTAGAAATCTCTAGAACAGTGATTCTCCACCATTTTTAAGCTGCCGCTCCTTTTAGGAGTGGAAATTTTTTCAGTTGTCGCTCCCTTTTTGAAAATATCGTAATTTAAATAGTGGGGAAGGGAAGCGTTCAATTATAGTTAGAAGTTATAATACAATATTATCGATTATATACGCTCAAACAACACTCAAACTCTGTTGAATAAACATATTTCTCTGAAAATAAGGACAATTATACACGCTTGGAAATACAGAAGTGGAAAACTACTATTCTGGTGTCATCTTTTTGGTGTATTCTTTTTATAACTAGCATATAGCCCGTCATGTGACGAGATCAGTAAAATTTTTAATTTTCCAGAATTGTAAAGTACCCTATGAGGCAGGTAAAAAAATAGTTTGTTTTTTGGCTGAGAATTATCCGTCAATAAAAATAATTTATTAAAATTATCACATATGTACCTAATCTATTATTTAAACTAAATATTAAAGACAATTATTTACGTAACATCTAAGTTTAGTGATAAAAAGTATGAAAATAATTGAGAAGATACTTAAATAATCTAAAATAAATGAATAAATGAGATGGTTAAAGAAATGACATGATAATGATAGAAAAAAAAATTGTTATTTTTACCTATTTATTATGTGACAAATTGAAAAATTTAATAGCCTGCTCTTTAAATGGAGCTTGATATAATGTCATTAAACGCTCGAAAAGGAGGGCGGGGAGGATTTCGAACGTTTTAAAGATGACAGAATTTTTCGCTGTGATACGAAGCTTATTCATACGAATTTATTTTAGAATCTGATCTATAATTTTGGAAAAGATAAACTTTACTCGCTTTCAATTTTGCTAACCCTAACTTATCAAAAATCCAATATGGAGGCTCTATCCATTCCAAGTCCAACTGCTTCATAATTTCGAAGACAGAAGGACAGATAACTTAGGCTATAATTATATTACGAGAAGAAATTTTAAGGATACAAAACATGAAATGTTTATGTGGCCAAGGACATCCGTACAACAATACGTGAATTTAAGAAAATAAAAATCATAAAAATCATAAAAAGTTGAAAAAATAGTAAAAACTTACTTTAAAAATAATAAAACAACTTTAGGAATAAGAATTTAAAAGAAAAAGCAGAAAATATTAAATTAATTAGGCATTTAGAAAAATTTGGTTGCATCGGGGGCAGAACCGTCAACCCGAGAAATACAACGATCAAATGAATAGACACTCTACCGAACGTTCCATACCTACAAGTAACAAAGTAACTAATTAAACTATATCAGGGTCGATTAAAAACAGTCCATTTTAAATATTGCACTCTGCCCTCTCCATCCTATCAAGAATGAATTTAGTATAGAATAAGAGAGAGAATAAGGCTTGAAATAATAGCATTAAAAGGTCGAAAAGTGGGATGGGGTATATTTCGAACTCGCTTTGAAATTTGCTAACCCTCACTGATAAAATATCCAATATGGATGCCTGTATCCATTCCAGGCACAACTACTTCATAAATTCGCGGACAGACGGACAGATTTACATACAACTTAGGCTATTATTATATAGGGGATTGGCATAAATCGTTAAAATTGAATAATTAATTAAATAAATTTATTTGATAGTTTTATATGGTAGTTTAAAAAAAAGCGCTTATATCGTTCCTCTACCGCTCAAAAGATATTCACTGCCCCTGAACACTGTCCCAACTAATTTTTTTTTAATATTTATTTAATATAATATTTTTAATTTTCTGATTTAACAACATAATAATCGATGTTATAACTTTCTTAAATTGTATTCTGATGTACATATATCTTGATCTGATACTTGACGATATTTTTCCAAATTTTTCCCCGCTATGAATAGACATTTTGGTACTGAAATATCCTCAACCGCATCTTTCATGTAATATCACTCTTTTACATATAGTAACTTTTGTCGATCTATAAAATATTGCAACTCAATAGCTTTGTTGTAATATTTCATTATATTGATTAATTTGTTTTCTCCTATTGGTGAGTCGTTTTACACATTTATGTCATGCAAAATGTTTTAAATTTTTTAAACAAGTTTTTAAATATTTGAAATATTGAGTTATGGGAAAAAGTTACGCTTCAAGTTTGTTGAACCCCAAGACAAAAGCCTGGGTATGCCCCTGTATATATATATATATATATATATATATATATATATATATATATATATATGTGTGTGTGTGTGTGTGTGTGTGTGTGTGTATTTAGCGAGAGAGAAAGAAAGAGATATGAGTATATATAAATAAGTATATATATACACATATATATATATATATGTATATGTATGTACATAGGTATATTTTACTTTACATTAAACCAATTATTTAAGATAAGTAGAAAAATATGATTTATAAAATGAAAATGTAATAGAAAAAATTATAGGAAAAATATGATTTATATTTATATAATATGAAAGGATTTTTTAAAAATGACGCTTCTATTACAAAACATTAAACTTTGCATAAATTTACGAGGTATTTCGTACATATATATATATATATATATATATATATATATGTATATATATATATACATATTTATATACATATATATATATATATACATATTTATATACATATATATATATACATATATATACATATATATACATATATATACATATATATATGTGTGTGTGTGTGTGTGTGTGTGTGTGTTTAAGTATTGGCGTGCCTCCAAGAGAACGCTTGGTGGGATTCACCTCCCCCAGTTCTAAGCTCATTAACGAAATTTACTAAGCATGAAAACCTTTTTGAAAAACACAATAGAGCAATAACGCCTGTTTATCCTTGCTGAATATTCAATGAAAGTTTGAAGTTAATAATGCAATTCAATAATTAGCAAAGAAAGAGAGATAAATTTTAATTTTTAATTACTTTATATAAACATATATATAATTCAAAAGATAAATTCTACTTTCTTTGCAATATTTTGTATTGCTCTTATATGCAGTTCAATCAAAAAATTTGCAATACAAAAATAATTAATAAAATAATTCATTAAAATTGAATTTCTACTGCATATACATATTTTCTATTTGATATGACATATTGAAATTGAAAACCTTGCCTGTATACAACTTCATATATATACAACTAAATAATATAAATATATATGGATGAGTGTATATATATAGAAATATATATATGTGTGTGTGGGGGGGAGTGTATAAATGTATTTTATGTTTGTAAGTATGCATGTATGTATACATATATATATATATATATATATATATATATATATATATATATATATATATATTACTGCATATACATATTTTCTATTTGATATGACATATTGAACTTGAAAACCTTGCCTGTACACAACTTCATATATATATACATACATATATATATATATATATATATATATATATATATATATATATATATATATATGTGTGTATATATGTGTATATGTGTGTATATATATATATGTGTGTGTGTATATATATACATAATATAAACATATATAGATATGTGTTTATATATAGAAATATATATATATATATGTGTGTGTGTGTGTGTGTGTTTGTGAGTGTGTGTTTTTATTAGCGTTCTTATTTCAAAGTCATAGTCACAACTAACTACAAGCCCAAGGGGTTAAAAAGCAAAACTCAATTACAAATTCAATTTTGTATAATATATGTATATCTCACTGTGTTCCTTCCTCCTTTGACAATGCAAGGTGCTTCAACTATTTTCAATTGAAAATGTTCATCCGAATAAGTTCTGAATCACAAATTGTGAAGTTGGAATCTTATCTAAAGCAGTGACATCAAATAAAATTTATAATTCTTAGAATAAAGTTTTAAAACTATAACTGATATGCATTAATTTCACAGATAATATCATGCAATAATGTAAAATAAATTTAGAAAGAGAACAGCAAATTCCCTTACTTTTTCTCAATGAAAAAGCCTTTAATTATCCCTTTATTCAATTTTTCATTATTAAATTAACTATAATTATAACATATAAATTAAACTAAATCAAACATAAAAATTCAAATTCACTAATAGAATTTTAAAACATCGAACCTTTTAAGCTGTTTTTTAAAATATAACTAATTAAATTAGCTGAATGTTAATTTTCGATAACGTACTTAGCTCATTTTATAAATTATATATTTTTTCTAATCAACACTATTACAAGAGAGCTGAAAATAATTATCAGTGAAACAATTTTCAATAAACATTTCCTTGAACTAAAATAGCATTATTTCTTGAATTTAATGCAAAACATATTAAACATATTTAAGAGGATGTTAGACATGAGATTTTTTTTTAATTATTAACTTTAAGATATGAAATTTTGTACACATAGAAACTGAAGTATAAATAAATTAATTGCAATATTTTTATCTTAAAATCAAATAATAGTTTGGAGGAGTTCATTTTTCGTGAAATAATTTGTTATTTTTTTTCCTTGTTACTTAATTTTTAGTAGATTACTACAAAACTTACATAAAAACTCCTAAATTCCATCACAAAAAATATAGGCATACGTTTTAAGTAGTTTTTAGTTTACATACTTGATTAAAACTTATTGTTAAGCTTAGAAAGTACAAAAATTGATAATTCTATGCACAGACATAAAAACTGTACAATTTATCAACAAAAAAAGAAAAAACATAATTATTATTTTTGTAGCAATAAAAGAAAAATGTAAGAAATAATTGAAAATTAATGTGCACGCACCATTTTAATTAAATATAAACAAAATATTCCGAAATTTGTATGTTTAAAATTATTATCTAGTCTTTAACAATATTTAAATATTATTCATTTAGCTATACTTAAATGGTATGTTTTCAAAATTTCAGAACTTTAACTATCATAAATTTGTAATTTTCAAAATCATTTGCATAACGTCCACCATCCTCTTATCATTCTTTTATTCAGATATAATGTTTGGAAAGTAAAATATTGCATTAAAAGAAACTATTTAATATCGATTAGTAATTTGGTAAAATTTATTAAGAATTAGTAAAACATATTTATTTGTGTGTGTATGGAAGTATATAGGGTGTTCCAAAAGATCGTTTACAATCTTAAAGTGCTGGTCTGTTATATCATGATGAACAAGATTTACATAGGAACTTACGTCAGAAAATGCAAACTGCGACAGCTAGAGCAATATGATCTCAAGTGTAAAGAAGAAGAAAAAAATGATCTCGACAGCGGTATTAATATGATTTTTACTACAGATGATGATTACATCACAGCAAACCCTCAAAATGTTTTCCCTTCGCCACAATGCACGTTTCACAACGTCGGCGCATGGATACACTAACCCGTTCAAGTTGGCCGGGAGTATCACGGACATGTGCTGCCTCGTACGTCGGGTGTCTCATACTGGTGTCTCGTACACCATGGACTTCATGTGTCCCCGCAGGTAGAAATTCAGGGGAGTCAGGTCGAGGGATAGCGACGGCCATGCGACTGGTCAGCCTCTACCGATCCAGCAATTAGGATAAGTCCTATCGAGGTATTCTCGAACAGCATAGCTAACGGGCCTAGGTGCTCCATCATGCTAAAACCAGATGTTTCGGTGTATAGCAGCTGGAACGTCACCCATCAGATCCTGCAAAACTCTTTCTAAAAAAATGCGATAGGTATATCCGTCGAGGTAAGGGTTAATCAGGTAGAAGGTAAGGGTTAATCAACATGTCACCTTTAATACCAGCCCAAACGTTTATGGTGAAACGTTGTTGATGTGCATGGGCACGTGTACACCTGGGTTTTCAAACGCCCATACGTGCATGTTTTGCAGGTTCAGGACACTATCCTGTGTAAAGCAGGATTCATCAGAAAACAAAATCTACGATGGAAAATCTGGCTGTGCGACCCGCTGTTGCAAATACCAGCGTAAGAATACAATGCGTTTGCTATAATCGTCAACGCACGATGTCTGTACTTTTTGGAAGTGGTAAGGGTGTTTCATGTCTTCGTGTAGTATGCGCATTATGGTATAACGACCTACACTTCAGACACTTTCGCTTGCTCGGAGACTTGTTTGAGGGTTGATGACAAATTCCTGTAGCACGTTCCTCTGCGAAAGGCATGCGTGTAGTACGTTCTCAACCGATGTTGCTACGTACTACAAAAGCTCCTGATTCACTCAATCTGCGGTGTAGTTGTCCAAACAAAACATGACTTGGCTGACGTCTGTTTAGGAAGCGTTCAGTGTACATCCATGCCACGGCTCATCCATTTCCATCAGCGGCGTCATATACGTAATGCATATCGGCCATTTCTGTATTACTAAACTCCTACATCCTTCTCCTTCAACGTCCACCCCTGAAATGATTATTTTTCCCACTCTCCCGTTTTCCTGCAATTATCACACTCTAGCAGTCACAGTTTGCATTTTCGGACACAAGTTCCTGTGTAAATCTTGTTTATCATGATATGACAGACCCCTGTGTATAAGTGTGTGAATGACATACATAAATTAAACTAAAAGAAACTATTTAATATTGATTAGTAATTCGGTAAAATGTATTAAGAGTTAGTAAAACGTATTTATTTGTATTTGTATGGACATATATATATATATATATATATATATATATATATATATATATATATATATATATATATATATATATATATATATATATATATATATAAGTGTGTGAAAGACATTTATAAATTACGGAACTAAACAGCCCTTTTACTGTTTGCTGGCAATTCAATCTGCTCTCAGGCCTTAGTCAAATGCACACGCAAAACTAAAAAAAAGTATTCGTATCAGAAACCTGTTAACATTCCATTTTACTACTGGACTGGCATGCGTAGATACATTACAGAGTACATAAAGAATTGTGAAGATTGTTGCCGATTTAAAGCTAGTAATCAGAAACCTTCAGGTTTGCTACAAACACCTGTATATAACCAACGTTTTGAATCAATTTCAATTGACTTATTTGGACCATTACCCAAGAGTCCTGATGGTAAAAAATGGATATTTATAGTAGAAGACTGCGCTACTAGATGGACTGAACTTTTCGCATTAGAACATGCTACAGCTAGGGAATGTGCTATCACCCTGATAGAAGAAGTTTATTTACGTTATGGATTCCCAAGAAGAATAATAAGTGACAATGGAAGTCAGTTTGTTAGTTCAGTGATGCAGCAAGTTTGTTATCTTCTTAATATAGATCAGGTGTTAACCCCGGTATACCACCCACAGGCAAACCCGGTGGAGAGGAAGAACCGAGACTTAAAACCAAGATTGGCAATCCTTGTCAAAGGTAACCACACTATTTGGAGTGAGAAACTCCCAACCATACGTTTTGCCCTGAACACAGCAAGATGCGACACAACAGGTGAAACAGCAGCATTTCTTATGTTCGGAAGGGAACTTCGAACAACAGACGATGTTACTCGCGACCTTCGCGCTATTATCTCAAATGACAACTTCGTGCCCGAGATAACGCCCTATTTGAAACGTTTGGCAAATTATATGAATCAGTTGAAATCTGATATAGAATTGAAACAGGATAAAAATAAATTTTATGCTGATAAACATTTCAGAAAAACGCCTCAATTCAAAACAGGTGATAAAGTGTGGGTAACTCTCCACCCCAAAAGTCAAACCAAATCCGAAAGAACAGCTAAATTTATGCCACGACGCGATGGCCCATATGTTATTTATAAAGTACAATCTCCTACATCTTATTTGATTGCTGCCCAAAATAATCCTTTTACTCCCATAGGTAAATACCATTCATCATGCCTCCAACCTTATAGAGGGCAAGGGCAGAGCAACCCAATGTTGCCCCTGAAAAGAAGAGGTCGACCAGTTGCTGAAAGTAATCAACAGCAAGACTCTACCCCAGTCAGAAGATCGCCTAGACTTCACCCATCGACATGAGGACATTAGTCGATGGTTGAGGGGAAGATTGTGACAGCGCGCAACGGCCATCTGCGCGCGCACCTTTTTGTTTTAGTGGAAAAGGACAGACTGTTAGTTTTCCGTTATGTTATGGTGGTATGTTAACGTGCGAGGGCCTCCTGCTCTCTGCATTCTGAACAATGTTAATTGTTAAGTAAACTTGTAAATATGTGTAAATATATTAATAATTAAATGTAATTTGTTAAATGTAGACATTTTGTTCCTGTGTTGGATTTATAGTGTTACAATAGCAGAAACTTTCCTGGAGATAGAATTTTTAAGTTCGGCCATTGTTGGAGGGGATGTTAGGTATACGAGTGATTTTAAATATATCTATACCCAGAAGTCGGCTGGCGTGAGATCAGTTGATTGTAGTGTCATGCCATCTTTAAACCTAGACTGATCACTCTGTCCTGACCAAAGGTGTGTAATAGGAATAACTTCACTGGATTAGCACATTATGATGGCACACCATCATGCATAAAGATGGTTACAAATAACAGTGTATCTAATTCGATCTAATGCGGGGACGATTTTGCAGTGCAAAAGAAACTGAGATAACTCTCACTTTTGTGTATTCTTACCAGACAGATTTAGAAAACGATTCTTCAAAGAAGATTGGCTTACGGATAAAAGATGAGATTAAAGCACACCAAACTGTCAACTTGGTTGACTGCATTGGCTGCGTCGTGTGCACGAAAATTGGACGTTGCCCATATGCGAGTATTCTAAATGTTGACATCCCCGTGTAATGAGAAGTGTACCTCATCCGGCCAGAAAATTCTAAACATCTACTAAGGTTTGTTTCTATTCCTGCCAAGTCCATCTGCCAAATGGTCGCCTCACAGCTGTGTCTCTCGGCTGTAACTCTTGCAATGATTTGTAGGGTTAGAGACGCCGTGCCCCTCGAAGGATCCGTTGAGTCGGTGAGTGAGACACATTCATTACAAGTTTAATGAGACCTGCTACTCTTCAAGTACGATTTCTTTACCGCATCATTAATAACAGTTTCCACTGCAGTAATGCGGCTCTCCGTTAACGAGAGTCTTCCACAACATGGCCCATCATTCAGATAGCCAGTTTGGTCGAACCGTTTTACAAACTTCAGTATACCCCAGCAGTATGGGGCTATTCTTCTTTTTCAGTCATTTTGCCGATCGAAATGTTCGCATCACTTGCTGACTCTCCATAAAACATCTTCTACAACACTCTATTAGGTAGTGATAACATTCTGAAAAAGAACAAGAAATTTTAGTTTGTCACGGTCTTTTATTGCAAGGTTGATTTGAATAAATCAACTGAATATATTGCTTGTCAGTGCCTTTTGTCAATGACTTTTTAGTAATTTTTATTATGCTTCTAAACAAAATCCGCCTTTGTTTTACCCCTTTCGTGCTATCATTATATCTTTATTCCTTACGTATATATATATATATATATATATATATATATTATATATATATATATATATATGTGTGTGTGTGTGTGTGTGTGTGTGTGTGTATACATACAGGGTGTCCCAAAACGACCGCATAAACTCTGCACAGTGAGATACTTTGTTTTTCGTATTTTTCTCGTAAACTATGGATCGTACAGGAATGCTTCTTTGGGCAGTTTTTATGTACTCCCAACGAGGAATTTAGCTGCGTAAAGTTTATGAGGTCATTTTAGGACACCCTGTATATATATATATATATATATATATATATATATATATATATATATATATATATATATATATATATATATATATATATATATATATATATATATATATATATATATATATACATATATACATATATACATATATACATATATATATACATATATACATATATATATATACATATATACATATATATATATACATATATACATATATACATATATATATATATATACATATATACATATATATACATATATATATATATATATATATATACATATACATATATATATATACATATATACATATATATATACATATATACATATATATATATATATATATACATATATATACATATATATACATATATATACATATATATATATATATATATATTTATATATATATATACATATATACATATATACATAT
>CM063505.1:191129225-191244225 GCA_032207245.1 Pardosa pseudoannulata | reverse complement strand
GTCGGAAACTTGTCATATCTGATACTCTGCATAGTCAAGTGACAGCTTTCAGAGTTCCTGGAGAGTTGAAATGAAATAAGTTTTTAAAAAGGTTTCTTTAACTAGAAAACCAAATACTTACTAGTTTTTCCTAGAAATGAAGGAAGCTAAATCTTGCACAAGTCAGCATTACCTACATAATGTTTTGCGTAACATTCCTGCTGTGTGATAAAGATATAATGTATGAGTTCTTATGGCTGAAAAACTGTTATCTTCTTGGCTAACATTTCTGCCTCTTCACTGGTTTTTCCGATTATAATTTGGCTCTGGAAGTAAGAGGTCTAAGGATTATCAGACAAATAAAATCTTTCAAAATGTGGCTCTGAATTTCGGGGTTTTATTTGAGTAACAAATCCCCATTACTGCATCTTAAGTGAGAAAGCCAAACGGGGCATTAGACACGCACACACACACACACTTATATATATAAAGCGTGTGTGTGTGTGGTAAACAGACAATTTACATTATACTTTGAAATGCCACTAATAAATTAAATACTTTAATTTTAATAATAGGTTTCTCTTAAAATTGCTGAGATAAGACTTCTATCGCATCGAAGACAGTGATAAACTGGAAAAATAACATTAATCGTTTTAAGATATTTTAGGCAATCTTCATAAGCGTAGGATTCTTTTCAAAGTTTTTGCATCACGTTCTTTATTTTATCCCATAATATTTTTTCCATTTGAAATAAATTCGCACATACGTTTGTGAAGTAATAACAGTTTTGCACGGCATAAGGTTATTGAACATGCTTCTTCATTGGATATTTCCTTTCCTATTTCAGAAAAACTACCCACACGCATATGCTTATTCATTACAAAATACTCTTACATAAGCTACATATACTTATGTTTTCACTGTAGAAAGGCTGTTTAAATTTAAAAGAGAAAAATGAATAATATAAACCTATTTGACAGTTGAGAAATAGTTTGGCTATTGCAAAACTTAAATTCTCTTCGATAAGAGATAAAACTAAAAAAGTACGTACGTATTCAGGGATTAAAAGTCATTTTGAAATAGAAAACTCGAAGTGTTTCTTTCCGTGATTTTTTTCACTTTCATATAAGGATGAAAAATTATAACCAGAGGTGGTAAAAATCTGTATTTTTTTGTTATCATAATAAATGCTGTTTTCCATTAAATGAGATTTTTTTATTTCAATTGGATTTTTTTTAATATCTTTTCTGGTTTTTCTTACAAACTAAACATTACAAATGAAGTTATTAGATCAGGATTAAATTTATTGTAATTAAATTTTTTTCCTTAAAATTTTATCACACTTCTCCATAAGGATGCTAATTATAATACACACGTTTTAACCATAGTTGGTTAAAACTTTTTTTTAATTTGATTATTTTTTAATCATATCAATCGAATTTTTTAAATGAAGTTTTTGGATTGAAACTTGAATTTTTTTATAACTTAAACATTCTAAATGAAGTTATTTAAATGATCATTAAATTTATTATGATTAATATTTAATTATCCTACTCTTTTTTTTCTTTAATGTACTTAGTACTATTAACATACGGCACATTTTGTTTCAGAGAAATTCTCATTTTAACACCTTGCCTGTGGAATATATTTGAGAAAAACGTGCCAAAAATGGAAATTTTTTTCATTTTAATTTTGTTTGTTCTTATCATCAAAATGTTACAAATAGATTATTTTTGAAAAAAAAATTATAAGGTATAACTACTATTTTCCATATTTTCACATATGTGAGAAATGTTAATGGATTACAGTTAATATTTGCTCCAACTACAGCAAAATAAATCAAATGACATCATTTTCTTTGTAAATATAATAAACTAATACAACAATATTATTATCTAAATCAACTTGCACGAATTCCATGACCCTCCGATTCCTTTGAATTTCACAAATCCTTTACAGTATCCCAGAATTAGCAACATATGGCACGAAATTGCTGAACTTTTCGCTGGAAAGTATCTCTATCTATCGGTAAAATGGCAAATTAAATATTATGCATTGAAAGAGTCAAATTTGGGCTTCATGGAATACCATTTATTCTCTTCCCAAACTCAGGTTGGGCATTCCAAAACTGGCTTATTTCGGTCTTTACAGGCAAGGGGTTAAAAACAAATGGATACTTTAAAGTCGATTCCAAAAGGTCATTGTCAGCCATGCTAAAAGTGTGGTTCGAACCGAAGAACCCCAATTTCGAAGAGCAATACCCAACACTTTCGGTCATCATTCGACGACTATTCTTAAGAATGGAGTCTTTAAAATGGACTTCATAATGCGTCGAATATTGATTCACAGAGTTAGAGCATCAAATGAATTCGTTTACGTATTAGAAAGTTTGAGTCAAATTTTAGAGGCTTGTTATACAATAGAAGTTAATAGCCGTGTTTTTTTTTTTTTTTTTTTTTTTTTTTTTTTTTTTTTAAATTACAAGAAATTGTCAGTGTTCATAATTCGACGAAAATACTCATTTTCACCATGCCTGAATAAATTTTGAGATGTTCTAGAGTTATGTTTGTATGTACAAGGAAACTTTCCTTTTGAAACTTTAAATATCCATTTTAACCATTTCTGAACTGGTTTGGGTTACTTTCGGCCTGACGTCTGTATCTATGTACATATGTACCTTAAATGACTCTAAAACTTTTTTCAATAGAACGTTGAAATTTTTTATATAGGACTGAAGCTACAGACATTTGCTGCCAACCATGCAAAGTTTTTAGCATCCAAAGTTAAGATGAGAAAAACTACATCAGTCAAACTTTATTGAAGAATAATTCAGTTTTACAGAAAAACAAAGGTAAACAAACAGAGAGGTATTACAGAAAAATTGATTTGGTGAGACATTTAACAGTTTGATGTTCCAGGAAAAAGTTGCTTTTATTCAAAAGTTTTTCTACTTTTTTTCCCCTTTTTTAAGGACATGACAATTTTACATACACAGTTTGACGAAAGTGAAACACGTATGCATTTTTAATAATACTTTTTAAACAGTTTAAATAATACTTAAAGTATCAAGTTTTACAAATTCAGAATAAAAATTTACAAATCAAAAACAGAGTTTTGAATTTTTATTGTTTATTACTGCCTGGTTATGACTAAATGAAGCTGTCTTGAATTATCTGTTTTCTATACTTATGGTAGATGTTTTGTCTAGCATAGTATTCACCAGTCAAGCACAAAATTCCATAAATAAAATTTTCGAACACTTTAATAAAGCACAGCTTAATAAATTCACATTTGTCCATCGTCGAGCCAAGCATCTCACTTATCACTTAGAACACATTCTTTGAGTGTAGTCGAAGTTGTAGTTCTTTATAGTCTAGTTCTTTACAAAGCATCATAATCGCGAAATATTTCGGTTTGGGACGAAATACCTATGTAATGAAATTTATCAATATAAAGAATATTAAAGCTTCGGTTCTCCACCAGATGTCAGTACTTGAGCTATGTTTAGAAAACACCGTTACCCTGGGAAACGAAACCTATTTTAAATCTCGAAGAGACTATGAAATGATAGTTCTCATTAGAGCTTAGAATCAAAACTAAACCTAAAACCGGAACAAAACGTTATTTAAATCAGAATAAAAACCGGAACTGAACCGAAAAAAAAATATTGGTTTATTTTGGTTCTATATATATTTCAGTCATTTTGTTAATGTAGACAACTTATCACTATTTTCTAATTTAACGTCAACCATATAATTATGGTCATTACATGTACATTGCTCCTCGATTTCCTGTTTTTATGTTCAGCTCTCAAATGTGGTTTTGATAATGGATAATAATGCCAATGATCGCCGTTCTCTGCTCACCACTTGTATCCTACATGCTGGTTAATAATATCAATTGACATAGTGTACCAAGTTTTTAAAAAAAAAAAAAAAATCTTATAACTTTTGATAGAATTATATACTTTTTCCTCTTAATTCTATTCGCCAATTTTGGCTTTTTCGGGATTTAGGATTGGCTCCTGAAACCCTGGTTTCAATCCTCCCCCACTTGTTCGAGTTCCCCCCCCCATTTCTCTCTCACACTGCTAGCCAAGCTGCAGCATCGTCTTCTAGGACTCCAAGTTTGGAGGGTGAAATCTTACGATTGCCTTTGGTCCGCTTCTGTATTTTTGATTGGTAGTCAAAATCTCATTTGGATTTCAACTACGCTTCTCTCCAAGTCTGCGCCTGCAGAAAATCTAGTTGCTCCTAATTTAAAATTATAAAAAAAAAATTCTTTGTATTTATTACGACTGTTCCTTCAGGTATCTAAATGTTCAACACTGTGTCTTATTTCTCTGAACTGTATTTAACATTTTGCTGTAATATTATGTCTTCTAACTGCCCAAACTCAAGCATGTTTTCCTATGTTCTCACATTTCAACTTTTAATTACACTTTCTCTCATGTCATGCCAACTCAATTCCATTTATGTTGATTGTACCATTACCTGTAACATCCGAAATGGAGGGGTTGACCAGGAAGATCAGTTGTTGTCAATTCTTCCTGTGAGATATTGTGAGATATTTTGTTTATTTTAAAATCATATTTTTAGTAGAAGTAAGAATATACATAAAACAAAATTATTTATTCGGAACAGATACGAAAACCGAAATTTTTGGAGGAACGAATACCGGAATTAAACCGATATATATTTTTAGATGAACCTGGTTCTTATGTATTATACAGAATAAACATTGGATTTTATATTTCTTGCAAAAAATACAGGGTGCGTGTTACACACAAGTTCTTACACGGAAGAACAAATTTTAAAATTCATAACCTTCCGACTCTCATTTTCCACTTAATAAAACTAGTGCTAAACTATTCGTAATGGAGGGATACATATTAACACAAAATATTACATATGTATTCTGGGATTAATTTGAAAAGAACCTATAAAACCGCTGATCATTCATCAGCTTCGATTGCGAGGACTTAATTTTGCAAAAGCCTCCTCCTTCCCGAGCTATTGGGTTTACTTCCATTAAAAGTAATGGCTTCCTGTTTCATGTGTGGCTCACATTTCGAGGTTTACTTTAATCCCCCATGTATTCAAACATCGCTCTCTATTAAGTAGCTATTGACCGAAGTACCAGTATTCGAAAAGCATTTATCTCTAAAAGAGGAGAACATATAAACGTGTTTTCGATCCTTTCAATTTGTTGAATGGGTACAATCGTTTAAGTGGTTAATGTTATGATAGCTAATGAATTTCGGGTTTGCTTCGATATTCACCATTTACAGTACCTGATTATAGAGGGATTAATTATGTCTTAAACTCATATATATGATAAATATATAATACTTCTTTAAAAAAAAACTACCTTATTTATTCGTATGTAAAGTTAGTCCATTTTTATTACATGAACAAAAATGGGAAGCTCAACTAGCAGTTCTAAACAGGGCTTCGGATTCATACTGAACCTAAAATATGATTAAATCTTTATTTTGGTCGGAACGAAAACCCTAATTGAACAAAAAAAAAAAAATACCACACAACACTTATCACTTAGAACACATTCTTCAAGTTTAGTCAAAGTTGTAGTTCTTTTTAGTCTAGTTCTTAACAAAGCATCATAATCGCAAAATATTTCGGTTTGGGACGAAATAGCTATGTAATGAAATTTATCGATGTAAAGAATATTAAAGCTTCGGTTGTTCACCAGATGGCAGTACTGGAGCTACGCTTAGAAACACCGTAACCCTGAAAAATGAAACCTATTTTAAATCTTAAAGACGGGGAATTGATAGTTTTGATCAGAGCTTCAAACCAAAACTGAACTGAAAACAGGAAAAAACGTTATTTCGGTTGGAATGAAAACCGAAACTGCACCAAAAAAATATTGATTTATTTCTGTTCGATATATCTTCAGCCATTTTGATACTGTAACCAACTTATCAATATTTTCTAATTTAACATCAACCAAATAATTATTGTCATTGCATGTCTCTATTTTCTGTTTGGATGTTGACGAGTACTTTTCTGTTTCAGTTCCGCATGAAACTACTTGTAGAAGGCGGATTTAATTCAGTTGAATGTTCGGTTGTGAAAGGCGATTTTGATAATGGACAACAATGCCAGTGCTTGCCGTTCTCTGCTTACTTCTCGTATTGTGCATATCAATTTACATAGTGTACCAATTAAAAAAGGAATAAAATCTTCTAAATTTTTATACAATTTCAAATTTTTTTTTTTTATGATAGAATTATAATTCTAGTACTAATAATAATATACATAAAATAAAATTATTCATTTTCGAAACTGAACTGAAAACCGAAAACTATTCTTCCTGGATTGGAAATTGGAACTGAACAGATATATATATATATATATATATATATATATATATATATATATATATATATATATATATATATATATATATATATATATATAGTTGAACGAGAACAAAAAAAATTACACTTCAAAACTCTTTTTTTTTACATACAAAGTTTCAAGATTTTACAGCTAATTGTTTTTCAGCTACCCCTACAACGTTAAAATACATTATGTTGAAAATTTCCGTTGTATAGAGTACAAATTGAAATCAAGACGAGTGTAGCTTACAACTAGACGTTATGAGACTTCCAAATATAAAATCTCATTATTCTATGATGTTTTTGAATTATCACTGAAAACGTTAATATAAGTTATATTGATTTTTTCGCTTTATAGGCATTAAATTTCAACTAAAAGAGGTGAAACATAACTACATGCTATATGAGTCTTAAATACAAGATTTCGACATTCTAGAGCTAATACTAAAGTTATGTCCTACAGCATTAATGTAAGTTTTATTGCTGAATATATTATATAGAGTGCTGTTGTAATCAAATATTTAATTTTTAAGAGAATTCAGAGTTTAAAATTGCTATCACTTTTTGACATTTTAGAGCTAATACTTCAGTTATGTCTTACAACATTAATGTAAATTTTATTGAAAATATTATATAGAGTGCTGTTGTGATCAAAAATTTAATTTTTCAAGATAATTTGGAGTTTAAAAGTGCTATCACTTTTCGACATTTTAGAGTTAATACTTGAGTTATGTTCTACAGCGTTAATATAAGTTTTATTGAATATATTATATAAAGTCCTGTTGTTATCAAAAATTTTAATTTTTAAGAGAATTCGGAGTTTAAAATTGCTAATTTTTCGACATTCTAGAGCTAATACTTGAGTTATATCTTAAGGATTAATGCAAGTTTTATTGAATATATTATTTAGAGTGCTGTTGTGATCAAAAATTTAATTTTTCAAGAGAATTCGGAGTTTAAAATTTCTAACACTAGTTATTAAAACTAGTGTTACTAATAGTGTTGGGTAAAATAAGCACAGTAATAATGAATTATAGATGCAGGAATACTGCTTTTGAAAAAGATTATTACTTTTTAGTTTTTTATCTTGAACACCTGTCTATGGACACGCGTATATCGTATAATTATATTAGTAAAAATATGATTATGTGTATAACGGGAACTTTGAGCTTTTGACTCAATTTTTTGAAGAAAAAAAAAGTGCGCTTTATACAAGAGTAAATACAATAATAGTATGTGAGGAAAGGTAGATTTGAAGAATTACTAAAAATCTTACCCGTATAGAAAGAACAATATTACAATTAATAATTTCCCGTAATACTTTCATGAAAAAAGAAAGAGTCCCTGTCATTTAACTCGTAATCGATAGGAATTACGGATATAGATTCATTTAAAAAAAAGTGTCTTTAAAAATGAAAAATTAATCAAGTGTTATAAAAGGAGATGATATACCACTACTACGCATTAATTTAAGAATCCATTCCATTCATTTAAGAGTTCATCCCATAAGAATTCTCATGATTTTTTTTGTTAGAGCAGATTTTATCCTATGGAGAAGGAGATTTTAATAAATGAAAAATAAGAATTTTAGGATGTTAAAATGAAACTTTCTTGTAGCTGTCGCATAGTAACCCTAGTAATTCTTGTATTGATATTTGAAAGGAATACTACTGCCATCTAGTGTTCAAATATTTAATTTTTTCTTCCATTAGCAAAATCTTTTGACTGATTTCTATATACAAGCTCATTTACTTAATGTTGTTTTACCTTTCACCATAGATCAGATTCTTAGACAGAGACAAGGGGTCAAGGCCCCTTGGAGCCTTGTCCAAGGGGTCAAGGCCCCTTCTCCTCAAAAATTATAGAGTTTAATGTGTTGTATTTTTACAGAGATACAAAAATTCACGCTCAAACACATTTTTTAAACAGCAAATATATTCAAAATTTAATTTTCGAATAAAAATTACCTTTTTATATCTTTTATTCTATTTTTTTATTAAATTTTTTTTATGTTCCATACATTTGTTGAAACAAATTATACAAAATTGTGCATGAACTTTTAGATACAAATAATCCTAAATTTTATAATTTATTTTACAATCATTTATACAAGTACTAAACTTAAATTGTGCATAATTTTTTTAAAAATTTTATGTTGTTTTTTTTATAAAATAGTGTAACATATAACTGGTTCATTCAGTCTGAATTTCCATCATTCCGGAAACTAAAACTAAATTCTGGCTTAGAATAGTAAAACTCTTTAATGCAAATTATGGCCTTTTTTTTACTTCTCGGTATATGTATTGTTCTATTAAATATCATTTTCTTCCATAATTGGTAAATTCATTTTAAATCAAAGAATTACTGAACGAATTTCTTTAGTCCATGCTCCTGCAGTAAGTAAAAACAAATCGAGTCTTGAAATTAACAAAACAAAATAAGAAAAAAACCTCAATAAAGTTTTTTAATTTAGAAAATTCTCTGAAAAACATTTAAAATAGTGAAACAATATAATTTCACTACAGTATAATAAGTAAATAATCTTAAGTAATACAGTATAATAAGTAAATAATAAGTACAATCCTACTACAGTAATAAGTAAATACATCGGGTAATAAATGCTGTTGTTTATAATGGAAAAAATACTAAAAATTTACAGTTGTTAAAAACCTAGATCATTATACATAGAAAATCTTGGAAGAAACCCGAGATTTTTAGACAGATGTTTAGAGTTTGAATAATCAATATCTTAAGATAAACATAAACTAAACTATCTAACTTAAAATAAGTTATAAACTAAATATAGAGTGAACTACTCTCTTAAACTAAATAAGTTATTCACTCTTTTTTTAAATCTGTTTTTTACTGTACCTTATTTTAAAATTTTTCATTGGCTGTATTAAGATTAAGAGACTAGAAAAACAATCGTTTTTAAAGTTGTTAATATTATAACTTAGTACTGTTAAAGTATCTGGTAAAGTATTAGCGTTAAAAAAATGGGAAAAGTTAAATTAGAAAATTGTTCTCGTTCAAAATGTATTCCTGTTAACGGTTTTTTAATGAAATATTTTTTTAAATGATGTAAAAATTTATTATAAGTGTTGTTGTTAAAAATTTATTAACAACAACACTTAAAATAAATTAATAAGTAACTAAGTGCATTCCTCTGGTGTAGGAAAACCTGACACCATGTCCAATAAACGTTCAGGTCCATGGTTAAGGGTAATAAGCAGCTTCATTGTGAGTGAGAAACAAGGAGAGCCGAAGACATTAAATCTTAAGGATCCTCGTACTATTTTAGGAGGGACCAAATCGAAGACCAGCAGAATTGACCTGCCACCTCCTGAGGTACCTTTAGGAGGAAAAGTGAAGGACTTTACAACCACGAACCTATTTTACGTGTCACAGTCGCCATTAATGAACACTGCAGATCTTTAACGGACTGAGCTTCTATCCCGTTACTTTCCGGTTATTAGATAGCTGCCTTTGCCAACTGAGCAACCGCAGCTCGATATTTGCATCTCCATGTACCCGCATCTTTGACCGACTGATCCTCTATCCCGTTACTTTCCGGTAATGAGATCACTGCCATTACCAAATGAGCAACTGAAGCTCCATATTTGCATCGCTATGTACCCGCATCTTTGACCGACTGAGTTTCTATCCCGTTACTTTCCGGTTATGCCATCGCTGTCTTTACCAACTGATCAACCGTAGCTCCATGCAACCCGCCACTCCATATTTGCATCTCTATGTAGTCATATCTTGGATTAACTGAGCCTCTACCCCTTTACCCTCAGGTTATGAGATCGCTGCCTTTGGCAACTGAGCAACTGCAGCTCAATAAGTATTTCTGTCAATTACTGAGCCACAATGTTGCTTTTTGGACATTTGCTAAAATACGTAATTGCAATTTCTACGCTATGGGCGTTTTCATAAAACTTTCCACTGTAAATAGACTGAATTTCTAAACAATTTTTGATTCAACACAAAACTTTTTATTTATTGATATAGATGCAGGATAATAAGTTATTTGCTACAAAATAGTATATAATGTAGTCTATAATTGTTTTTGGGTTATACACATAACGTTAAAATACGTTATATAGATATTATTCATTATATAGTAAGTACATTACATTCAACAGATGAGATGTGCATTTAGATATTAGTCAAATTATTAAACCGAGTCAAATTGTTTTTAAGTTATACGAGATACATACCCATACAGCACGCTATGTATCTTATACTTTCAAATACGTATCACTGTATATGATATGAATTTGTGTGTTTTATACGAATACGATACATTGTGAGCAGCGGTAGCTCAGTTGGTAAAAGCAGTGATCTCATAACCGGAGTGTTGTGGTGCCCACAATGATCCACCGAGTTCATTAATGGTGGTTAGGGCATTTAATATAGGTTCCTGGTATCAAAGTCCTCCAAGTATCCCAACGATACCCCTGGAGGTGGCAGAGTATACCTAGCGAGTGTTCTGCTTTGTCCCTGCTGAGGTTCTTGAGTGAGTAATGTTACTCGCGTCCGTAGCATTCCTTAAGCTACACGTGCTCTCCGGTTGATGCTAAAGGAAAAACAGCTTTGAAACCATGACCGGCACAAAGATATTTGTCTGTAAAGCCAGCTAAATTTGAAAAAAAGCTACACTGTTGCTGTATGGATACGCATGCCCATACGTAAAAACATCACGACCAAATTAGTCAAAACTCATCGAGATATGGTAAAAATGGATATTTAAAGTTCAAAGTTAATATTTCCTTGTATGTACGTACAGACGTAATGCTGAAATAATCAAGACTAAATTACTGCCGAAAAATGAACACCGAAATTTTTGTCGGTTACAATACTTTCTTTACTTTATAAAAAGAAGTAATTTTAAATAATAATATTTTTTTTCTCATATGTGCTACCTTCCATTTCCAAAAGATCGTTAAGTAGATGCTGTTTTAAAGCGGGTAATCATAGAGTACCAAAGAAGTCAAAACTAAGCTCCAACAATCGACTCAAATACCTCACATAAGCGGTGTTATTTAAACATTCTCGGTAAGTTCAGGGGATTGGCAGAGCGTAAATTCCTCTGCATTCGGTTACAGAGTCAGTCTCGATTAAGGTTCAAATAGCTAAAGGATTAAAGCAATGATCCCTCTCAGAGAATGCTTTGGTTTCCAATCGAAGCCATTACCGTTAATCTTTAAAAGTGATCAACGGAGCGCTCAAATTACACGAGCACGACGAATATGGGACCTCTGAGAATATATTCAGGTTACGGAAAGCTTATCTTACGTAGAAAATACAGTTGTTCTGGGCAACTAAAGACTAAACCCTTTTCAAAAAACGGCTTGTCTACTGTATCTTTTTCTTAATTTCAGTTACAATTCATGAAAACGATTATCTCACCTCTTGTTTATATATACATACCGTATTTAAGCGTGTTTTTAATTCTTTATACCAAGTAAAGAAAGTATTGTAATCGCGGAGGATTCCAATCTTAAAATTTTAACAAAAATACCCATTTTGACCACAGGAAAGTAATTTGACTAGATTAACGTCTACATGTACATATGTATGTACGTATGTGGAAACAGACATCTCTATGTATATATATATATATATATATATATATATATATATATATATATATATATATATATATATATATATATAAATGTACATATATATAAATATATATGTAAATATATATATATATATGTATATATATACATATATATGTATGTATATATATATATGTATATATACATGTATATGTATGTATATATATATATATATATATATATATAAATGTACATATATATGTATAAATATATATGTAAATATATATATATATATATGTATATATATACTTATATATGTATGTATATATATATTATATATATATGTATATATACATATATATATGTATGTATATACATATATATATATACATATATATATGTATATATACATATATATATATATACATGTATATATATATATATATATATATATATATATATATATATATATATATATATATATATATATATATATATGTATATATATGTATATGTATATATATATATATATATATATATATATATATATGTATGTATGTATGTATATATATGTATATATATGTATATATATATATATATATATATATATATATATATATATATATATATGTATATCTCTCTATCTATCTATCTATTTATATATATATATATATATATATATATATATATGTGTGTGTGTGTGTGTGTATGTATATATATATATATATATATATATATATATATATATATATATATGGATAATGGTGTTTTATACCCACCGTAAAGGAAATACGATTTCCATGATAGAAATAATGAAGTCGTTTGCTTTGATGGATAACAGAAAAATTTGAAATTAAAAATGCAGAGTCTATTAGTATGACCTGTCTTTGGTACTGTGCCTCCAAAACGCCGTGCGTTTAGTTACATAAGGGTGAGGGGGTGCTAGTTAGAATGCCAATGAGAGTATAAACATTAATCACATAATCAAGCTTAAGAAGTGAAACTAAGCTACGTAAGAGAGTTATATAAAAATAGTTCAGAATTGCAGGATTATTTTGTTGTTCGCGAAGTCACTGAAGGTTAACAAATTAGAGACAAAAAGATAGAAAGTTCACCAAATTCGGATTCGATTGACAGATTTAGCTATTAAAAAAATAAAATTATCATCGTCCAATTTTTGAAAAGTTTTTAACGAACATTTGAATGAAAATTTTTAAATTTTTATCATGAAATGCATTTTTAGAATTTGTATTCATTGTCGTATTAAGTTTGCTTCTTTTCAGTTCTATACTGTGTGCAACATCATTAGAAATAAATTCGAAAGAACGTATATAAGCACAGATTCTAATTTTTTTTTAACTTTAACATTTACTATTGTTATTCAGACTCTTTGACTTTGCTTTCATGCATGTATTTGTAAAAGAAAATTGTTAATTTTATGTAAAATTTTAAAGAAGCCTTTTTAGATTTATATTCGATTCTTTCTACTACCTATAATTTTCGCTTGATAAGTACGAAATATTTAGAGTTACTGTCTTCAGTACTGTTTATTGTACATAAAATTTGTAAATGTTTTGAAAAATATATTTTTTATGTAAATGTAAAGAACAATGTTTTAAAATATTAGTATGTTGTATTAACGATACCCCGCATTCTCGGAAAGAGAATTTTTGAGATACAAGTATAATTGTTTTTCTACATTTTAATCATAATACATAAACTTGTTTTATACACAAAAATAATTCTCACTTACATCAAAACATTTTAGCAGGTTACAATAAATGAGATACCTTACCTGTGTAATAACATTTAAAAAGTTAAAAGGAAACAAAACATGATAATATTATATAAAAAAAAAGAAAACTTATGTTTAGAATTTTTTAATATTCTGAGATAAATTGTAAAATTGCTCTTTGGAGAAAAATGCATCTATATATTTATGTGTGTTTGTGCGTATATATATATATATATATATATATATATATATATATATATATATATATATATATATATATATATATATATATATATATATACCTGGTGGCCATAATCAAACTGACAGTACTCAAAGTGTTCTTTAGCGCCATCTATTTACTAGAATGACGCCACATTTTGTAGGAAGATTAAACAAGACAAGGAACGAAGGATTTCACGAAAAACAAATTAGTTCCAAAAGTCATCGCTAGGGGAATATTTGGAGCTGTGTAATAGAAAATAGAGTGTTAACAAATGCAAATCAATACGAAAATTACCTATCATTTTGCATTCAAATGAGGTTCAATGTGGATGCTGTTGTTGTGGACCACATATTGCATTATGTGCACAGTATGCACAACAGCAGAAAGTAACATGTCTGCAGGAATCTCCCGGACAGTCCGTGATATGTTTTCCTTCAACGTAGCCAGGTCCTGGACCACTCCTTGATAGACCTTGGACTTAATGTAACCCCATAGCCAGAAGTCGCATGGGGTAGGATCAGGCAACCGAGGTGGCCATGCAGTTGGAAAGTAGTGGCTGATGACTCTGTTGTGAATTTATGTCGTAGCAACCGTTGCACTCGTACAGCAACGTGTGGAGGGGCTCCATCTTGCACAAAAATGATTTCCCCCAGGCATTGTCTTTGCTGAAGTGCCAGAATAACAAAGTTGTTTAACATGTGGCGATATTTCTCTCCGGTAACAACCAGGTTTCCGGTCCTGTTGGGATAATGTTCTCATAGAAGAATGGACGTACGATAAATTCCGCTGTGAACCCACACCAAACAGTTACCTTTTGTGAATGTAAGGGAATTGCTGTGACTGCATGTGGTAATTTGTCACCCCAAATTCCGCAGTTCTGGGTATTCACAGTTCCATTGAGGTAAAAGTGGGCCTTATCTCCCCATAAGATTTTCCACGGCCAAGTATCATCCACCTCCCTTCTGGCAAGAAAGGTGAGAGCAAAAGTAAATCCCTTATCATGGTCGGGGTACAGTAACTCCTGTACACGGCTGATCTTGTACAAATAGAAGTTGATAATCTTTCGTAAGATTTTCCATACCGTACTGTAAGGCATGTCCATATTCCGAGCTATTCCACGGGCGCTAGAGGTAGCAACAGTATTGTCTGGTCATCTGTCGACAATCGCCGTGGCAACTGCTTCAATTGTATCCTGGGGTACAGGTTTTCGTCCTCTGCCTGACGGAACCTTCAGAGAACCTGTATATATACATACATATATATACATACATATATTTATATATATATATATATATATATAATATTTATATATATATATATATATATATATATGTGTGTGTGTGTGTGTGTGTGTGTTTGTCAATGTAATATTGAGAATAGAATTTAATTTATGCATTATGATAATCTAAAAGACATAAATTTATATAGAAACTGATGAACTATGATAGCCGTGATCAAGGTATATTATTTTACGAAAACATGAATTAAAACCTATACCGATTCAAATTTAAACATGGCTCTTAGCCATTTTCACAAAGTGCCGGGAGTTGCACCTGCATTGCAACAAAGTACAAATAAGTATACTGTTACCGGCCTAAGCCGTAAGAAAAAAAACCAAATACAAGTAAGATGAGAAACAATTCTCATCTCCTAGGGCCTAACATAGAATAAAACGCTGATGATACAGGTTTTACATTTTCGTTAATGCACGTTTAAAACACAGTCCCGGGTTAATAAAGTATTCAGAAATGCTCTCGCATTATATCTTTTTGTCTATGCATATATTTTATATCCAATTAAAATAAAAAATGATTTTAGGTTTTTAACAATTTCTGGAGTTAACTTTTTCTAATACACATACGCAAAAAATATATATATACTTATGTAATATCAGAAAATTAGTGTGATCAATTAAGTTTTAAATTCCTCTCTTTCTTCTAACACAGAATAAAAGTTATTTTTGTCAGAGAGATAACGCGAGTGTGGTATACTGTTGCTTTTGCCTTGGCTAGTTAGAATGTATTGCAGTGTAAGAGAGAAGTAGTTTACAGATTTTGCATAATTTTATCATTTTATTTCTTTATATAGAAATAATAATAAAAAATCAAGTTCTTTTTTATCATTTAATAGAAAATTTAAAATATAAAATATTTTTTATTCCCCACAAAGGTAATAACTTGCTATAAACTTTAATTATTTTTTAATAAACAGCTATATATTAAAAAATCATTTCAAACAAAAGTAAGAAATAAGAAATATTTTAAATAAATTTATTACAGGAATACAATAAAAAATTATATTACTTTACAAAAAATTTAACATAGCAATAAAACAATTCCATTAATTTTGAAATTGTAATCTATATAACTTTTCCTCTGTATTAATACAAAATATAGCTTTTAAGAAGAAACTCATAAAGGCCGTATGCGGTCTCAAGGCCACCTGTTTTGTACCTGTGGCCTAGACAAACCACGGTTTTTATTCACTTAGTCTTGCACTCATTAAACAATTCGTTAAATGCATTCCGAATAACCCACCTTGCACATGATGTTTTCATGTCGGGGTTAACTGCTTAAACCAAACAGGAATAGCTACGAATATCCATATTAGAACAAGAATACGAACCATCGGGTAATAGAAGAACACTTCCTGTGACAGCCGACAGCAGAGAGGTCAGGGAAGAGTAGGTCGTAATCAGGACATGAACATGTGTGAATTTTATTTCCCTGAAAAAAAAGTGCTCAAGAGAGCTAAATGCCGTAAATTTTATGCATTATATGCGTAGTTTACAGTATATGCGTAGTTTTGGGAAGAAAAGGATAGGAGAGTGTCGGTAGGGATAAAAGAGAAGAAAATCGTGTCATTCTATCACCCAGTGAAGTTTATTACTGATATGTAAATATTATGTAACCACATATAATAAAGTATAGTATTTTACAGCTAGCTTGTTTGGCTAAATCAAAACAAACACAGGTGTATGTATGTTGAAAGATCACAGTCGTATCCCTTTGGCCATTATCTGGCTTCAAATGGTCAGATGTAAAGTCATAAATTACAGTCAGTTCAGGTCTTCAGAATTGCTAAATGAATGTACATCAGAATCTGGACTATCCGAACTTCGATAAACCAAAACTCTCCGTTAACCTGAAAGTCGGTTTCTTCTTCACTTTTTTCACTTTCTACTATCATCTAAAATTTTCTTTTTACAAACATACATTTTTAAAGTTTTTTTTTCCACATTTTTTTATGCAAGCCGTCCGTTCCAAACTACGAGTGTAAATAAATATTTTGGAATTCGAATTTTTAGAATTCCTTCGCTCAAGCACAATTCTCGATATGAGTGTACTCTTCTCCACTTTCAAACATCCCTGTTCTAAACAAAAACATACTCTATTTCGAAATTTGGAAGGTCACACTGCCGAATGTTATTGCACCAATGGCGATACTACATATTAAACTAGATGATTATTGATGAATTCTAGATTATCCAATATCCAAAGTAGGTTTAGTCTCAATTACTTTGGGTAATCGAGGTTCTACTGTATTTTCTTCGCTGATTTGAAAAGAAAATTGTTTTCCTAAAGCAGTTTTAATCTGAAACTTTTTTCTCACAGTTATTTATTAAAAAATTGATTCCGACTTTCAAATATTGATGAAAATTAGAAAATGAAACTACTCTAAACTATTTTTAAGTTTCGTTTGGGGCCCCAATAAGTTTTAAAATCTTCTCTAGTTGCAAACCGTTTATTTAATGTGACAAATTTTAAATTTTGAGAAAATGTACAAATATTTTTCCTTCTTGCTAAACACCAGACTAAATATTAAAGATAAATGGCAAATATAGTTAAATTATATAAAAGCTGATAATGAAACATTGACACTTACGTTCAGTGATAAATTTATTAACCTAAAGAAAATTCTACCTAAAAAAACTGAGGAAAAAAAATGTTTTCGAATGACGTTTTAACAAATGTATTTGCCCAGTCTTAAAATATACATTAGCTTTATTTCTTTGACTACATAAAAAAATTGATATTTAAAACTTTTTTAGCTAAATTTTTATACTTATATCTTGTGAAAGTCTTGATAATATCTTGTGTAAACTAAATTTCAAGAAAAAATCTGACATTTATTTTGATGTCTTACTTTCTTACAGGAGACTAAGATGTTATTTGATCTTGGCAAAGATGGATCTTGAAGTTAATACAGAAAATTTACCATAGCTTAACATTAAAAATAAAAGCTTTCACGTTTCATCACGCATAAAGTAAAGACAATTTTTTTATGGAAATAAAACTTTTCATCCAAAAAATTAAATTATTTTTCTAAAAAATATAATAAAAATTAAATAAATATTCTTTATTATTTCTATGTATTCAATTCACACACCTCAGAGTGTATTGCTTGACTACACCTTTAAAATGCTATTTAAAATTTTCGTAGCTGTATTTTTGAACTTAAACATCTTGTGAAACCTAATATTTGAAAACAAATCCTAACTTTTATTTCGATGTTTACTATCTTATATAAAACTAAGATATTACTTTATATCGTTAAAATGAAGTAACACAAAATTTATAATAGTTTAACGTTAAAATGATTAAATTAAATGTTTAGATTTAAACATAAAATTAATGTTTACCTACATGTTCATTGATATGGTTTGGTTTAGAGAGCCAAAGTCTGCAATTTTGCTCACGGGGGCTAATGAGACCGGGACCTACTGCTTAAAGCCGATTGAGAACAGCTGCGAACATCCTTGCCATCCGCGGGATTCGAAGAGCAGCTCTCTACCCTTCGACAATCGATCGGCTTACATTTCTGTAAAGTAAATATACATTTTAGAAACAAAACATTTTGCTTTATATGAAAAAAAAATAAATTCCAATTCAAAACTTTCAAAAAGAAGATACAAATGCTAAACAATACAACTCGCTGTGTTTTCAGCTTCTAAAAAAATGTTCTAGATTTACCTCACACATACAAGTAAAGACACAACAATTAATACTCGATATAGTGATACCCCGATATACTGCTAGTCTCGTTATAGTATCACATATCTATGTAAACAAATTTTCCGTATAGGAATATTATAAATCCATTAACATGCCAATTCATTACAGCCCCAAGGAAAAATAGTTGTGAAAATTTCAAAAATGTGGCCACAATGTCCTCCAAACGACCCTTCTTGAGCTAACAAGCCAAGCCTGGGGGTCTTCTGCTTGGTCCCTGTTTCTAAATTACTAGGATCCGCTTCAGGTCAAGTAAGTCTTCAACCTTGTGGTATCTCTGTCAAAGTGAAGCTGCATACTGCATTTAGCTATGGACCTGGCATATGCTTTCCTACAAGGAAGAATAAGCAACAAAAACATATGTTATTTTTAATATGTCCCTAAATGTTCTACTATCATCAATACAGATCATGTTTGCATAGATAATAATGAAACCATAATTATTTATATTTTGTACTGTTGGAAAGGCTTATCGATTAAAAAAAATATCGATACAAATTATTTCGGTCGTAACCGCATTTCCTCCTATGTAAATATGTTGAGTCAGCCGTGGTATAAATTGACTTTCCCAGTTAGCTCCAGGCCTTGTCTCTTACTCTGTTTGGTGTTGCTAAAATGTTGGTAAGGAAATACGACGTACTATATTGTAAACAGCTTGCTTTAGTTTGATTTTAATACATTGTTTATATTTTTTATAGTTCGAGCTGAATGAATAAACATCCATGAAATGAACTGTGTTTTGGACTCTCTACGTATATCCACACCACACGCATAACATGACGCTGGGCACTCTGCAAATAAGATGAAATTTACCCCAACATATACTATCTGAAGTCTAAATACGAAGTTACTTCAATAATTTTTCTTTGTTTTTAGCCATAGATTCAAAATTGCTATCCGTTCGCCGTAGTCTTTAGATCATTCGACTATATGGTATACCATATGGTTTCAAATGCCTCTTAAGGCTTCGCTGTCATATATTCTACAACTTCATGGAAAATTATTTTTTCCTTCTTGTATGAGACCCTACAATAAAATAGGTGATAAATACAAATAATAGGCTTTGTGAATGAAAGCTATTAATTAAGGTTCTTAATAAGGATTATATATAGCACCAAATTCGTTATAATGCAAAAATTGTATTGATCGTGCCACTGTAGCTGGGTTTGATTATATTTGAATTGCTATAATAGTTAAAAACACTATTAAGTCATTCAGGTATGTTTTTGTGTTAAACTTCTTTAAATTTTGTGGAATTTTATAAATACTTAAGATGAAAAACGGTATATCTTAGGATTAAAGCATACAAAATTATGTACTAGATTTCAGATCATTTGTTGCTCTAAAGGATTCTCTCTAATTCAAGAGCGTATTTGGTTACTAACAGTTGTCCACATAAAATATTAATTCAATATTGCTTAAGTATCTCCTAAGCACACCAATTATAGTCATCAAAGTATATTATAGACGCTTTTCAAGAATCGCTGTCAAATATTTTGGTTCAATAGGCGGTTTATTAGGATGAAGTACCTACTGAGTTGAAATGTCTTTATTATATAACCTATTTCACCTGATCCAATCTAAAATAAAAAGTTTTCCTCTGTTTAGAAAAGAATTGTACTTCATCATTACTAAGGGTCTATCTTTAGAAAAAATTACTGTCACACCAGTAACAGCAAGGCTAATTTACCAATAAAAATTGAAATTTAATTATATTAGATAGAAAACAAAAATATATCTTTATATATATTATTCATGACATGAATTTACACAAAATGAAGGTTCACAATTGAAAATAATCTGCTTATATTTTCTATAAACAAAACTGACATTTAGAAGGTTACTGTCTACTAATTTGCTACAAGAAGATAGATAAATAAGACCAGGACCTACTGCTTAAAGCCGATTTGGAATGATTACCAAGAGTCATGCCAGCAATATTAGCTTGGTTTGATTCATGAGTTTGGTGTAAGCCATAATGAGACTCTTTCTTGTATAGGTTTGCCTCATCACATTTTTAGAATGTCACACAGGTAAGGAATCCTTTGCCCTAAAATGCTTTGGATAAGGAGAGTTTTGATTGTTGGAATTTGCATATTGAGCATAAATGCCATGGGAGGTTTAGGTTTAGGTTTAGAGAGCTACGGTCTACTGTTTTTCTACACGAGGACTAATGAGACAGAGACCTACTCCTTAATCCGTTCGCGACCAACGCCTCGTATACGCAACGCAGCGATTTCACTCTTATGTGTTCAGCGTCGCCTCCACTCGATGATCTCCGGTTGTTAATGCGAGACCAGCTTCGCGTATGGGTAATCGGATATCAGAACATTTTATTTTAATTTTTAAATACTAGATTTAATTACTAGATGGCGTTAAACAGCAACGGTTTTCACAACGGTCGCCTCGTATTACATTTATGTGCTGATCCTCAAGGGGTTAAAGCTGATTTCGAATGGCTACTAAAATCCATGCCATCAAAGAGATCCGAACCTCTAAACTCTGGTACCGAAAAGCAGCACTCTACCATTCGGTTATCATCCGGAAGCAATGATGTTAGAATTCAAGATATTTAGTACTGAAAATCAGCACCAAACCAATCGGCCATCATTCTTCCAAAACATTTTTTTAATGAGTATACAGTGAAAAATCTTACTACTACGAGCATGTTTTTAGTCACCATAAGAATATTTTTAGAATAATGGATTTGCTTTAATGCCTTTATTCATCTTCATAATCCATTTCAAACTTAATTACCATATTACAGTCGAATTGCTTCCGTTAAAAAAATCTACAGCTTCTTTAGTTATTTGAAAAGGAACTGTGTAGCGGAATCTTTACATCTCAGTCTGTGTAGCCGCAAGAGACTATTCTTCGAATAATAGGTCTGCTTTGAAGCGTATTCTTTGTCGGGGAAAATAGGGAAAAAAAATAGAACTCTTCTCTTTCGTTCTCTTGAAATCCTAACTCAAATTATGGTCTAAACAGCTGTGATAATTATCTCACCTCTTCTGTGCAGGAGCAACACGAGGGTGTGACGTGATTGTGCCGTATCAAGGGAGAAAGTGTGAAGGAGAAGGGGGTGGTGTACATGTTTTTCAGTTTTATTTTCCTTCTCCCGGAGAAAAATCTTAAATTACAGCGAGAGGCTTGATTACATTTGCACGCATGGAAGCACACTCAAAAGGCGACTGTAATTGCATATGCAAGAATGAAAAGCGAGATAAAAGGGCAGGGATTGTTCTTTTTGCGTTCACCTGCTTTTTAAGGTCTTTAAAGAACTCGGCAAATTAATTAAAAAGAATAACTGATTACACACATACACAACATGCTTCTTTTTGGACAATGTACGGAAGCGGGAATAAAGGAAACAAAAACTTCAGTAAATTGATGCTGCAAAATTAGATGAAATGCTCTGCTTGCCTCCTTTTGTCATATTAATCTAATAATATGCACTATATATAACTAACGAAGTTTTTTTTATATACAGTTGTTCCCGTAGTATTATGTAAGCGAAACAGAAAAAATAGAAGTGAAAACTTACAGTATATATCCCAAAAAACACATGGGACAAATTAGTGTTCAAATTTTCAAATCGGAACTATAATCAAAATATAAAATTAATCATAGCAGTTTCAAATGCATATATATTTTGAGATTTTATATTTTTAAAGATATAAATATCAAAGATAGGTCTTAAAATATATATAATTTTTTTCCTTTTTTCTTAGTGTATATTTCCTGATTTAACGCTTTTTTAAATATTAAAGATAATATTCAAATTCCCCATTTTTGGTTTGGTTTGGAACGCCACGGTCTACTTTTTAGTAGCACGGTAGCTAATGCGACCTGGAGAGATATACTGTCAAAAAAACATCGTTATCATTGTTATATGATTAAAGCGACAAAATAGAAAGATGAAATATAAATGCTGTGGTGTAGTACATTGTTGTAGTTATTTCAAAGTCATTAATAACCCAAGTTTGCTTTATATCGTCTTTAATTATGGTAAAATACCACTGATCAATATTACAATGTTCAAATATATAACAAACGACAATAAAATGTGCTAAAAAAATATATAAAAAATTACAAAAGTGAAAGAAGCACTCCACGTGCTACACTCTGAAAAAAATTGCCAATTTCCAAGAGAACGAAGCTGCATTCTTTTCCTTCCTTCTTTCTACTCCAGCAACCCTATACTTTTTCCATTATCCTGTACTGAAGCGTTCGTTCTTCCATTGTCCTGTGTACAATGCGTCCTTTCCCTGCTCTGTCCAGAAAGACCGGGACTCCAATGATAATCCTGAATCGCCTCTGGAGACGAATCACAACTCTCCAAAACTTGGTGAAGTTTAAGTGCAATCGTTTTCAATGGCCACACCACACGCATCCTGGAGTCACGAAAAATACTTTAGCATTCAACCCACAACGTGTGAGTGCGGCGAGCAAAATCAGTTTCGCAAACCTTATATCAAACATAGCTGCACTCTCACAATAAAGATGTGATTTAAGATTTTAACTCGTGTGTGTCTCATGCTTGGGCTTTTGGAATGCTAATAAAAAAGATCTACAGTCCATAATACTTTTAAAAATTAATATTTCAAATAATTCGAAATATATTTTAAAATTTTAATAAAGTATATTTGGCAATACAAATTTTCTATTCCTCATCAAAACAATTTTGTTTGTTCATATTTTGTTCAAAAAACTGCACCGGTCACTTCCTCATGGGTTAAAACTTAAAAAATATAGCATATCTAGTCTTTTAGTAACAGTGTGCTTAAATTCTAAAATTTTGAAGTGGAGAAAATTCAGTTTTAAATGTAAATATCAAGAAGAGCTACGCATGCTATTACTAGTTGCATTAATAAAAGTACTATAACTCAGCAACTATTACGAACTTCTAATGCAGTTTCTTGATTAATGTACAGAAATGTATAAATATGTCGATTATAATAAAAAAATTAAAAAGTGAATCTTTTGAAAATTTAAAGATACTGTGTCCCCTTTAAACCATGATTAATTTTAAAGAAATTATTTAATATTAGCGTGCTAGCGTAGAGACTATTGTGTACGATACTCAACACCCCTTCCCTATGAAGTATTAAAGATGAAACAAATATGTATTAAACATTACTTTTAACAGCATTGAAATTACAAATAATATGCAACTTATTGTCTTTAATCAAAATATTCAGCTTATAAACTGTACATTTATATCACTATCATTATGTATAAAATTCTTCTGTCCGTATGTTTTTAATAGATCTATTCCTAAACTGCTGGGCTAATTTTGATGAAATTTTGTGTATGTAATTAAGTTGATTTGAGAATGGTGTAGATTCTCAACTTGATCCAATAGAAAAAAATTTTTATTAAAAATCCAGAATTGCGTGATTATTGAGATTATTATAATGCCGCTTGAAACCTCCTGCTCTCAACGTATCTTTAGAGCAGTGGTCAGCGCAACGGGCTTCCGGACAGGAAGTGCCAGGATTGAATCCCCGTCCAAGCGATGTGGTAATTTTAATTTATTCTAATTACGTCTGGTATGACTGTACTCGTGATTGCATCAAGTATTATTAATTTTTTTCCTTACTTTTCCATCAAAACGGTCCAATTTATAATTTATTTAAAAGACTTCATAATTTTTAGATTTACAGCGTTAAAATAGGACATCATCTGTTGGGTCGTCTAGTGTATGCGTATATATATATATATATATAAATATATATATATATATATATATTTATATATATATATATATATATATATGCATTTATACATATATATATATATATATATATATATATATATATATATATATATACATATATATATTCATATATATACATACATATTCATATATATATATGTGTGTGTGTGTGTGTGTGTGTTTATGCTCGATCAAAAGCGGATGCTACAGCTAGAATGAATAAAAAATTCACTGACTAAATATAAGCAAGAAATTCATTTTGGGGAACAGTAAGAACTAGAAGACAAATCCCTTGGAGAAAAACAGAATGGATATGTTTCAGCATAACTAATCTATAAAGTAGGACAGAACACGACAGAAATATGATATTACGTAAAAGTTTTGAATATAAAACCGATATGTTCAGTTGGGCTGGTTCTCATAAAAATATAAACAAATAAAACTCCTTGCTATTTTAATATTACATTAAAAAGATTAAATAAAACCATATAATTAGTCAATTTAAATATTGAATCCCCGTACAGGCGATGTGAGAATTTTAATTTAATTTAATTACGTTTGTGATGGCTGTATGCATGGTGGAGTCAAGTATTTTTAAAATATTTTTTTCCTTACTTTTCCATCAAAACGGTCCAATTTATAACTTATTTAAAAACATTTTACAATTTTTAGATTTACAGCGTTAAAGCAGGACAACGTCTGCCAGGTCGTCTAGTGTACTATAGATTGATATATCATAAATATTCTGGCTATCATTACGTATTATAAATCTATATATCACATATATCCTGACACACTGGTGGCCGAATGGTAAGGCGCTGCTCTTTCGGCCCAACGCTTACGTGTTCGAATCCTCCTCCTTGCATACGCATTCGTGGACTTTCGGACTCGAATTTAAGCAGTGAATTCCGGTCTCATTATCCCTCGTGAAGCCAAACAATAGACCGTAAAGGCCTAAACCAAACCATAAACATCATGAATGAAGATTTTGTCATTTCTTTAAAACTTGAAAACATACCTAGTTATCGATATGTAATTATTTTTGCGAAAATTTATTCACATTAAAGTTTTCAGGAAATGAGCTTAATTATGAACAAGTTTTAATCTTTTGCCTCTTAGGGATATTTTAACCAAATAAGCAAAATCCGAGGTTAGCATTGAAGGGTTAAAAGAGTCGTATAAAATATGCATTTTAAGTGATAGAGGCAAGGCTGATTTCCAACGACCTTACCTTAATCAAGAAATACACCTAAAATGAGCCTCTGGCTGATACTCTTTCAATTCATATTTGAATTTTCGGAACATATATTCCTATAACTTTTCATCTGGGGTTAATAATGCACAGCTTCCTCTGCTTACAAATGCGTAAAATTTTCATACAACTATTCCTCTTTCGCTAGTTTGGAAATCTCGAGGGAGATAAGCTGGAAGAGTAATAATGATAATTTTGTCGCCGCAGGAGTGAAATGGCGTTCTTCCTATGCAATGTATTCTCGACTATACTTAACATTTTTTACGTATAAAATAAATGCTTCGCTCTTCTTATTTATTATTTAGTACAGTTAGCTTTAAATGTAGTTCAAATGTATGAATCATTTTAGAATCGAGTTTCTTATGTGGGATGACCCGGATACAAAATTTGAGATTCGTAAGTTGAAACCGAATTTAGTAAATCTGTATTCCATAGGGGCATTATTATGAACGAAAATAATTAAGAACCGTAAGGGTGAAATTAAGATTCACCACTCTTGTGGGTTTATCCCTAAACTAATTTTTAATAGCTTAATTTCTGGTGGATAAGCCGCTTATACGTATTTAAACGTTGACTGGTTGGTTGGGAGTATTTCGGTCTAGTATTTTGCTACATGTGAATGAAACGTGAACATGCTACTTAAAGCCGATTTCGAATCAATACGAACTTTCATGCCAGCCGTAGTATTCGAATCCATGAACTCCGGTACAGAAAAGCAGCCCCCTACCCATTCGGAGTTTAAAAGTTGGAATCTAAAGTCTGCGGTGTATCTGAAGGAGTTTTTTTTTCTGTTACCAGTTCATTTACTTTTTAAGAAGTTTTTCACGTCCCCCTGATACACAATTTACCGTGGAAGCTCATAGCTTCGTTTCAGAGTGACAGGGTAAGAGACTAATACAGCATGGAAAAAGTTAAAGGAGATTCCGAACGGCTAAAAACGTCCCTATCAGCAAAGGGATTGTATGTGAGACTAAACGAAGAAACTGAGTGTAGAACACACCTCATTTCACCTTTACATTTAACCCATTAATACCAAACGTTCATTTTTAAGGACAGCTGAAAATTAGTTTATGGATTTTTTTATGTTTTTTTGGAATGAGTTTTCCTATTTAGGGAACGTGGATGGCAATTCTATAAATAATATCCCAAATTTTGGAGTAATAGTCATTTACTGTTGAAAGTTTATTCCAGTCCGATATTTTATCAAAATTCGAATAAATCTCTGTTGCGAACGGATATCTTTGTCCACAATAATATCGTGTATCTCCATCCCTAAACTCGCTCATCTCTAGATATTTTATGTTATGAACTTACGAATCCATGTTTATCTATATTTTCACTTCTTTTTAGCTGCTTAATTCTTTTGCTTTTACTTGCTCATTGAAAGAAATCTCAGCATTGACATAAAATCAGATTGCCCATAGAATCTTCTCGCTCCATTTCATGGAGGTCCTAAAACAGAGTATCTGCAATTATTTATAATTTTTTTGTCCTGATGGACATGTCATGATTCTTTGAGCCTCGCAGATAAATTTACTTGTTTGGCAGCTGTCTTTTTATTTCATTACAACCCAGTGTGAGCTTTAGATTGCCGAACAATATTCCTCCAGACAACTCTGTTCTTGATTTTAATTTTCCACTTGGATATCTTTAAAGTTTTAAGGTCCATCAAAAATTTATAACCCGATACAGCAATAATTGTTGAAGAATAGGATCTAATGATGATCTAGAATCTCTTATGAAACATAAAAACATAGTAAAATTCATCAAGGTATATATACTCTCATGGTTTGGGCACATCGATAGATCCCCTGACAACGGATTGGTAAAAATCTTGCATTGGAGGATCATATGCAATAGAGCCATAGGTGAATCCAAGAAAAAGTGGATGTTTGGTATCGGCATCCGTTAAAATCTCGACAAACAGCTTTATTTTTTATAAAGAGCATCCTATATGTTTAAAACCGCAGTTAATCTCTAACGGAATACTCTTCAATATTTGCAGTTTTTTTTAATTTCATATTAGTTTTACTCTAGGGAGTCCATGATAGCTTAGATTTTAGATATTCCACGATATATGCTCATTAGTAATGATTCGGACATTTATGGATGACAATCGAGAATATTAGGTTGAATAAAATGCGTTTTTAAAAACAAAATGAGTTATAACATTGCACCGTACATTGATTTGAAGCCTGAAAATTGGATATCCCTAATTTTAAAATAAGGGAAAGTAAATAAAGGCACATTATATATTTCGAGTAACAATTATATTCTATAATTATTTAGTTGCATAAATTGGTTACAGTTTATTCTTAAATTTACATTTTCATTTCTTAATTAGCAGTTAATTAGGTAATCGAAGTTAAGAATCAAAATTAATATCATATTCATATTAAAGTTATATAACTGTGGTAGTACTTGTTATATAATAATAGCTATCAAAGGTATAATATTAAAATCACATTAGTAAACTGGATATGGCATTACCCCCAAAAATATAAAAACAAGAACTATTGATTGTAAAACATAGTTAACTAAACCAAAAAAGGGGCCCTGCTTGAATTGTATTTAATACATAATGATAAACTTATCCCACTAGACTCTGAATAAAAACAGTATATACAAATAGAGGACAAAAAAGTTTACTATGCCATAGAAAATGGCGAATTTTTCAGTTTTGTCAGTGCTAGTGTAATTCTGGCATACTCAGCTCCTTGAAACTCTCCTCACTCTGCAGAAAAATCCTACATTTTTTGGCTAAGCAGTTCTATCAGAGGTCGCCAAGCTAAACACCTTGCGCCTTTCTTTGCCATAGTGCAGAGTGACAATCTATCATGAAATATCGCTAAAAGAAAAAAAATCTCATCTGGTCACCTTCATGTAGAAATCTGTAGATGGTTTCATGGAATTTTATGCAAACCTTTTATGACTCCTTTGCCGCAGCTGGCCTAAACAACGAAAGACCTTTTCTCTCGGACCTTGAAATGTCTTTTAGGATATTTTCCCTTTTTTTGCTATGATGTCAGGTATTCGGCTAAATGCAGCGTGAATGCCGGACAAGCATAGGGCAATAAATAGTTTTAAAAAATTATTTTAATTTGCATTTATTTAACAAGAAATAAAAAAAAATTACAAATATACAAATAAAATATTCTTAATACAAAAAATCACTAAAATTTTAAAAGAGAAAAAAATATATTTGTGTTATCTTTTCTGAACCATTTATTATTTTAACCCTGTCCAAATCACTTTTGAAATTTAGATTGAGTTTTAGTTACGCCTCTTAAAAATAGATGGCGATACTTCTTTAAGATCTCTCTAGTTGGGATTCCAAGTACTTTCGACAGCTTTTTGCATTTACCAAACTGATTTTTTTTCTTCCAGTCTAATATTTTGTGACTAATATAGTACTGTTACCATAAATGAACATATATGAAAAAATTTCAGATCACTTGTCAGGAAGATAGTAAAAAATCGATTACAAAATTCGATCCTGACACAAGTGAAATTAAATAAAAATGATTAAAAAGACACTTTTCATCTTCAAAGATGAATGTTGATATACTTCTCAACAATTGTTGAAAACAATGTAGTTGTATAATGTACTTATAACTCTTCCGTTTCTACAAGATGCTTACAGAATTAATAAATATGCAGCTTAGAAAATATTTATAATTATTTAATAATTTCCTGCAAAATCTAAGGTGGATTAAAATAAATATAAAATATATAGTCCTATATTTCGTCAAAGTATCATTAATAATTGAAATAAACTTTTGTCATTCTGTCATTCTTCTTACTTTATCTGTTCTCTTAAAAATTTCACAAACGGGTACAATTACGGCACAGAGCTCTTTAAACTTCCAAAACTACTATACGATGTTCCTTTCTCTAGCAAACTTCATTAAAAATGGATAAGGAAGTAATGTACTAGTCCTTTTTATTTTAAGGTTCTGGAGTTTACTTTCAAGATTTGTCTTTCCTATAATCAGATCTAGAATATATATGGTTCCACTAAATAATTTATCCTAAGTTCTATGTTTAGAAAAGATTATGATCCGATTTACCACCAGTTACAAAGACTGAACATTTTTTTTTCTTTCCTGAGCCAAAATTATTTTTTTTGTAGAAAATACGAAGCAAGAAAGTTCTTTGTTGAATTATATTTAATAAAACTTAAATTAAAATGGGATAATAATTTTTATGGTGAAATTGAAGAACAGGAAATTGTTTGGTATTAAATTTTGCGTATCAGATTTGTATCAAGAAGTCTTAATAAAAGTTTAAATTTGAAATCCGTTAAGGGAACAAATCACCTTTAAATGGAAGCACCTTTACAGGCAAGGTAATTTTTTTTGCCTTATTATATCTTCCTTTAATTATTATCATTAATACATGGGATTTTTTATCCTTTTTTTAAGAATTTGATCCAAAAAACACATTTTTATTGTATATTTTTGTTCATTTTACATTTGTAAGCTGGAAAATGTTATTAAAATTAATATTTCTAATTATTTTAAGCAAGTATAACAACCTTTTTACAAGGAATAAAATATTGTTTTCCCTGGAAGTTGTCTTTCTCTCACATGTACGTCAGACAAAGAGTTACTTTTACAGTTGTGCATGTAATAAATACAAATATTTTCGATTACAATTACTACACAATTATTTTCGAATGCAAATAAAAGTACATTTACTTTACCTGTTTTTCAAAGATCAGATTTAGTGCAATAAATCTTGAAAGAGGACAAGAGGCATAGTCAAACCTCACATTCCGGACGAAAATACCCAGTCTCTTTTCTAATTCTTTTGCAGATGCCATTTTTTTTTCAGTGAACACACATAGCACTGATTTGCAAGTCTTAGTTTTTGTCTGTTGATTGAATTACCTCTAAAATGTCTCTCTCGGCCAGTCTCCCAAAAGCTTGCGGAATAATGTAAAACCTATCAGAAAGCCAGGGCTTTTAAACCAATTAGAATACACTTCGAAAACTAACAACTTGTGGACATCTATACGACTAATTTGACATTAAAATTTCAAAAGATACTGCCAAAATAGGGACAACGACAAAGAAATCAGATTGCCCTAACACCGTACGGGCAAATCGTTAAAGGCACTGTAACTGCGCACATAGGTGTACGTGCAAAACAAGCAAGGAGTTAAGCAGTTTTGCTAAATTTACTTTCTTTTTAAAACTAAGAAACTTTTATATAAAAGGTAAAAGGAAAGCTAGTTTCAACAATGTTAAAAATTTTCTGAAACACTGTTTTCTGACTAATAACAACACAAAGGAAGTATAATTAATAATTTTTGCTTTTTTTATAAGAAATAGTTACTTTCTACTTGTTTAAATTTTTAAAAAGTATCAGAAATCTTACACAAATTGAATTTTCGAAATAAAGCTAAAATAATGTTGTTTTAGCTTTATTTCGAAAGTTTCATTTCAAATACTATAAATAACAATGAATGTAATAAGTCATGTAATAACCAATGGCGAAAAAAGTAGATAAAGTTCCATTGTAGGTCTGTAATGCATCTACAGTGAAAATTTAAAATCAATACTTGCAATAGATATTTATTTTCAATTTTTTTAATTTATTTTCGCTCAAGGTGAAAAATTACCATTTTCAGTATAATGTTTTTACACTTTTTAAAGTTTTTTTAAAAGCTATGAAATTAAATTCAAATATTGTATAGTTTTACAGATTTTGATTCAAGAATGTATTAAACAATTCAGAAATATACAGGGGTTTTAAAAATGTAAAAATAAGAATAAAAAAATTAAATTATTGAAAAATTTAAAGGTGATGTTAAAGTAAATTTAAGCCATGTAAATTTTAGCCCCTCCCTTAAAAATCAGGTACTTTTTTTTAATTTTAGCATGTTGTATACGGGACACGTACTAGTACGTTTTCTGACGATTGGTACTTCAGCCCGGGTCGCGTACTAGTACAGGTTAGTGTAACAACATGGTTTGTGGGTACAAAAACAACGGTATATACAGAAAAACGAAGCCGAATGTTGTCTTTCCTTCTTTTATAATGCAAAAATGTTTATATATAACATAATTCGAGAAAATTAAAACTATATACTACTATTTCTATTTGATCTTTCATATTTACGATACTACTATAAATTTATCCACTAAAAAATATATTTTTTGTTTACAAAAATCTTATGGTTCTTATTTATATATTTTTACTAATATATTTGTTTATATATTTCAATATAAAATACGAAAAGTTGGTTAAAACATTAAATAATTTTCGATCTATTGAGATTTGAACTGAAGAACTAAATTTACGAGCAAAACGCCCGCTCCTGGTACAATTCCGCTGCGAAATGTACCGGCACACAATGTGTTAATCTACCAAACCCCTCCCCTTACTTTTTTTAGCGCTTTTTTTTTCAGATGATTTTTGTAAAGGGTTTTAAACTTCTTAGTCTGTTTGGTGTCTTTTTAGGCTTAAATATTCTTTTGTTCGTATAATTAGGGGAAAAGAATTCGTTACATTCTTATTACAGCTGTTCGGGGCCAACGCTACGCGGAGACTGCTAGTTACCAATAAATACAGATTAGTAACTCTTTACTTTTTGAAACCATGTGGTTAATTTTTTACTACACTTCTAGATCTTGAGGTTAGAATCTCATTTCTAAACCCCAAGATAATTACAGATGAAATTCTTAAGTCGATATATTTATATCCATGAAAAAAATATCCATGAAATTAGCTTACTAAATACCTAATTTATTTTTTGCAATAGAGTACATATTAAACATTTATTAGTTTTCGAATGGATAACTAGCTTGTTGTATTTAATAATACAAAAAACTTAATATGAATCTGTATAAACACACAAATTATTTTAATCTCCTTTTCACTCTAATTTTTCCATCTAGGTAAATACAGTTAATTTATTCCCTTGGCGATGAAAAGTATTTTTAACAATTACTTTTATGTATTTCCACTGAAAATCTCCCAGAACTTTAAAACAAGTAATTAGTTATAAATGTTTTTATCAAATCATTTTTCAGGAATAATTTTCCAAAATAATTTTTGTGTGGAATTAATGACAATTCTTGATTTAGATAAAATAAAGGGGAGGGGGGTTCATTTAAAATCTTTATAATAACCTTTAGTTTTATTTTCCTTCTCTGAAGCAGCAGGGAATAAACTGTTTTCATTTGTGTTCCGTACTTTGTAAGTGTGTTATACGCTGACCCATCCGAAAACATACAGCAGCAACTATTGATGACCGTGCCGCAACAGTAACCCATAAATGGCTACCAAGCCACCGCTGACCTACGAGAGGCCCGTCATGGTCCGATTTTAATGTGGTCCAACCCGGTAAGGAGCAAACACTACAGGGGTAAGCTCGTGACTACCAGGAAGAATGCTAGGAAAAGATCACTCAGGTACCCCGGAATCGTGAACACCGTACACACCTAAAGGAGGTTTGCCCGTGGGGACTTCCGTACTTTGTAAATCCAAACGATGGCTGAATGGTACAGCGCTTCTCTTTCGATACCAGAGTTTTAGGAATCGAATCCCACTGCCTGCATGGATGTTCTTAACCGTTCAGAATCGGCTTTAAGCAGTAGCTCTCGGTCTCATTAGACCCCGTGTAGCAAAACAGTAGACTGCAGTTCTCAAAACGGAACCTATCTCTGTACAAACTTCTGCCATGACTCCTGGGTCGAAAAAGTAAAGTACTTTTTTATAAATAGTCTCTATTTATAAAACGCAGAAGCATACATCACCAAAGCTGATCATATTTCTACATTCCGAATGGCAACAACTAGAACGACCAAATGAACATTAGCATTGGATTCATCCATTCGACCTTGCCTGATTCAATTTGACTAGTATAATCTTACATTTGTAAGTACAAGGAAAAGGTAAATATTCATTTTGACATCCGTAAATACAATTTTACTACTTTCATCCGGACATCGGTACGTACGTATGTATCACATTTAAATTTAAAAAGTTTAGACACAGAATTTTTAATTTTTTTTTATTTATAATTGAAGTTACCACCCCTCGCTGGAAACCACTTAAGATTTTTTCGCAGCTAAAGGCAAGGAGGAGTAGGAAAAATCTACATCTACCATAAAGAATAATGAAGGTTGCAAAAATACAAAAGAAATCAAACAGATCAATAGCATAGTATTTAAAAAAAGGTTTGGATAAACTTAATAATTATTTATTTTGGATTGCTATAAAATCTAATTGGGTACTTCCCTTTTGATTGCAGTCTGCACTGTCTGTAAATAAATTTTTCAGTATAATGGATATTAAAGCTGCTGGACAACTCAAAGGTGAATAGTCATTGAAGGTTGAAATTTTGTATTTGAGATTTTTGAAACATCTGGAGCATTTCCATTTTTGTTTGCAATTCGCTCTATTTCTTATTTCCAAATAATGGATGTTAACAGTCTATAAGCATGTTAACAGCATGAAGATATCGACGTACTCATATGCAGTTGGAATAATGTTTTTACATTTTTAAAAGGCAAAAACAAAGACTAGCTGCATAGAATAATCTTCATATTTTTATTGGTCCCTGGTAGAGTAAGTAAGCAGCACTACGTTCTGCTTTTTTGCAACACGAGCTCTATTGAGACTGGCACCTACTGTTCGAAGCAGATTCCGAACATTCCTACAACAGTGAAATTCGAACCCATGAACACCGGTTCCGAAGTCCAGTGCTCTGACCATTTGGTTATTGTTCGCCCTGGTAAAGTAAAAAAATTATTGTAATTGTCACATTTTTCGGTTTATAATAAAATATCTTAATAACAAAAAAAACTTAATGTACTGGATATCTACGCTACTTGTTGTTTACAGATGACTGTAATTGAGTTCTAATCAGATAACACATTACTTTGAGAAACGCAACTTATCTGAACCTTTAAATGAACGCTTAAATAATAATTCTAATGACACATCACACAATCGAAATAAAAAAATGAGTTCTTTAAAGAACGTATAAAGAAGTCATGTAGTGATGACACTGTATTTTTTTAACTTCATTAGCATATCAGAGGGATACTTATTAAAGCTTAAGGTGAAATGCTGAAATTACATTAATTCATTCTTCCTTTCGTTTAAATTCATGTCAAAACACTCATTAAGTAATTGATTTTTAGTACTCTAAAACTAGATGTTCAACGATAACATGTCAAAATAATAAAATTTTAACTAGTAAACATATCACTTAATGCTGCATATAAATCCAGTTACAGCAAATCGACAAACGTAAAAGACAACTTTAAATGAAAATTAATTACCTTTACAGCGGCTTTAACTTTAGGTAACACAGTAATTGCTTACCGTAGTATAAAATTCTTCATCTGTTGTTTAATTCAAAACATACTTTCTAAGTGCACTTTAAACTTTACTTATTATTTTATTAATACGTAGAGAATAAGTTTTCTTTCAGAGTTTAAAGGATTGAACAGGCTTAGAAAGTGAATAAGAATTAAGCGAAAGTTTTAACTGATTTCCCTCTGGATTAAAAATGATTAGCAAAATAATCAGTTTTGTTCGAATATTTACAATTATTATAAAAAATGTAAATAGTAAATGAAATGTTTGAAACGTGTTTTTATAGCATTACAATCACTAAATTTACTGAGCCTACAGACTGTCTTATATTTTGTAGAGTTTAAAAATTCCTAAAAATGAGGATATGGGTATATTTAAATGTGATTGTTACTCAAGTGAAGAAAGATTATTTATTTATTTACTTATTTTTTATTTATTTAAAAAAAAGTTTTGTAAAGAAAAATATTAGTTTTAATTACTACATTTATTGCTTTAAAACAAATTAGTTTTATTTGAAAGACAAACCTGTTTACATTATGTTAAAGCATAAAGATGAGAGACGAGACCTCATGAATTGGTTAGCTCATATTTATCATGGCTAATGTATTCAGTATTTCTCAAGAGCTAAATTTAATGTGGGGGCATAGCCGACCTATGGTCAAATGTATAAAGAATTGCTTTTCGCTATAGGACTCCGTGGATTCGAATGTTACTCTAACATGGATGTTAATAGCTGTTCTGAAGCAGCTTTAAGCAAAAGATCCTGGACTCACTATCGTCGTGAACCAAAAAGTAGACCGTAGAGCTCCTAACCAATCTAAACGTGTGAGGTAGAAGAGATTTTGTCGACTCTGAGAGGTTAACACATTTACCTCAATTCTTGTTAAGTAGTCAATCACAGCATTAGCCCTTTAAACATTGTACACGTAATTTTCACCCCTTAGATTTAGATAGGAAACTTTTATTGCAACTGTTATCATCACCATTAATTTAACCACCATTTAATTAAACGATTTTTATATGAATCAAAATTGCCTCACAACAAGTGCACTGGGAAGAAAATTACGTGCCTAACGCTTAAAGAGCTAGAATACTTTTGCTATTTGTCACCAATTATGACATATAGAGTCTACCATATTGCAGTCGAGATATGTCACAGGCCACTTCCAGTCAGAATGACTTCAAAAGTCGCCAGATATACCATAATTCTCTTTTCTATCGTGTCATAATGGCGACTTCTGACATTATTATACCACGTATGTCCCTTGTGACATATCTCGACTGCAATGTGGTGATTCTCATAATAGTCTGCAAACTAGTGACATCTTTAATTGTAGCTTTACCATATCCAGGTAGATTCATGAAAATTCATGACGAGTTCTGTTAGACCAGTCCTGCACTAGATTGTATCACGTTAAAGCAGAATTCTCTCTTAGGTCGTTTGTTTTAAGGTGCTTCAAACTAAATTTTTCAGCTTATTTTGTTCGAAGGGGTAAATACGGCTTAAAAACGGAGGAATAGGCAGATAGACATCCCACCTGTTTCTCGACAAATAATACAGCTAAACTTATATTTTCCATTCTGCTGGATTTGTTTTTCAAAATTATAATTGAAGGCGACAACAAAATCTATTGTAAAATGTAGATTCAATTCTAAAATTGTGAACATGTTCAGTTGTATTCAGAATGTTTACTTTCGTATTCTAAAACGGAATGCAGACTTTCGACCTACCTTACTGGCTGTTGCCGTATAATCTTCTCCTCTAATCTCGAAGTCTCTTCTGAACATTTGACTTTCTCATCTGCCTCAAGCTGACCCCTCCTTGGGCGATGCCTCATGAAGACAGTCGTTGTTCCTAGTGAACGTTGCCTTGAATTATTCCAATCTAGTTCAGAGAAAAGAGAGTAGCGTCTTCTCTCCATCCACACAAAAACCTGCAGAGAAACACCCTGGTCAAGCCCTAAATTTTGTGTAAGAGCGCTTTCCCACTTACTGACACGATAACATCTGTATCGGCCGGCAAATAATGCAACGACAAAACGGTATCGTGTCGTCTAGAAAGCAGTTTTTCCACTCCACCGATATCGTTTCATTTAAAGATGGCGGTAAGCTCGCACAAGTTTTATAATGACTGGAGTAGTAACTTTTATAGACATACTACAACAATTATTGTTAGAAAAGTAAATTTTAGCGCTGTTTCATTGCATAGTGTCCAGATACAGAGCCGTGGCGTGCTTTGATGCAAAGCGGTGGTCATCAGTATCAAGTAACACCACTGTAAGGAGAGGGAGGCGAAAGCAGTAAAATCAAAACGTTTAAGAGCAGCATTTCGAATATTTACATCATACTGAGAAAATATACCGTTCTGTTCTATCCAGGTTTATTAATATTCAAATAGAGACCCCAAGGATTTTTCTAGAAACAATTCATAGGTCAAGCACATTGTAGTTTACTGAGATATTATACCTCCTTCGTGAGAATATTTTTTTCTGAAATTACCTTCCAGTCAATCAATCCCTTTAGTTTTTATGATTTATTAAAATATTTATAAACGTGTGAAACTCTCAGTACATATTGCAATATACAAAATCGTATATGAGGTGTCAAAAGTTTGACAACATACAACGATTGTAGCATGCATTCGCGGAAAGTTTTGCAATTAAATGACAGTTTCATTTGCTAGGAAATAAAAGATTAATAGCAAATTAATCCTATTTATCTGAGCATATTCAGTTACTATGAAAAACTAAATACTGAAGTAAAATATATGAAATATTATTTTATAACATTAAAATCGCTTAATTTATGAAATACATATTATGTGTTATGCAAAAATTGTGTATCAGAGCTCTTGAAATTTTAACAACATGCAGCGATTGCAGTAAGCAGAAGCGAAAGGTTTTGTGATTCATTGACGGTTTTTTAAAAGAGCATTCTTTGCAAAATCTCAATTCTTCTTTAGGAAATAAGTTACTTCAGAAAAATGTCAGAAACTAAGAGGCAACACAAGAGGAATGCCACTTTTAGGAGCAAAGTTTCTTTTTTTCTGGTTTGCCTACACAAAAGGAAGGGCAGGTTTCCTTCGACTTTCTAAAAACACCCCAGATTTTAAAGGAAAATGTCACTCCCAAAAGATGGTCTTTTCTGAAGCAATCTGTCAAAACAACTTGAAAAATTTCATCAGAACGCCCATCTCTTTCTTCCGAACAAGATATTCAAAAAATTTACTGCTTACAAAAAGTAGAATTTTTTTTAGTTTATTTTCTCACCACAGCATAAATTTATACAGTCACTCTCAAAATTGACTGTACAGAATGAATTCATTTAGTGCTTTGTTGTTAAAGCATTAAATTTTAAATTTAAATAATGAGAATCTTTTGTAGATCGTGTTAAATATTTTTGTCCTATTATGAAAAATTTAGTGTATTTTGGCTTATGAGTATAAAGGGAGTTCTTGAAAATAAGTGAAGAACTCAAAGTAATCACAAAATAGAGGACACAGTAGTAAAGATTAGTGTCTAAACTTTTACAACTGATTTTATGATTTTATTCACATTTATTAATATTTATAGTGTTTATTTTAGTTGAATTTGAATCATCTTAGTATTTCGTTGCACTTATGGTTTTAAATTAGAAGAAAATTATCAGACATTCTGGAGATCTATCATAAAAAAACATGTTAACATGATCAAATGGTAGATAATATCTTCGTAAGTTTGCTTCCCTCGATTGAAAAAGTCATTGACGTTAACATTTTGATGCCACGCTAATTTGACATGTCTTGGCCTTCTGGGAAACATAAATTTCCCATTATGCAATAAATATTTTGGTAAGTTATCAATTACAAGATAATTTGTGTCATCATTCGAAAGGAATTTATTTTACTAAGGTCAAGGCTGACTTCCATGGTACTACGAACAAACTCACTGCTGATCACCGGTGATTCTCATTGCATTCAACGTGTCAAAAATTTTAAGTCTTTTATAGACATAACAGGCAACATAAAAAAATTACCAAGACAGGAAAGAAAAGTACTTCGGACTGATACTGTAAAATTGGTTGCTGTCTATTATTCACTTTATCATTGGAAGCCCAGTCTCTATCACCCCAAAACTTGCTTCTTCATTGAAGGCTTTTACCCATATTGCTACAATTCTGTAAGGCAATGTAGATTCCCCTCAAACCTATTGAAGCCCTAAATGACGTTGTCGTGATGTACGACTTCTATCACATTGAATTTTTATCCATTTTCGTTGTTCTTGTTTTGAAAGCATCTTAACAACACTTACTTTAGACTGCAAGCCAATACAAGGATCAGTTCTTCACGTCACTTCGCATTCTTATGACGTAGGAAGGACGAGTCTTTTTGCTGAGAGGTAAGTTAGGTATGTAGCTTACGTGTGGTATACGCGACATTCTTTGGTTTTGTTGCATAGCGTTTTTACAGAAGTGTTGCCACTATTAAAGTTCCAACCATCGTATATTATATGTATGTAAACTGGTCCCACATTTATAATGAAAAACCTCTTTAAATTGTCCCTATTATTTTACTCAACCCGGGCATACTTGGCTGCCAAGAGTCCCTTTAACACTTGGCATGCTGGTATACTTCACCGCCAACTTACGCTTGTAGCGGGCGGCTTTTCGTGAATTGCTCGAAAGTTTAGTTATTCAGAAAAATCGCAGTAAACCGAAAACTACTTTGTTTTAATGAACGAAACTTTTTTTTTATTTTACACTTTAATATATACTGTATGATTATTTAACAAAAAAGAACAATATTTTTACGAAATCACAAAAATAAACGATTTTTAAAATTAAAGTCCAATAATCTGTCAGCGCATATTTATTCATCACTATATCACAACGGCTAATTTTATCAATTTTGTAATCAACAATAAAAAACCAAGCTTCAAATTGATAAAACACGACTTGTGCATTCTGGTGCTAGGAATTCGATTGAGGACGAAATAACGTAACTAAAGACCGAGTAACTCGAAAATCATAACTTGTGGGGGGGGGGAAAGGCAAAGCGTTGCATATCAACGCAAACAACACGCATATAATGTCACACATACATATAATTATATGTATTTAGTAGATTTGTAGTGGTTAGCTGGCATCCACCACGAATCTACTAAATACGTATTTTTACGTGACCCGAGTTCCAGTAAAAGACTACAAAAAATGTAAAAATACGTTGCCCGCAAGCGAAGTGTTAAGCTTCTGTCATGAATAAATACATTACTCGTGGTCGAACGTAAATTTTTATTTCATATAATCAAAATTAGGACAAAATCCAGAGAAATCTGAACCGAACAGTGTCAGAATGATCTCTGCATAGATCTCGCAAGGCCAACCTTGAGCGAGAGAGAGAGCCAAGTGCCATGTGGGGTTTAAGTCTGTTGGGGAAATGCTCAGACAAAAATTAATTTCTTAGAGTAATTTTTGACCACAAACTGCCAAAGTGTTGTTCAGGATATTACTTTCTTATTAAAATGCCAGCAATAGCAATTTTATCTTTTAGAATTCAGAGAAAGAATTGCGGGGTTCTGCTAAAGAAATGAAAAACTTCCTCGTTCGAATTTGATGGCTGGGAAAGTAGGATTAATATAAAGAAGAGAAATTAAGATTTCGAATAATGAATGAGGAAAAGGGATAATTTTGGATAGACTTTAGGGGCTTAGATATTGATATTATATATATATATATATATATATATATATATGTGTGTGTGTGTGTGTGTGTGTGTGTGTGTGTGTAAACAAACGAAATTAATCCGCCAGTCACATAAAATTAATAGACAGTTTAGCCCCTGTTATTTTTAATTGCCGAACTTACTATGTAATGAGAAGCCTAGTGAATAAGCAGTCGGGTCATTCCATAAAAAGAAGAAAGAAGTCCAACGTGAAACTCGTATTTAAGATCTAGGAAAAAGCATCTTTCTCCGTCAAAAGTAGAGTGTGAAATGATACATCAAAACACTTGCACTTACGGAAGTGGGTCCCACAGCGATATGAGGCAAGAGAAATTTTCAAGAGAAAGTAATTTAGTCAGCGTTCTTAAAAGTCAGAAAAGAACTTGGATCATTGGAAAAATGAACCATTTGCCTGACACAGCTGAAAAATGTGGCGAGTGGATAGAAAATTAGCATTTTTTTTTCAGAGTTAGCATTGGGAGACTGATTTGTAGAACCTAAGCAGGGAACACTCCTTTTAATTCTGAAATTTGGAGGCTGGGAAAATAAGTATGACAAAAGGAGTATGTGAACTGGAGAATTTTAGAGAGATATTTTAAGTATAATATATATATATATATATATATATATATATATATATATATATATATGTGTGTGTGTGTGTGTGTGTGTGTGTGTGTGTGTGTGTGTGTGTGTGTAATATGTTTATCCTAAAAGTTGACCAAAATAATGTCTATCTCAAAATGATTTTCTGGTGATTATATCTTTTTCTGGCATCTTTTTCTTGCCACCTTGATAAATATCTTTGTTTTGTTTAGCGACTTCGAACCGCTAAGCTTTCTGTTGCATTTGTACTTTATAATAAAATTTATCTATAACAACTAAGTAATATGTACTTTATAATGATAATGTCTGGTTGGCCCATACAACTATGTAACTGATATGTACATGTTTTGCGGGTAGACGTCCATGAGAAATATTGCCTGAAAATGTGGCGAGTGGACAGAAAATTTACTTTCATTTCAGATTTGGGAGATGGGTATAAAGAATTTTAAATCAGCTTATATAAGATATTAGATATGAAAATAGATATGAAAGAATAAGAAGCGAAAAAAAAGGAGAATTTTTAAAAGATATTTTAAGTATGATAATTTTGATATTTTACATATCTTTATATATAAAATTCTTCTGTCAGTATGTTTGTAACAGAACTCCTCCTAAACTGCTGAATTGATTGTAATGAAATTTTGTGTATGTAATTAAGTTGATTCGAGAATGGTTTAGATTTACAATTTGATCCAATGAAAACATTGTTTTTTTTATTAAAAAAAAACAGAATTGTGCTCTCATTGAGATTGTTATAAAGTCGCTTGTAACCCTTCACTGTCAATGTATCTGTGGCTCAGTGGTCAGCGCAATGGGCTTAATCCCGAGAAGTTCCAGGATGAAATCCCCGTGCAGGCAATGTGGGAATTTTAATTTAATCTAATTACGTTTGTGATGACTATACGCGTGGTGGCATATCAAGTATTTTCAAAATAATTTTTTTCCTTAATTTTTCCACCAAAACTGTCCAATTTATAATTTATTTAAAAACATTTTACAATTTTTGGATTTACAGCGTTAAGACAGGACAAAGTCTGTCTGGTAGCCTAGTATGTATGTATATATATATATATATATATATATATATATATATATATATATATATATATATATATATATATATATATATATATACATTTATATACAATGTTCCTTCAGATATTGTTTATAATGTTTTCTGTAAAGTAATGTGAAGTAAGAGTTGTTTTCGAAGGAGACAGTGTATAACAAATAAATACGATAAATCGAGTTTTGATAAAAAAAAATCTTATTTCAATACCGCAGTTATTTTTGAACAAGATTATCTTTCCATTGAAAGACAATTCAACATTTATCGAATCGAAAGCTGTTAAAAAATTCAAGGATGTATCTCAGTATTTTGCCTATATCTCAGAAACACAATCAAATTTATTTGGACGTTCTTACATTCTTGCTTATTTAAACAAGTAGGGTTGGTATGCTATCCTTGAAACACAATAAAATCTGATGTAGAGATTTAGATGTTCATGCTCTTTCGTGCAAATAAAATTGGTAAAGAAAGTTGGCTTGTCTTCATTGATGAACTGCATCTCGACCCTTGGGTTATTCTCAAAAAGTAATTTCAATAATACTAATAATAATTTACTTTGGAGTTTAGAACACTTCAATAGACTTAATTTAGTCAGACTGATAACCAAAATTTGAAATAAAATATAAAAATATTCAATGAAATTCGAACTTATGTACTCTGTTACCGAAAGTCATTAAATGTTCGACCATTATCTAGCGAGATAGTTTATCTTCTAACAGGATAATGATCCCAAACATTAAACTACAGTTGTAAAATTGTAGTAGTTATCAGAGCCACTTCTGACGGGTATGTAGCTAATGCCCCGCAAGCAAGTAACAAAATATAGAAAAGCTAAATGCAGTCAGCAGGACACCACCTGTGCCACCTTTAAAATGGAAGTTACCTAAGAACAACTAACTTATCCAAAGAGATTTTGTTCAATACGGTTAACACTATAAACTATCATGCTATTATCACTTTTATAATAAAAATTTCGTTATTTGAATATGTATTTTAAAATTAAAGGGCGCACAAAAACCTCGGCATGCAGGCACTTTATCCCCTCTCCCACCCCTCTGTAACGGACCTGGTTGTTATAACACTGCCACAGACAGCTATATTTTACCACCAATTCTCGTTGGAACTTTTATTGAAAATGTATGATTCCAATCAGAAAAATTCAACCTAAGAGTAATTATTGAGAAGGAAGAACAGGTAAAAAAAATAATCAGTTGTAATCCATGCCTAGTAGTGAACGAGTAATAATTCAAGCAAAGCGTTATCTTTCGAAAATATTAACAATCTAATTTGTCCTACGTGCAAACTAATATCTTAATTAAGAAATCAAACACTAACTTTTTTCAGCTAAACAAAAGTGTAAATATAGTTTTGTAATTCTCTATATCTTAATCATACTACATCCTTTTATTGACTTGGTTTAAAAGCAACCTTTATTATCTGTACTGTGTGCAATGCACTTCAAAAACATAATTAAGGTAAAATTTCTGTTATTAGAAAAAAAGTTCAAAATGCAAGATATAGCGTAATCCAATACTATACAAGGTATAGAGTAATCCAAAATAAGGCACGAGAAATAACCTCAAAAGCAACACTGAATCAGCTCCATCCTGAAATGCACTGCCCACACATGTAGAATTATTCACCGAGTCGTCCGAGCACCCAATCAGTGGTATGCACAAGGGTAATTGAATCCACCCATATATGAATAGCCTAATCAAACGTCATCAAATTTTTAACCCTCCGAGTGGAACAACACATCGAGGAAAAAAGTCTCCAAAAATACACTAAATGTTTTTTTTTCTGTGTCAGTGGCAAAAGCGTTCTTTGATTTTTTCCTTCACCCTTTGTCGACGAGAATGAAATACGAGAAACCCACCCTCGTTATTGTCCCTTTACTTCCGGTTATAAATAGATATATAACTATATGCTATAGATTGCTAATTTTTAATACACATAAAGCTCGTCCAGTCTCGAAGATCAACCCATAAGAAATAATGGATTCTAAAAGTACAAATAAAAATATTTTTTGACAGACTTGTTTATATTTTTTTAAGAAAGTCATCGAAGATATTTAAGTGGTGCAATGAGAGATACATATGTTACCGCGAACGAAATACTTCGAAATAGAGATTTAGAGAGCCATAAAAATCTATCAGCGCCTTTGTGCCTTAGGAAGTAAGGGTGCATCCCTCGATAAATGTCAGTCGAAGAGGGGTGCAGTTCCTAATCAATTGACCTGACCCTCCTAACGCAAAACTCCATGGGGGAAAGTACTGGCAAAAATGTACATTATATCCATTTTCGGAGTGTTTTTAGAGGTCGAAAATTGTACATTTTGAAGACATCATCGGTTTGGTGGAATTGTACGTGTGAACCGCTTAGAGGGTTAATTAACATAAAGGTAATTAATTATTAATTATTTGATTTTCGCATAGTATTTTTGTCAAATCATAATATGCGTGTATGTGTTGGAAATCATGACGTATTGGAGTGATGTACTTCCTTTTGTACGCGCGCATTCTGTAAATTTTTGATGGCAGTGTTTTGAAAAAGGGCATCTTGTGATGTATATGTAGTCTATGAAAATGTGCTTGGTTCGCCCGAAAGTTGACGATATCTGTTCTTTTATCTTTACTTATGTTTATATGGAATTTTGCTGTCTAAAGAATAAATATTTAAAAGACATTCTCAAGTTTTGATTTCAAAGACCTGAATAGAGACGAATCTTTTGGAATCACCACTGCAAGATAAAGATCCCGTTATGAACCTGGAAAATTTCAGGTAAGAGATATTTTCTCTTACAATTTGATATCTGTTTTTGGAAGTAGAAAATCCAAAAGTATTAAAATTCACAAATAGCGAAGGCTTCACATACAAAATTACATTTGTCTGTGGTGCTTTCGTCTAAACCTACTCCGTGAAAGAAATCCAAGTACTCCCCTGAATCCGACTCCTTATGTCATTTTTGAAATAAAATAAAATAAGACAAACTTTTGCTTTGTCTGACTACATTAAATCTCTTTCTATCAGGTACTGTAAACATTTAGTAAATTCTGGCTCTTGAAGGCATGCAACTCTCAGTAATAATTAATATCGACAATAGCTTCTTGACAGATACTCGATTCCAAATGTTCATCGCATGCAATTCATGTTAAAATATTCTCAATAAATAACTTGATTCATTCACCGACTAAATTGTTACATATCAGATTTGGAAGTGATGAATATTGATTCATAATTGAGATCATGATTCCCAAATCATGAAACTGGTTTCTGTCACTTTGACATCTTGCATTCTTAGCTGTAATATATTTTGGCAATACTGAATTGATTTTTTGGTCAATAGCAATACTAAAGTTATATTAGCATTCAACTAACTAAAAATGTAATAAGTACTTGCATAAATTTTAGATAATTAAAGCCTTTTTTAAGGTATTAGCTGTTGGCTAATTGTTCTTTTTATAACATTAGCTTAGGGTGTCACTAGACACATTGGGCAGTCCTCCTCAAAACAATTACAAACCTGGTACGTTTACTCATTGTGTGGTATTGAGGCTAAAATCCAATTGCCCAGTTTAGGCTCTCTGTCGTATTCTTGAACTTGAATCATAATGAAACAATGAATATCGACTTCCTCTCACTAAGTGTTATTACAGAAGTTCATTCACATTTTATTTAAACAATATTAATTATTAACTTTTATTCATAAGTGAAGTATTTCTTGCAAAGATTTGCTTCTAATAGTCTTGATGCTTAACTATATTTGCAGCTGGAATTTTTTTTAATAAAAGTAAGCATTTTCTTGGCAGCATCATGCCATTTTTTTTCACACTGCTCTTAACAAAAAAAAAAAAAAAAAAAAAAAAAAAAAAAAAAAAAAAAAAGAAGTTTAAAAATGAACAGATGATTTTACAGGTATTTCATTAAATGGAATATATCGTATTCTGTTTTTCTTTTCTTTGCTAAAAAAGTGGTATTTGGCTTAAACTTGTGGCGAAGCTTCGTTTATATGAATTTCACCTTTATTGATAACCTTCTTATACAAAGAAATGTAATTTCTTCTTCAAAAAGTAATTATTCTTCTGGTTTAGTAAATTATGTTTCCTAGAGTTTTAATTCACCGTTGTAACAAAATTCTGCAATTATCATTATTCCATAAAGAACTTTTCTGTATATTTTTCCAGTGTTCAGATTTCAACAGAATAATCATTTTGACAATGCTTGGATCATTCTTATCAAATTTTAAGTGTTATATTTGTACTTACGTATGAGTAAACTTTAATTTTGAAACTTTAAGCATCCATTTCGACTATCCTTTGACGCATATTGACTAGTTTCGTTGTGACGTCTGTAAGTACATATCTACTTGTGCACCTTACCTTTTCGTTTCAATTTGCACTCCCTATCACGTAAAATTTCAATATAACGCAAAATAAAATAACTATCCCTAAAATCTTAATTTTTTTTAATTTAAAAGTATTATGGAGTTTAATTGAGCACTTCCATTTTTGATTGCTCCAAAATTCTCATCTGTTTCACTTTCCGTTACATAATAACTTAGGTTTTCATTTCAAGAGGATAATTATCGATTATTTTAATGAACACGATTAACCCTTTCGGGACGGCCGATTGATATTTCAACCAAAACGTGAAATCTTCAAAAAGACAGCTATGCTTGAACTACTAACCAGACATTTCATCTCCCCACTGGTCGAACGATGGCCGAATGGTAGAGCGCTGCTCTTCGGTACCGGAGTTCGCAGGTTCGAATCCCGCTGAGGGCATGGATGTTTGTAGCCGTTCGGAATCGGCTTTAAACTGTAGGTCCCGGTCTCATTAGCCCTCGTGTGCAAAACAGTAGACCGTAGCGTTCCAAACCAAACCAAACCAAACCTCTCCCCACTGTCCTTTATTTAACTGTCATCATAAACATCGTTATCAATCACAGGTTCTATGTTTTTATTGGAACAAAATAAGAACAAAACAAAAATGTTCCAAACTAAAGCAGCGTGTTTGATTTAGAATATCCTGATACTTTTTAATAAGTAAGAACAAAAATAGTAAGAGCAGAAATAACTACACCCACCATATCTAAATTACTAAATCCCAGAAAATTATAAGAACAAAAAAGATTACTTACTAAATTCCAGAAAATGATAAGAACAAAAAAATACAACCTCATCTAAGCGACTGAAAACAAAAATAACAGCTAAGATGCAAATTTCTGGATAGTGCCGAGTACTGACGTCAGAAATCACATGCACCAATGGGGTGCAAGAACACATTAGAGCTGCCATACTCCGCCTGTTGAATCTCGTAACACATTTCTATAACTAAATATTAATTGGGCTCTGGTGCATCTTCCCGATGCTTAACGGCTGTCAAAAAAGTAAATAGGAAGTCAAAATAATCTCACAGGGATATTTTAAAACTATAATAGCATATTTATTCACTTTCTAAAAAACTAGCGACATTCGCCGAAGCGAACCAAAACTTAAACTACTAAAAATAATAACAATTTACAGCGTTGCCACAAAAACTTAATACAAACTGAAAACATTGGAATTTCGATAGTGGCTTCAACATAGTTCGTTATTTCCGCGCGAGGGGTGTTCGCAACACCGCCACCAAAGTCAGGGCAAACACACCAACCCACTCATCGCCCCATAAAATTATTAAAAAGTCGCGAAATTTGGCGGCACAAAACACGGCGTCCTTAATGCATCTGTATCTTTTTTATTTCCGAAGCGCTACATTTCTTTTGCTCAAAAGGGTGAAAATACTGAAGCTTACTCCCCCGTATGTATCTACATTAATGTCGACAAAACTCCTTCGAAAAGGTTAATAATTCCATTTTATCCTCAACTTAAAAGCATGTTAACTTACAGCAATTTTGCAAGAACATTAAAGATTTAGGCTTTTATGGAGTGTGGGGTGTCTTGGATCAGTCATCAGGAAGATAGTTTAAGAATATTTATCAGCTACAGATGTATTACTAGTTCGAAAAAAAATTACTCATATTTCGAATTACCTGAAATGTTTTAAGCCTATCAGAGGGAAAGATAAAAATAAAATTTCAATGAAAGACGAAATATTCTATCTTTTATATGTTGATTAAATATAAAATTGTTAACTATAGTTAATAGCTGTAGAGATTAATTTCCATAAGGAGTTACAACTTCTTATAAGTTAATCTCTGGTTACTTATTTTTTTTTTTTAAATCCCACACAAATTAAACTACAACTATAACATTGTGAATTACATTAAAAAAGTTATTTCAGTTACTTATGAAACGTTTTCTTATACAAAGTTAAGAGTTTTGATTAATAGGAAAGATTTTTTTTACCTTGTCAAATAATACTTTAATATTTAATCAACAGTTAAATTTGCTTCCTTTCGGATCTATTAGATTACATATGTTTATGAGCATTCAATAACTCGTAAATTTCATTTTTAATTTAAAAAATTTGCTAAAATTTTTCTGTAATTAATAAAGAAGTTAATTTTCTCATATTTTTTTTCCAGCATAATGTAGAAGTTGTTTATCTCCAGTACAACATTGCAAATTTGTTTTGACATGTAAGCAGAAATGACAGTTTTAAATATTCAACTCAGCTGTGCTTAAATTTTTTGCTATGCGGCGAATTTCTTCTCGAAGTTTCAGTGATTTTAATCTTTGTATATAATTTGTATATCATGACAGTGGTATTATTATTTCTCTTCTAAAAGTTTAATGTTTTGGTTTTCTTTTCTCAGTGACGTGCTTAATTTATAACTTTCGATTTGTATTTTGTATTAATAGCACATATTAGGGGATAAGTTTAAATCTTTACTCTAAATTCTATTTTTCTGTATAAAAAAGCCACAAATGTATATCTAATGTTTTATTTTAATTATATTGAATTATATGTTCAGATCAGAATCGGGAATTATTTCCGATCGCCAAATTTTTGCGGTGAAGTATCAGTATTAATAAATTCTGCATCATATCAATTTCAGGTGTTTGTATCCATATAAAACGTAGAAGCAAGAATGGTTTGCCTTAAATGTTTTCTAAAAATTTACCTGCATATATGCATTTTAGTTTATTCATTATTCCAACATAGTGAAGATATCGATGCAATAATTTTGTGTTGTAAATGTTTTACTATTTTAAATAATGAATTGTATAATTTTCATTTTCTTACATGGTAGTGTATTTTCAGTACATAAATTTTCTTTAATATTTTCATAAAACTCTTCAAAGGTACTCTATTTATGTTATTAAAAATTGGCTAATGCTTAGTAGTGTAAAAGTCTATTTTAACTCTTTCATGAGCCTTTGAAAGATTACTTATCACCTAATGACCTTATGAAATGGCCTTGATGAAATGCAAAACATCCTAGAGACTGGTTAAAATCATGTATCATACTAGCTCATTATCTAGTAGATGGTTATTCCTTAAGAAAAAGAAAAGGCCTTTTAGCTTTCAAAGAAACGTTCGATTCTAGATGGTGTGTGTTCAGTCAGTATAGGAGATCATATGTCAAAGTTCATTTTCAACTGTAGAAGATGTAGGACACAGGCACAAGTAAAGATTACTCACTATATGTCTACAGCATGGGATGTATATTGGACATTGATACTTGCTTTTCATCTTCTCATGGCAAATAGTTGCTATCAAATGAATTTTCTACCACTGTAGATGGTTCCAGGAAAGTGTAATTCTCATTCCAACAGTTAAATAGAAACATAAAATTCAACCAAATAAAATACATTTCATTTAAAATCCTTTTATTTGACAGCACACAGAAAACTAGGAGTCATTCAAAAGAGAAATGAATGGTCCATAAAAGGGTTACAGGTTTCAAATATTTTATTTATTAGTAAATTTAATGTTTCATATTCAAATTTTTACATTTTTGGATATCATCAAATGTGCTTGTGCATGTTTAAAGATATTATAATTTTAAGGCAATCCCAAAACTGCCATGATATGTAAAATCTAACAAACTAAACTCCTTACTGCCAAACAAATAGCTTTGTGTTTTTACTATTATATACCTAGTAATTACAAAATGTGTTTAATTAAAAAATATTTTAATGCAAGATTCATTAAATTTGTGTATTACCTATCATTCATTAATTTCATATTAGGACTTTTTATTATTTATTGTGTTAGTGAAGTAACATTTCTTCTATCAGTTTTTGATTTATTTATTGAATTTAACAGTGTGTACTAGGGCATGCTGTGTTATGATACAGAGAAGTAGCCATATCAGCTGGTAATGTCAAGAGGCAGCAAATTCAAAATATTTAAGAAGTGGCATTTTAAAGACTTGCATCATACTTAGAAAATTGACTGCATGGTCCCGAGCAAGTAATCTGAATATATTTCTTGAAAGTAGTTGCACAGCTTAATTATTAACATTAAGGTAATTCACTATTTTAAACTGAATTTATTTAGATGTATTTCTATTTATATAATTATGACCTATAATGTTTTGCTTTGTAAACTAAATTTTTATAGTTTTAAAAATTATCTTTACTTTTTTATTTGGTTTTACTCTATTTTTACTGAAATAAATATAAAAATCAAAAGTTTTTAATACTCAAGAAATTTGTAGGCAGGATTTTATACTGAAACCATCAAAATAAAATTTATATTAATTTATTCTCTTTCAAAATATGTAATCCAAATCTATACTAATATGCTGTAGTAGTTATATTTTTAAAATTAATTTTATTAACTAGTGTTATAGTTTTCGAATTATATGATGTAAAAATTATTAATCTATATTTTAATACCTATTAATAGTGATTATTTAACATTCTTTAGCTTTAGTATGCATATATTATCAAATCTTTATCTTTCTTTCTCCCTGTATCTTTAATCAAAGCATTGATTTGAAGTTAATGATTGTTGTTTATTTTAATGAGAACTATGAATATGTGAATAATGAATTACTCTGGTCAAAATATTCTTTTGTCTTCCTATCAAAAATACTTTTATGTGGATTATTATTATTTTAATATTAGCAGATTTCTTTTCAAGAACAAGGATGGATGATCCTAACATTTGTGGAAGCAGCATTCCTGTAAAGAGATATGAGAGCAAACATCAATTTTGATTTCTTTAGTAGGCTGTGGTGTTTCCAAAAAGCCTACAAAAGAAATTGAAATTGATGTTCCCTTAAAGCCATCAAAACACTATGGCAATTGTTCCTTGCTATTCATGTAAATATGGTTGGCTGCTTTAAGTAAGTATTATCTGACAATTACAATGTTCATTTTAAATTGAAAAAGTTATATTGGTATTCATTTCATATGCTAACTCTAAATGACTTATTTTAAACTATATGTAATGAAAGACTACTTTAATTTTAATTTTGTAATTATGTATAAATCAGCTATTTCAGTTCTTTGATATATCAAATAACATAACTAATGATAAATATAAATATTTATTTAATAACTTTCCTGGAGATCTGTTTTATGTGATTTTTTGTATTACTGCAAAATCTGAAGTATAGTGGAACTCTCTTAAGAAGTTTTAAGCTATTCTATTTTTTAATCTTTTATTCATGTAACTATAATAGTAAATTTTCCCATTTAAGGAGTTTTACTTTTTCCAAACTCCATTGTCAGGCTTAATTGCTTTTTTGCCTAACAGAGATACAAAAGATGTATGTGTGGAAGAATTGAGCAAGAATAGACAAACAATATACAACTTTCTTTACAGTAATAATTATTGATGTTTAGTTTGACTTTTTGGGTTTTGAACACCCTCATTCAATTTTGTGTTATCCATGTCTCTGACTAGGTGCAATATACTTCATATTTTTATTTCTGCATCTGTAATTTTTATTGACTTGTTAGAAGACTTGTAATACAGTTACTGCTTGAAATAAGATTTTTTTTTCTTGACCCAAATGGCAAGATAAACATAATCCTTGACACCTAATATAGATATAATTTCTTGTTTTGTGTTTCAAGCTTCTGTTGAAACCAAATATACTTATTTCAAACCTGTGTAAAAATTGTGTTCTTCTGTCTCTGGTTAAGAGAAAGCAATCAAGTAAATATGATACAAAGTATAATTTACAGTACTCCCCTTTAAACTACTTTTGCTGTACCATTTTAAAATTCTGTAAATGCTGCCTTGAAATGAAGCAAATAGTTTTCAGTTTTTCTATCTATTTGTACGTATTTTTATTGATATGTAAATCCTGCATTTGGTTAATTTGCATTTTAAGAAATGTAAGAGAAGAGGGATTTAATCATAAAAAGTTAAACAGCTGTGAAATTACATTTTAAGCCATATTTGAAGTTATTGATTTAAAATATGACTGAAACTGTATCATAAATTAAGACTCATTTTATTGTTGAGAAACTATTCATCTGAATAATATTTTTTGATGAATAAAAGAATTAAAAACAGTAGTCAATAGATATTATTATAGTACAAATCCACATATTGCTGATTACATAATGGTTGTTGTATGGAAGAATAACATATATATCATACCACCTCCTCCTTATAGTCCTGATCCTACACTGTGCAATTTCTAACTTTTTTCAGATCAAGGAACTCTAAAAGGCAGCAATTTTGGAAGCAAAGCCTGTATAAAAGTTGCAGAGATGGTTATAAAACAACTCTCAAAATCACATTCCTATATATAATATTAATGGAAATCTGTTTTCAGTATAAATATATATCTGTATAAATATTATTACTTATTGAACAGCCTTGTCTATAAACTAGTTAATATTGTAATTGTCTTTTTAAAATTTTTCATTGGGTCATAAGAAAAGCATTTAATACATCTGCTGCAGATCATGCACCAGCACTATGATCAACAAACAGAAAACTGCACTTATGACAGTGGGTTTGGCAGCGAATGTGTTAATGTGCTTTCTGTACTTTCTCTATATGTGTAAATAAAAATCTGATGTGAGCACCTTATGACTTTCTTGTACAACTGTTATATATATATATATATATATTTATTTATTTTTTAAATTCTCTACGATGTGCCATCAGAATTATCTTCACATATGCTTCTATATTCAAAGTAGGTTTCATTTCTGAAAGTAAAATGCTCAAGTAATACTGTCTGGCCAGGACCTAAAATGGTAATATTCATTGTATTAAGACATATTTCTCTATATATAGGTAGTTCATTCTAAACTAAAATATTTTGCAATTGCAATGCTTTTTACGCTCTGTACCAAGCAGTAATAAACAGTGAAAAATCCAAATTAGTTTCCACAATTAGATTTTTAACTTTATTTTTTAAAGTGGTATTTCAACTGTTTATAAAAATACTATTACTAAAGCTTATGAATATGTCGATATTTTTTAGTTACATTGTTGGAGACAAGATGTTTTAACAGGCCTAAATGCAAAATTATAAAATTTTTGACTAATAGTTTTTTTAGTTATGTCTATGTTCAAACATCAAGAAGAAACTAATACAAATTAATTCAGGAATGGCCAGAATGGATATTTAATGTTTAAAATCAGTTTTTTGTTACATGCATGTAGATGTAACACTGTAACTAATAAAAATCCATCCAGGCATTGCTTAAATTAATATTTCCTTCAAAATTTGAACACTGAAATTTTTCATGATTACAATACTTCCTTTTACTCTGTACAAGAAAGTAAAAATTATTTGATGTATTTGAAAGTTAAGTAAATGTTATTAATTAATATATGAAAATATGTAGTATTATTCTTGTAGAATCAGTGTATAATATTTATAAAATTTATATGTACAACACATTCTCCTGTTTGTATTTTTGACTAAAGAATGTAATAGATTTACTTGCTAGGGCTGTTGTAACACAGAAATTTTAGGTCTTGTCACTTTTGAGATAATTGTATATGGGCTTCAGGACATATGTTTTAAACAACACTTCCACTTTGCTGTAAGCTTAATTTTTGTTAGTAAGAATTGACATTGACAGCCAGTTAACAACTGAACTAGAAGATCATTGTTCTTCAGTACCAATTACCAGCTTGCATATATGTGTATAATTCTTTAGAGTCATTATAAAGCTGTAAGTTCTAGTCTAGTTAGCTCCATGTTCTGAGATACCAGTTTTAATGTTCTTCCTTGGTCTTTTCTTTACCTCATTCATCAGAATTTCCCTGTGTTCAATGTTACTTTTGAGAAATATTATTGCTTATCTATTGTGTTTCAAATTTTGGTTTTCTTCTTAATGTATTTAATATTATGTTGAGAATTAATTAATCTTGTTGCTTATTTCTAAACTTTATGTCTAAGTACCCAATGCTTTCATAAGACAAATGCAATAACTGTGATTACAATCTATCATATCTATTTTTTTTTTTAAATATTCATTATAAAACATTAAGGAAGTACTATTGCCTCAAAATGAACAAATCCTATTTTATTATATTTTTTTACTTTCTTTTCTCAAACTTTCTCTTAAACGCAATAAACTTTTAGTTCATTTTCTGAAATAGCATGTATTTGAAAGTAAACTGTAAAATATATTTTGGATACAAATCTATGCTTTTATATATATCAAATATTAACATCACAATGAGCTACATAAAATAAACATTTATAGAATTTGTTTTTTAATAGCTGGTCACAATGTCCTCCAAGTTCTCAATCAGTACCTCTGGGGGGGTAGCAGGTGAAGCCTGGGGATCTTCTGTTTCTAAATTAGGAGTACCCAGGGTGGATAATGTTGCCTGCATCTGTAGCATTCTTTAAGCTACACATGCTTCTGGGTGGTGCTAAATGGGTAACAGCTTTGCAGCCTTATATTGGCATAAAGGCGTATGTGCCTGTGTTGCCATCTGCATTGGGGGGGGGGGGAATTTCTTATAATTTATAATTATATTTAATTATACTGTTGCATATAATCTTAAAATATTTTATTAATAGTATTTACATCTTAAATTTCAAGGTTTGTTGCTATATATGCCATTGATTGCTGCTAGGGAATTTATTTTCCCCATAATTCAAAGGTCTCTTATAATTTGCATTTAACTGAGATAAGTTATACAATTTCTCTTTCTATTGCTGTGAAAGGAAACAGTTTGTATATTTCTATACACTTTTGATTAAACATCTTTTATACACTCAAATATACGTAAGGTTCTTTTTCTCAATATTGTAGAAATCTTTAGGCTTATAGGGAAATCAGTGAGAGATAATATTGATACTCTTAACATTTTTACTACTAGTACTGATTTCTTGGCTATTTTGTTTGATGTATGTTTATTACAGGGGTTTTTTTTTTAGTTTGTGGGTAGGTGTTAGACTGCCTAGAGCTTTATTATATCGTCCTGATATGGCTCTTCCCCCTTCTAAGCGAAGGAGAGGAGAATAATGCATTTTTTGTTAACGTTAACTTTGCTATTTTCACGAAGTATCTCATGTCCGAGTGGCACGCTCGGTAGCGTGTCCGCTCATTTCTGCACTCTCCTGTGGTTGATGGTTCGATCCCTGGCGACGACCACAACCGGCAATTTTTCCAAATTTTCTGTTTTTAAGTGTATTAATATTTTAAATTGTTTTCACCTATTTTTTATTTGTGAAGTACCGTTTTCTTTATTTTTTGGCTTATTTTATTTAATTTTTCCAATTTTTTGGGTATCAAATCATTCCGCTACTTTGCTTTAGCTTATTTTGTTTTTGTAATGTATCGTCTTGTTTTATGTTATAAAAATATTAAAAAAAAAACTGAAAAAATGCTTAATAAAAATTAAAAAATTTTATAAAACCCAAAAACATATCTTTTTGTTAGTGCTGTCACTTTTGCTAATTTTTATTTGTTGTACCAAGTTGCATTTCTTATAGTCCCTATTTTTGTTTATTTACCTTTCTATGTAATTTTTGAGAAACATGTTGTAAAATCTGTATAACTCTGTTAACCATCCATAATGGTCACTGTCAAGGTTACAGTCTAATTATCCTTTAATTAGACAACGCGTTGGTTACTCATAATTTTTTAAGAGAACGTTCTCACCTCCTCGCTCTCTTGTGAGCTGGAGCGTATTAAATTTTTGTTTGGATTACTTTTTGCCTAGAGGCCTAAATTTATGTTTTGATCTTTTCATGTTCGGAGGTTAAAGTGAAGACGTTCCACTTCGCTAGGTACTCCGTTAACCCAATTACCTTGACCTTGACCTTGAGGTGTTATACTTGCAATTTGTTTGGTATGAAAAATCTGATATCTTTAATAAAATGTATTAACATTTATTTTGGGGCTTCTTTTCTGCTTTAAATTTTATACCACCTTTAAGATTTTTAGCCATGTAGTTTAACAGTTCCAACATATCAGAACTTGCAGGTCACTAAAGTTTATAATTTTGAGTCCCTTGAATCATTTTTTTCCTTTAACAGATAAATTCAAATTATCAAATAATTATTATAAAGCTACTGTCTTATTGGTACGAAATGTGCTTATTTAATAAGCTCAGACTCTGAATAGCCAAAGAACTATAATAAAACAATCTGTAATAATTGTTATTTGTAGAGCTAGATGACTTCTGTAATAATCAAACAAAACTGAATTCATCTCAGTGTTATTGAATCTCTCTTATTACAAGGGTAAAATTTACAAGAATGTATTACATTTTATTAGATTGGATAAATGTAATACACTAAAAAAATAAAACAATTGTCACTCAAAAATGTAAGAATTCATGCAAATATTAGTTTTGTTTTATTAATAATTAGCTGTTTTGTCCCCAATCTGAATATTTAAAATTCCCAAATAAAATTGTGTCTATTTCAAAATTAAAATTAATATTTAGAATGTATTACACCACCAATTTTAAGAATTTCAAAAATAAAACAACTTAGTTAAAAAAATGATATATTTAATTTTAATTTTTTTCATAAAATGAGCACTATATTGGTCCACTTGGCTAAAGGAAAAGTAACAATATTTTTTGCACAATTATTCAAAGCCTATCAAAGTACATAGACAAATAAAAATATCAAGGTCGGATCTCACCAAAGATAATCAGAATTTTACTAGATTTCTATAGTATATAATTGCTGGTTAGCTCTAATCAACTTCAAGGAGATTGGTGCTAACTGCATGACAAAAATAAAGTGTAAAATACTTTAAATTTTCCAAAAAAATCACTCTGTTACTAAAGCAAGATTTTCATTTAAAAAAATGGTAAAATTGAAGTTTAAGAAAAAAATAAATAAAAATACATAAAATAAATAATTCATCAAGTAAATCTTACTAAAAAACCTCTCATTCAAAATACTGTGAAGATTGGTCAAGCCATTTCAAAATATATAGGGAATTTTACAGATATGCATACCTATAATATCTATATATAGAGGGAAAAGAGCCTATTTTTATGCTGAATTTTCCTAGCTCTATTTCTTATTTTTAACTGAGCATGGAAAATGGTCCAGCATATTTTTCTAAATGATATGTTAATGAGATATTTTATTCTCTTTTTACAGAGAGAAAAATGGGTTATCTTGCTGTGAGATTAATAATATTAACATCTTTTTCTTTTAGCAAAATTTAATCTTAATTATTTAATATGCAATTTAGGATAAATTTTTAATTTAAAATATCTCCCCCAAATTACTTTTGTTTTTTTTGCATTAATTTGGAGAGTTTGAAAATGCTGCCAAAATGTACCGTACTGAATTGGGTTTCCACTAGTAATTTTTATATGAAGAATAAAAGTAGGAATAGCAATAAATATCAAAATAAATAATATACCATGCATATTTATAAAACACCTGAGTTATAATTATTATTCTTTCCCCAGATTTGTAGTAGTTATATGGAGTATCATCCTTCACTAATAAATTTGTTTTAAATTAGTAATCAGAACTAAATGTGGGAAAACTGCATAGGTGCAAATTTTTAATTGAAGTCTCACTTGATACTAGAAAAATAATTAAAAATGGTATACATATAGAATTTTCAACACATTTTTTTTATTCCTTCCATCCCCACATCTCCTTTCAGGAGTCAAATTTCAAGAAATTATTTTGTAGTAGTTCTCTACATCATAGTAGAAACCTATATTCCAAATTTAACATATCTAGCTTCAGCTACTTTGGCTCTATGTTGATATCATGCTTAACTAATGAAAAATCAGTGTTTCCTGTTGGATTTGTTACACACCTCTCTCTAAATGTGTCCAACTCCAATGTTAACAAACTGTTTAATTTTGCAGAAGTCAATAAAATATTTTTTTAGTCCATGGGTGATGCACATAAACACTTCCCCTTTTATATATAAGATGTAACCTAAAAAATGCAAATATCTGGATTTTTTTCTAACTACCTGTTAGCTACCACTAGTAGACACTAGTAAGCAAAAATGTATATTTCTGTGGATTAACAATAAATAATAATTAATAAATTTGTATAAATATTCATATACTAGCATATAGCCCATCATATGACGAGATCAGTAAAATTTTTAATTTTCCAGAATTGTAAAATACCCTATGAGGCAGATAAAAAAATGATTTGATTTTTGGCTGAGCATTATCTGGTACACACTCAATAATTTGTTTACCTTCATATTCCTCTAAAGTCTCCTGATACTATGAATGTAGTTTAGAATCACGTTGAATTCATTTAGTCAAACCGTGTGGATATGCATGAAAAACAAACACACAAACGGACAAATTTCTTAATTTTCAAAGATATATAGCCTAAACGCTAGATATTTATTAGTCCACGAAATTGACTCCTAGACATTTCTGAAAAGAATTTGTGGTTAATACCGGTGATAAAATTTTCATTGCAGCAAAAATAATCGATGTTTAAATTTAAAATTAACACATATGTACCTAATATATTATTTAATACAGATATAAAGGAAAATTATTTACGTGATATCTAAATTCAGTGATAAAAATATGAAAATACTGCTGACGATATTTAAATAATTTAAAATAAGAAATCATTAAATGAGATGGTTAAAGGAATGACGTCATAATGCTGGAAAAAATGTTATTTTTACCAATTTATTATGTGATAAATTGATAAATTTAATCCCCTGCTCTTAACCTTGGATAATAGGTCTAAAATAATGGCATTGAACTATCGAAAAGGGGGGAAGGGGGGATTTCGAAAGTTTTAAAGACGACAGTATTTTCCGCTGTGATGTGAAGCATATTTATACCAATTTATTTTAGAATCAGATGGATAGTTTAGGAGAAGATAAACTTTGAATTTTGCTAACCCTAACTAATCAAGAATTCAATACGAATACCTCTATGCTTTCCAGGTACAACCACTTCATAAATTTGAGGACAGATGGACAGATAACTTAGGCTATTATTATATAGGGGATGCATATTTAAATATGTAAAATATTCTTAACTTTATATATTTTTTTATGTTATAATAAAATTAAGTTTTATTTTTAAATATTTAGGTGAAAAATATTCATACATTTATTTTCAATGGTTTTATTATTTTAAGTGTTGTCTATAAATTTACTTTTAAATTTTGAACTATGATTTATATTGCACGCTGAAGCATTCATTAAAGTGTAATGTAGTTTTGGAAATTCACTTTTATGGTTGCTTTTGCTTGTAACTTGATTTTTGTTATTCATTGAAAAGGATATTAGAAAGTATATTTATTATTATGTAATATTTTTCTAATGCAATAATAATGGTATTTCATAGTCTAGGAATAATTCAATTTTTAACTTCTTATAATTTAATTACATCTAATTTGAATTTTTGTTTATAAAGAGCAAGGAACAATGCTTTAATTTCACAAGTTTTATTTCTTAAATAATTTGTTATATGTGGTTATTTTATAAAAACTAAGTAACTTTAATGTTGAGTAGTTCTGTAGTGATTGTTATATGAAGGTTTATAATGCTTTAACTGTTTAGTTATTTGGTGTTACATAGTAATGAGTTTGTTTATGGAAACTTGAGCATGTTTAAAATATACAAACTGTGAATTGAATTTAAATTCCAAATGAAAAAATAAATGATACATAAGTTTATTTAAAAATAAGACAGACTTTTTTGGCTTTTATTAATAACTTGCTAGTAATAAACATAACAATGCTGTTTAGTGCAAATTTTCTAGTTTTTAAACTTGTCAAAATGTTTACAATTTCAAAAAAATTTTTTTGAGGTGAAGAAAAAAATGCTATAATAGCTTAACATTTGTTTTTGAGACTAAATAATATTAGTTTCAGAATCCATATTACTCATATTTCATTCAAAAAAGAAACTTCAAACTTTTTAGATAAGAAAAATGTGATTTGTTTAAAATTAGAGTATTAGTGCATAAAATAAAAAAAATGTTGTACTGAAAAAATATAAATTACTGCTTATATTTCCGTCTTACTAATATTTAACTTTCAAAAATGTATTTTTAAAACTTTCATAGAATGTTAGCTAATGCTGGTGAAGCAAGTGTTGATAATGCACGAATATAAGCTTTTCTAGTGGATCATATCTTTATCACAAAAGTGGTCTACTAAACCTTCAAAATGATTATTTTTTGTCTGTCTTGACCTAATATGATATATGTTTAGTATTCATCGTAACTTGTCTTATTTTGTGCTTATATGCAAATTCTTTTATATTGTATAAACTATAAAATAATTTGTTTACTTATTGAAAGTAATTTTTTTGTTTTGTTTTGAATCCTTTATAAAATATTATTGCTAGTGAAAATGAGAAACATTTGTAGTTAAGTGTGTTGAAAGTTTCACTATGTGTAAATTACTCAAAGCTTAGGTTTGGTTTGGTTTGGAGTGCTGCAATTTATTTATTTTGTTACATAAGGGGTAATGAGACTGAAACTACTTCCTAAAAACAGATTCTCAGTGTCTACAAACATCCATGCCAGTAGTGCAATTCAAACAGCCCTGTGTCATACTATGATACAGAGAGGCAGCATTGTAAAGGTAGGACATAAACAGCAAAATCAAAATGTTTAATGGGGTACAATTTAAAGACTAATATTACTCTAAGAAATATATACATACAGTCCTAAAAACAAATCTAAAAACTCTAGTTTCAAAATGCAGTAACTTACTTAAAAAAATGTATGTGTTTAATTTTAAAAAGATTTATGTTTAAAAACTATATATTAGTATATAGATCTTTATATTTTTTAGATAATCAGTAATCACTCACGTCTTTATTAGGTTTTTGTGTAAGGCCTATGTTGTAAACCAATAACCTTTGGCAAGGTTATAGCCAGAATTATAATTACTACTTAAATATCACTAGTATTTTAACTAAATAATATATCACTACCTTTTAACCAAAAAATCATAGAATTTAATTAAAATTTTTGTAATATTTAATATTAGTTTTTAATGTTACTAATTTGTTAAAACTATGTACAATTTAATATTACATTTATCTAAATGTTCATGCAAAATTTGTGAATGTATAAAAAATGTGAAGCAAAAATATTAAAATTAAAAAGCAGATAGAGCTTAAAAACTTAAAAGTTTTTGTTTTAAAAATAAGTTTTGATTAAGAAGTAAATTAAAATTTTTTTTTGTATTTAAAAATGTACTTTCATTTAAGTGTTAAAAATGCAATGCAATAAATTCCAGAATTTTGAATAAGCTCAATCCCCTCCCTTCTCTGGCTAGGCCCTTAATCTGTGGGTCAGAGAGTGATTTCCTTTAATTCCAAAAATACAATATTATTTATATAAACATACATTATACAGTTTATTTTAAGGAAGAATAGGAGTAGCTTAACTTCCAAAATTTTAGATCATGTATTTGTCTTAAAATGAGTAACTATAAGCCTGACTATGAATCCACATCATAAGTTTATCATCAGAGGAGCTATTAATATAAAAGAAAATGTTTACTAATAAAACTCATTCAGTTATGTTTTTTTTTTATGCTTATTAGAATTTTAATTTTTGAATTTTTATCTTATTTTTGTGTGTATTTATATAAGTTTATTTTGCTTTTATGACGACTTTAGAATAAAAATTCTGCTGACAGAAAACGTCTTAAAATTACATTTTGGTTAACTGACCTTCAGCTGAAATTTCATCTTGTTGTAATCATGAGACTGCTGCTCAACACAGAAGAAAAAATATTCCTTAATGAGCAGTTTGAATTTCAGTTATCAATAGATCTTTTGTTTTATTTAAATATCTATGTATTTTTGTGATAATCTTATACCAAAATTAAAATTCATAGGTAAAAAGATTTGCTTTAATAAACAGTAGTAATATTTCATCATTCAATGATTTGGTTTTTCTTATAAAACAAAATCAATATAATATGAAACATTTTTTTAATGTTTAATATAAGTCCTAAAACTCAATACATAGAAAAGTATTAACATAATATCAGCAATCAAAATTTTCCAAAATTTTGAAAAGTCCTTGTTTTTAGATTAATACAAAATCAATAGAAAAGTAGTTTGATATAAAAAGTAATGTGTAATTCACTTGCATTAATAGTTTTTGTAACTCTGTCGAGAATACTTTATTTTTTATTTTGAAAGTAATATTCATTTTTGACACCCAAATCAAAAAACATTACATATTGTAAATACTAGAAAATTTTTATAAGGAATAAAATCATAGAGATTATTCTTGATGAAGTAAAAGGATTTGTTCCTTGGATGAGCACATATCTATTTCTTTCGGTAAAATTCAGTTTTAATTTCATTTTAGTTAGAAATGTGAGTTATGTAATATTATTTTGTATCACTTTCATGAATTTATTAGCTATAGTTAGTATAAATTTTTGAAATAGTAAAGATTAAAAAGCTTAAATGATATTTTAAAATCTTATTAAGGATAGATTAGGGGTGTTTTAAAATAATTTATTTTGCTGAATCCAAGTTGGGGGACATGTCAAATCCTTGGTGATAGCTGCTAAAATTTAGACACCCTATTTCTAATACCTGCAATTATGATAGCTTGAGATTTTTTAATTATTAAAATATTCTGCTTGTTCTTGAAGAATTTAATTACATTGTCAGAGATATTTTTAGTCAATTTGATTATTTAAGCATTTCTAAGTTATGTTATTATTATTCTTAGATTTGACTTTTTATTTATTTATTTTCGCAAGATTTCCCATCAGTTATATTTTAATACTCCACGAACATTTACCAACTGAACGTAACTTAATTTGTCATCATTTTGAAAAGGCACAAATAAAAAATCAAATGGCTCCTTAAATTTAAACTCTACTGGTTAAAAAAAGAAAAAAAAAACCTTCTAAAAGCTTCATAGTTTATTTTACTTCTCCCGTCAAATTGATTTGAAAATTATTTGAATTAAACATCCACAAATTCTTAATTATTTACTTTATTACTTTTTGGCTTTTGGGCCACTATTTAAGCCTGATTTTACTAACAAACTGGCATTCCCTCGTAATAAATCAATAGCACCAGAACACTTTTCCCGACTGCCCGATCAGGTATAAAATTGGATACAGATATATGATTAAGTTAAAAACACCATATCAAATTTCATATACGTAGACTGTTACGTTTTTGAGTAAATTTTTTAGTTTATAAACATAACGGTAATGATACAAATATTACATAATTCAAAAATTATTTTTTTTATATGTGTGTGGAGGAGTGTTCTGCAATATTGTATCAATAAATCTAATGCCCTGTCGATTACATGTGTTGTCTATACTAAGGCGAAAATAATTAGTTTTATTTTCATTTTTCGTTTCAAATGTTAAATCAAGATGGCGCCACCATTCGTTACTGCACCACAGTTACTGGCCACTTATTCCTTTACCAGTGAAACATATTTTACAAAAATTTCAATTTGTCTCGAAGGAAATTCTACTTTATCATGAATTTTTCTTTCTATGTAGGGATGGTGGTAATAAAATGTCTCAATTATATAATAAAAATTCTGATCACTACAAAGCTTGACTTAATATAGTACAATTTCCTTACAAATATCAAGAAAAATAAATTTCCTAAAGAAATAAATATGCCTTTAAAGCAGACTGTTAAGCGCACTACCAAATTATATCATAACACATTATACGAAATTTAAAAAAAAAATACGAAATTAACAGTCGATGATTATCTACCGAAAGTCAATATTTTGAAAGGGAGTTATAATTGTATGGATTATTGCAATATGATGGACTATATTAATTGTAAGGAAACTATAAAGGTAATGTTTTATGAAAAGTCAAGCAGTTTCTTTTATGAATTACTGTTGCTGAACTTTCAACAAAATCGAAAGCTTAACACCATTAAAAATATATGTAACTGATCTAATATTTGCATTTAAATTATAATCAAACTAAAGAAATAAACAAACTACTTATTATTGGTATAAAATTAAAACATAGGGTTTAGATTTTTTCTATTATTGCCAAAATGTACTGTATTTTACAATTAATATTTGAGAGGCAAAATTACATACATGAGGTTTACCCTTGCATGTGGAATATATTTGAGAAAAACGTGCCAAAAATGAATTTTTTTCTTCTTTAATTTTGTTCTTTATTATCCTCAAAATGTTAGAAATGGATTATTTTTGGAAAAAAATTTAAACGAAATAAATATTATTTTCACATATATGGGAAATGTTGAAGGATTACAGTAATTTTTGCTCGAATTATAGCAAAGTAAATCAAATGGCAAATTTTACTTGATAAATATTATAAACTAATACAACAATATTATTATCTAAATCAACTGTCGTGAATTACATGTTCCTCAGATTCCTTTGAATTTCACAAATCCTTTACAGTATCCGAGAAATAACAGCAAATGGCGCGAATCTGCCGAACTTTTCGCGGGAAAGTATCTCTATCTATTGGGAAAATGGCAAGTTAAATATTATGTATTTGACGAACCGATTTCGGTCTTCGTGGAATTGAAATACCGTTTATTCTCTTGCTCGATCCCAGATCGGGCATCCAAATTATTGGAGTATTTGCGTTGCCAGAACTGAATTTGAGCATCACAGGCAAGAGGTTAAAAATCAATTCTAGTTCAATTAGCTTGAAACATTAAATAGCTAAATTATCATGTGATAATATTTGATGTTTAAATTATTATAATCAGAGATATACCAAAAGGATACATATATTTATATACGATATCAAAATGAAAAAGAAATATGTAAATATGAAATTATAAAAATGTCATAGATAGATACAACTTTATATGAATTGAAAGTATAGTTTATTTTCACTAATCTAAATAGTTAAAAAAGGATAATAAAAAGCTTAAAAAAAACTGTATAACTAAAAAGTTGCACCAACCTGTTTTTTGCCAACCTTATTAAAACGTTGCAATGAAAAGCTTAATTAAATCTTTTATGAAAAGTTGAATCACTGTTTTCATGGGACCTTTGTTAAAAAGTCGGATTAAAAAGCATAATTTAACCTTTTCAGTTTTTATAAACTAGAAAAGTTATAACAAAAGTTTATATGATGTTTTTTTATATGGTTACATCCTTGTAGTCGACAACCTCATGAAAAAGTTGCATCCTTGTCATTAAAAAAATTGAATCAAGATTGTAAAAACCTTATATTGTATCTCAGACAATATTAATCATGATTAAAACGTTTAGTTTAAGAAATATTTAAAAAAATACTTTAGATGTAGTTCTTTTTAATTATTAAACAGTAAGCTCTATTATTTTGACTTTTAAGGTGGCCATATTAAGTTCCTTTCGCTCAATTTTTACCTATAGGAAAAATAAAATTAATTCACTCTGACGCATTTTAAAAATTCTAAAAAATTAAATCACGCGATATGATAGCAAATTATGTAAGATGCTATCTTTTTTTTTTCTTTGAAATTTTCGTCTATTAAATGTTATATATATATGAAAATAGATTCTTAGAAATTTTGTTGCCCTATAAATTTTTAAAGAATTCTTAAAATGCTAGCGAGACAGAAATAATTTTATTTTCCCCATAGGTTAACACAGAGAGAAGACTTCAATACGGCAGGCACAGACCTATTTTAAACACACTGATATATAACAACTCTCCTGTCTAAAAGCATTCCTACTATTTTCTTTAAAACTTTCCCACAGCGACAGTAAGATTTCTGATTCTCTCCAAAACAGTTTGAAGATATCCTTCTTTAAAACTTTCGCTCAATGAATAGCAGCAATTTTGGTTTTAGAGCCATTCTTAAAAATTTTATTTTTAAACATGGAAAAAACGAATAGTATAAAACCGTGGAGGTTTTACCCATGGAAGATGTTTAAGAAAATATGGCCCTGCTTGTTCGAGAGAGAATTTTGGTCTGTAGAAAAAGTTGGCATAATGCAAAGAGGTTTAAAAGATTCTTTGTTTGACAATGTTGTAACTTTTTCTTTAAAAATGCCCCACAAATTCCGTATGTGGCTGAACTAAAAAGAGACGACTGAAATTTTTGCGTTATTATAGAAATATTGTAGAATTTCTTTTAGACTGCTGATTTATAGTATTCTGTATTTACTAGTAAATAACACGCCTGTTGTTTTTACATGAAAAAATGGGGGAAAATTATACATTGCATTGTATTGAATAGAAAGAATTTTACTTCGAATAACCATGAATCTTGAATTTTGGTTTTCAAGTCAATTAATTATTATAAATGTTCTACAGTAATGAGTAATCAATAATTGAATCAGGTAATTGCTTACCTTTTTTTACCCTTTTGAATTTGATATGCAGGATCTGTAGAAACCGAAATGATGAATCAAAACAAAAATCTATTGCCGAATAAAACTGCCAACTACGAGATAACTCATAGATTGCGTTCTTTTCTAGGACGCCAACGAGTTATCTCGTACTGTGTTTACTTGCCATTTTTGTGCAGCTACGAATAAACTCGTAGTATATCAGTGCTAATATCGATAGATGGCTTCTGGGAAAAGAACAAAAAATCAATGCTGGCTTGCATGAACAGAAAATTTATTAAAAAACAAACAAAAAATATAATTATTCCAAGAATAATATAATGTGATTAAATCAAATTGTCATTTCAGGCCAGTCTTCTGAAAACTGTCGTGTCATTGAACGTGTTAACAATAAAACACATCACGATGAATTGAAGGTACACAAAATGAATTTAGAATGTGGAATTAAATTTTAAACACATGTTTATCTCTGAATGCCAATGGAATACAGACAAAAAGGAATAGAATTACACACACGTCGAATAACAAGCTAACAGCCATTTTTCCTTAGTCTTGAATACTAAAAACAAATAAAACAATAAAAACCGTTACATGATGATGCCATCTGTTGAAATAAAAAAAAACCCGTTAGAACAGAAACTATACGAAATAAAAATAAAACAACTAATATGAATTAGTAAATAATTAAAATTAAATAGTAAGTCTTTTATGGAGACTGAACATGCGTATAACACGCACTGAAAATTTAATAGATAAGAGAGACAGAGAATATGGCGATTTCAGGCAGCAGGACACATCTCAACATATGACAATTCTGGTTTCATTTCAAACGGAAAGGCAGCTAGCTCATTGGTTGCCTATTGGCTATCTTAAAAATGAAAATGAATGGAAAAGGCATTATAGTAGTTTGTAACGTTGCGTGAAATCGCTCTATACAGACTCAAGGAAGAAGCTGTAGAGATAATGTAAACACGCGACCAAAAAAGCAATCTCCAAGAACCTTGTTCGAAAAACAACTTTACAGGTTCCTGAGATTCAGCTTCTTCATTACTTTTTTTAAGTTGTGTTTTTATTTTATTTTTTAAATTATTAATTTTGTAGATTTCAAGTATGCGTTTTTAAAGATTCCTATTATATATTTGAAGTATATGCTTATACGTACACATTATTTAAGTTACACATAATTTTTATTATGTTCCAGCTAAAATTTTCTGTTAAGCAGATAGCTGCAAAACATATACCTCGTTTTACATTTGTCCGACCGAGACACCTAGTCTATGTTAGTCTCGAAGCGAACCTAGTGCTTCCGCTGCTAAATTCGCCCCTGAAGAGCCAGATTTTAAGCTATAACAAATCAGAAAAAATTTCGGCCTACAGTGCACGAATATCTATAATCTGCGCAAAATAAGCAGTAGCTTCCACGTTGTCAATAGCAGTGGGATCTGCTCTATCTCACAGCTGGATCTGTACTGACTGTTTCTGAAAGGCAAAGACTCCATAGTTTCTGAGGTTGATGTCGTACGTTTTGGAAAATTCTAATTTTACAATATTTTGGAATTTTCTCTTGAATTCAATTAAATTCTACGATGTGCTCTGTAACTTGATACAACCATGTTTCAAATTTAGTCTTGATTGTTGAAGGTATACTTACTTGTATAATGGAAAAGCATCTTCAGAATTCTCTCTCTCTCTCTCTCTCTCTTATATATATATATATATATATATATATATATATATATATATATATATATATATATATATAGAGAGAGAGAGAGAGAGAGAGAGAGGGATACAATATATACATGTATGTAATATATATATATATATATATATATATATATATATATATATACATGCATATACACACATATATATGTATATATATGCTTGTATTTGTAAATCTATGCGTATATAAATACATAAAGAAAAATTTCTAAATAGTTTGAATACCTTCAATAGTAAAATAATTCGAAGAGTTGCCATTCCAGAATGGACTTAAAATATAACTTTAGTTTTTCTTCTCTCTGGGAGAGAAAAAAGAAGGATAAGTCGGAGAGGGGAGGAGAAAATCCGCCTGCCTCTTCCAGCTTCCGCCATAAAAGCTGCATACCTCTTCCAAACCTACCGCAGTCGCTGGCCGTTAGTTTTCCCCGTATTATGACTCCAAAAAAGCCTACCCATCTCTATTTCCGTCTCATAAAAAAACATATATTCCAAGACTTTTACCTGCCAGAGAAGAGGTCCTATTATAAATATGATATTTTTTTATTATTCACGTTATTACATAGCTGGTAGCAAATACCTTGGGGTGGTCCTTGCGCCGTGATAGATGACGCTTTTACTGGATGAATGATGACGATGGTTTTGGCGACAATTGGCGACTATTTCAGAGAACATTAATCCTCTCTTTTTTCTCCCTTCTCGGTGCATTCTTTTAATACTCTGTAAGGACTTTTATGAGAGTTAGAGTAAGCAGGAAGTTATTTTCCGACATAGCGGCTCTTTTCTTCAAAAAAAAGTTTTAAAGATGTTTTGTTTCAGGTGTAGCATAAGGTAGTGAGTTGTTTTCGTGGCTGTATATTTAATAAACTGCCAACAAACATGTGCTGTAAAAGGATCTATGGGTTTCGTGATAAGCTGTAATGAGACTCCTTTTTGTATAGCCCTGTTTCCTCGCGTCTTTAGAATGTCATACAGGTAGGGAATCCTTTTCCCTAAAATGCTTTGGATGAGGGGAGTTTTGATTGTTGCAATTTGGGCATTGAACATCAATGCCACGGAGACTCCTTTTGTTTGCCCTTGTCTCCTCACGTTTTTATGCTTCGGTTGAGGGTAGTTTTGATTGTTGAAATTTGCACATTGAGCATCAATGCCACGGAGACTCCTTTTGTTTGCCCTTGCCTTCTTGCATTCTTTACAGGTAGGGAATCCGTTATCTTAAAATGTTTTGGGTGAGGGGAGTTTTGATTGTTGAAATTTGGGCACTGAACATCAATGCCACGGAGACTCCTTTTATTTGCCCTTGTCTCCTCACGTCTTTATGCTTCGGTTGAGGGTAGTTTTGATTGTTGAAATTTGCACATTGAGCATCAATGCCACGGAGACTCCTTTTGTTTGCCCTTGTCTTCTTGCATTCTTTACAGGTAGGGAATCCGTTATTTTAAAATGTTTTGGATGAGGGGAGTTTTGATTGTTGAAATTTGGGCTCTCAACATCAATGCCACGGAGACTCCTTTTGTTTGCCCTTGCTTTCTTGCATTCTTTACAGGTAGGGAATCCGTTATCTTAAAATGTTTTGGATGAGGGGAGTTTTGATTGTTGAAATTTGCGCATTGAACATCAATGCCAATGAAATAAAAACATGTATAATCTGCCGAAAATCTTACCAAATCAGCGAGTTAAATGAAAAGCTCTAGCTTTATTTTTAATTAAAAAATATTTTCCTAATTTAGTTTGTTGATCTCATATTGAAAAAAGTATTTGAAATTTTATAATTGGGATGTTTAAATTCAAAATTTGATAATATTCTGTATTAATTTTAGTGAAAAATTTTATTTATTGCATAAAATCTTAAACATATTTTGAAGAAAATCATTCTAAATTAAAAACATATCTCCGAAGAAAACAATATCCTGTAGACAAAAAAAGAAACATATATCTATTAAAAATATTCTTTTCAATATTTTTACAAAGAATATTTTTCTATAGAGATAGGTTTTTAATTTTATCTAATAAATAAAATTCTTCAATTTAATTAATACATAACCATTTCAAATTTAAACATCATAAAAATTAGCCTTACTCAAGAATCGAAATTAAGCTCAATGAGTGGGAATACAATACGCGTACCACGATACAATTTGGAAGGCCATCAGATTGTACAATTACCATTCCGTTACAAAAATATAGAGATGGACTTCATTATTTTACTAAACCAGGAACGCCCAAAGGGTTTTTGAGATAAAAAATCCTACGACTTTGCATACAGATTTTTTTTTTATTTTCCTTTTCTGCTAGTTTCTGAATTTTTAGCCTTTTAGAAAAGTAAAAATCAAGAGTCTTACTTACTTCGATACCTCTTTATAACAGCAACATTCAACCCCTTCTCGAACTACAACTTTGAGTAGAAAAAAATAAAATGCCTAATCTTCAAATCGAGATCAAATCTCTTAAGTATGAAAAGAGATCGCGCGTCCTGGGGTAGATACGAGAGAGTAACTTGCTTGAAACGCTTAAATAAGGAAAGGAGTGAACAAGAAAAAGGGACCACGATAAACTGAAAATTTCATACTAAAGGTACGATATCAAGAGACATTATTTATCAAAAATCTCCGAGAGACACTTAAAAATCTCTCGCGGTGGATTTTCTGAGAGAGATTTTCTGGCAGTGATTTTGAGATTTTCCGTGAGAGATTCTCAATTAGAATGCCACGAAGCACAAGTTGAGAATCACTGCTCTAGAGACAAGGCAATTCGGACCTTTTTGCGAGTCACAAAACTGATCTATAATCTAGATTGATCAACTCCTCACCAATGGGACTCCCCAGAAAATTGGATCCAGATATCTTGTCTCGCGAACAGTGATTCTCAACCTGTTATAATCTACTGTGATTCAAAAGTTGTCTAGATGCAATATTACAAGAATCCTCAAAACTCCCTCAAGAAGTTCACCAACACCTAGAACCTATACGCTAAATGGAAAAGACATACACTTTGCAATGGTAGAAATTAAAGACACTGAGGCAGCTGAAGAAGTAGACAGAGGTGTAATAAAAGTAAGCAAAATCAAATCAAATCTCAGAATCCCAGTCCGATTCAAATGCCATTTCCAGATGTGGATTAAACAAGAAATCTATTCATGTGCAATGTCGGACATGTGAGATTACCGAAATAGAGAGACAGAACTTGTTTCTATGGTGGCACGAAAATTAATAAAGAAGGTACCACAATATAAAGAAATCACAACAATTGCTTCGGAAACTTTCACAAAAACATATATTCACATTCACAGGGCCTGATTTACTGCGGGGCATTCGGGGCACCGGCCCGGGGCACCCATTCAAGGGGGCCCCATATTTAAAAAAATACACATTAATTTTTTGGTACATCTCAATTCTGTCATGTTTTCAGGTAGTATTTCGGACAACATGAATTTTCTTTTGTTAATGACAAGCTGGAGCGTGTATGTTGTTGGTGGGCTTCATAAGTCAGTAAATTAAATTTATTCCATAATTTTAAATCAAAAGTAGGCTTTTATTTGTTTTATAATACTTTGAAGTGTTAACATTTTAAATGTGTATATTATTCAAAAGACTGAAATACCAACCATATCAGTAACACCAATTTACAAATTCATCTCTTCTGAGAGGGAAAAAATCATAGCTACTTTTTTCCCTCTTGAAGTGGTTAACAAATCAGAGAAAATATATTTATGCAAAAGCATCTGATATCTATTTTTTTTCTCTTTTTAAGATTTAAGAATGAAGAGAAAGTTTAAAAATTGGTAATTTAAGAATAAAAGTATTTAATTTTTGGAATTTTGTAAAACAAAGTCTCACATTATAGTTTACTTAAAATAGTAATTTTTATTAATTTAAACCAGTACTTTTTCCTTTAAAAATGTTACAGGTACTCTGAGTTTGACTCAAGAATATCACAGTTTTATCGTTAAAGTCAGATACTGTACTTAGATTGCACAGACATCTGTAATATGTTTGAACTTAGTTTAGTGGAATTCTAAAATTAAAAAAAAAAAAAATAATTTGATACACAAAATGTTTAGGTAATGTATACCTGTCAGGAGTATTTAAACTAATATAGCAGCTTATAAAATAAAATCGCTCTCGAGAAAGGTAAGATGTAAGGGGGTCTCCCATATGAGACTTCGGCCCGGGGCTTCCAGGGGTATTCGGGCCTTGCACATGCATATTGCAACGGCGTGATTTAGTGGTGTGTCGACATCAAAGAATCTTGCTTTGAGAGGTGGACTTCGCTTGTGTGGATACAAAGAAATTGTCTTTCCTGGCACCACGACTTCTAGACTTTTGTGTCATATAGTAGCGAAACATTAGACAAGACAACCCAGAACCCAAACTGACAGCCAGAAATATGACCATCGGAACTACAAAGGAATTGCTTCGACTTTGGATCTAGCCTACAAGAATTCCAGAGACCCCTGGGTTTGCGGCCGGGGATTGTTTAACCCAGACCAATCCATTTGGTTGAAGGTAAGGTCATCGCTAGATGATCTAATAATGAAATTGTGGGTGATGCCCCTATCTTAAAGGCTCCCCCCCAGATAGGTTTTTTTTTTAGAGAAGGAGCTAGTTAGCTAGCAACCAGCTAATTTGGAGGTCGCCTTGACCAGTCTCTCTATCGGAGAGTTTTTTTTAGCTATAATCCCACCTTGGGATCTTTTCTTTTGAGAGTAGCTAGCAACCAGCTAACTCGGAGGTCGCCTTGACTAGTTTGTACATCGGAGAGTTTTATTTAGCGAAAATCCCGTCTTGGGATATATCTCTTGTTGAGATTGAAACGATACCCTGTGCCTTGGGTTTCCTTTTAATATAATCCTCTTCAAGATTGCTTGTATATTTCCCTTAGGAACTCTGTGTTTTGATATTCTTTGAAGAAAACCAGTTGTGATCTCTACTTACCACGTCTAATTGAGAGTAATTTCTACTTAATTACTTCAGTGAACTTTCGCGCGAGCTACCGAATTGTTTCTTCCGACGGAACACCAATATTTTAGCAGAGTCAGATCTTAGATATTGCACATCTCTACTCAGGCCTACGTGTATCGAATCACATACCTGTAATCTGCTTTTTTTTGTGTGTATATAGAAATGATGTATATAGCAGAGGTGTAAATAAATTCATTATTCCAGACACACCTAATTCTTCGTTGTGTCACCTAAAACAGGGACCGGATACGTTACAATATATTCACATGCACCAAAACATATATTCTGGCAGTACTTGATATCTGTGTAAGGGTTGGGAGTGTTCCTTTTTCTGTGAGAACTATATTCTGAGATTATTGTGGAACAGTAGTAAATGCACATTGATCCATATGACTTTTAGGTAAACAGGACACCAACGACCAATATCAGTGAAGACTTTCTCCAACCTTCTTTTGCTCACAATGAAAATCTGATGAGGAAATATTTCGTCACGGAAGAAAAAATAAAATAACTGACTGAGTAATTTACTAAGTATTTTCAAAAATAGTTTTTATTTTGTCGTAAATACTCACTATAAATGATCTTTTTAGAATGATTGACCGCAAATTAAAATTTCATAAAACCCTTTAATTGTAGAATTTTCCAAGTATTTTCAATTATTTACTATGATGTAAAATGTAGTTCACAATAACACCCCTCCCCTTCTTTTGCTGTTACTTTTCGAGTATTGTCAACGTGTGTTTCTAAAATTATGCAAATGATTAATTTATAAAATTTAACACAGATGACATATTTTTATTTATTTGAATATTATATCAATTCATATGTGCATAAGAATGCTTATAACAATGAAAAATATATTTATAACAAAGGAAAATTATTTTCTGAGATTTTCAGGTAAGGATTTCAAGTTTCAAATTTTCCTTTCCTTGTTCTCACCTTCTTTAACCACATATATATATATATATATATATATATATATATATATATATATATATATATATTCTCTGACTTTTACACCCATTCACTGACATAAATGTATAGACACACAAGCGAGCACACACACACACACACACACACACATATATATATATATATATATATATATATATATATATATATATATATATATATATATATATATATATATATATATATATATATATGGGTAAACCAGAGCAAATTACAGTGATTACATGGAATTGCAGCCCCTATTGTTTTTACTTGACCGGGTTACTGGGTAAGGAACAGCCTCAGCAACTAGATTATTGAAGTAAACAGTCGTGGCACATTGAAGAGAATGGCTAGTTCGTAAAAGAACCTAAACTTTACTTTAGAGCTATGAAAAAATGACATGTTTCACAGTCATAGGGAGATAAGTCAATGACCATGAAATACAGGATTGGACCTGAGAGCGAGACACGAAAACGAATTCTTTCCCAGAGAAAGTAGCTTAGTCAGCGATACTAACAGTAAAAAAGAACTTAGATCAGTGGAAAAAGTGAGCTATTTTATTTTGACTGCTGGAAACAATGTGAAGAGTGGGCAGAAAATTAGCATGTAATGCATTGCTACCTTTGGAAGAATGCTAAAAGAATTATAAGTCGCAGACAATCCTTTAGATAAGATATTTTCTGGCTGGGAAAATAGATTAAAAGGAATAAGAATAGAAGAGAGGAGAATTTTTAAGAGATAGTTTAGGTATAATAATTCCGATATATTGTGTACACACACACACACACACACACACACACACCTATAATATATATAGAGAGAATTGTGTAAAAATATAACTTCAAACAAAAATTAAAAACATAAAAATGGTTTTTTGAAGTACTTACGTTAACTAAGAACCACATATTATCACCAATGAAATAGAAGCAGAATAAAGGATTTATATTTCATAACAGTAAAAAAATTAAAAATGGATCTCTAGAAAGTGTTGGTCTTGTTCAATAAGTGAGTTATCAGTGCGAATAAAAATTATGAAATACATAATACCAAAACATATATAGATTAACTATGCATTATATTTTCCACATAAAAAATTAAAAACGATGCATTCTTACATTCGATTCTCCCTTGTTTTATGAAGGCTGTTCAAATAATTTATTTGGGATGTTATAACAGCAATATTCATAGACAACAATAGTTTGTACAGAAAAAAATAACACATTTAGATCAAAATAATTAACAGTTTCGATGGGTTTTAATAATTTCGTTATATTTATTAACTGATAAACGCGCACATTTTTTATAAGTATTTCAATAGATAGACAAGCGACAGAAAATTCAAACGACTAACCAAAGATTGGACAAATTCGAGTTATTTGAAAATATTAAAATTCAGATTAAATAGAATGTTCAATCAACCTGTAATCTGAAACATATGTATAAAGAGAAAATTCTTAACAGGATATTCTGCGTATCTAATTCTTTTTTTAGAAAAATTCCGAAATATATATTTATATACATTACCCACAAATTATGTAAACAACAGAAAATTTATATACAGACGTCAGGCGCAAAACTGCATTTTTCCGGTATAGTTTACGTGACGAAATTTTACGTGCATTCCCCTGTTTTTAACAGCTTACACGTGACAAAAAAATTAAACTTTTTTTTTTTGGCCCATTATTCTTAGGTTCGGAAGTCACTAACGTCTCACTTATGAGGAAAAAAAAATGTCATCGAGTTGACGGAATTTTCCCCCAAAACCTGGAAAGTATATTTTCCCTGGATGTTTGGTAATATATTCCGTGTTAAACTTGCGGAGATAGAAGAAAAAAAATTCTGCTTTCCCTCTTACTGTAAGGTGCCAGTAGCTGACTTTCTGCAGGGGGAAAGTTCAAAGCAGTGCTCATTTTTTGAACACGTGCAGCACTGCTGTTTTCTTTGCTTTTTACTTTCTTGGAGGCGATTAAAAGTAAATGTAGATATTAATTATTATATAAGTCAAAATTTCGATTTCGAGACTGGATGGAATATTGACGTTTTAGACATGCACATCCTTTCTGGCATGGATGTAGCCAGAAATTGTTTTCCTGGGTGGGGGGACGAAAGAGGAGACATTGTTCATGAAACAAAATTAAGGTATTAAGGCATGGATAAGGTATGACAATTATCCATTTTTAACTCAAATAGTTAAAAATAATTTGATAGCAATGTTATCTTCTAAAGGAGAAAAAGCAAAATATAGCAGATTAAAGATAAAATGTTAAATTTTCGGACCACGGCTCAGCAAAAATTTTTATAGCCGAAGCCAGTTTTATTTTAGGAACATGTTATTATATAGCTAGGTAGATAGCACCTACACACACGTGGGACATTTTCTTTTGACGACGTGATCTTCTAGAGTCCCTGGAGGAGACCAGTTCCCCAAATCCCCTGCTTTGCCTACGGACTTGCTTTCTAAAATAACCATACTTAGATTTATGTCTCTGTTTGAGTTTGTCTATGTATGAACAAGATAGGTAGAAAGTAATAGGGATTAAAACGTAAGTTTTGGGGGGGGGTTGTGATTAACATTGTCAGATATTTCGTATAAACACTATATACACAAGCATATATTTATTACAGCAACAAAATAGCTGCAAATGGGGGGTAAGTCATAACACTCTATACCAGAGGTGACCAATATGCGGCTCGCGAGCCACATGCGGCTCTTTGAAGGATTATTTATGGCTCTCGATACATGTACCCGAGTTGTCTTTTCATTTTTTTTTTGTTATTATATTTAAAAAAAAAATTATTACAACTGATGGAGCTCCGGCAATGCTGGGTAAAAAAATCGGTCTTATTGGGATTTTAAGAGATGATTCTAAAATTCCACAATTCATACCGATTCATTGCATAATTCATCTAGAACATCTCGTTACAAAATATTTAAAAGATCCTGATGTTATGAAAACAGTGTAATACTTTGTGAATTACATTCGCACCAAAGCAAAAAATCATCGACAATTCAAAAGTTTCCTTGAAAAATTAAAGGACGAAGAACTTTCATATGACATTCAATAAATATAATTTTTGTAAAAAAAAATTTTAATATCTTTTTTGCATACCTTTTAAATACGTATTTAATTGCGGCTCGCGAAAAATTTGAAATTTTGAAAAATGGCTCCGACTATCAAAGAGCTTGGTCACCCCTGCTCTATACAAATGGTAAAAACGATGACTAATGTTTATTTAATTCGTACATGTGGCATCTTATGACTGTACAAGTTGCAAGATAAGTACAGGCTTTATTTTACGGTAGCATTATTCTTTGTCAGATATAGAGACATCTGCAGCTTGTATGGATGTCATTTATTAGTCCGCAAAATCCTCATGACACTGATGTGACAGAATTTTAGTTAGTGAGACGCCGAATCTCTTGTCGAACTCCAGATCATCTCTCTTAGTACCATCTGTTTTCATCTTTGATCTCTAAACTTGCTTATATCGATGACGAAACGTGTTCTTTAGATCTTGTTTTTCCCATGGTGCAGGGGTTATCTATATCCTGTGCAATACACGGACAGTACGCGTTACATGACGGTTGCTAACAAAACAACCCACAGAATAAGTCGATCAGTTTTATCTTTGTGAGAGGCTTTTCTTCTGATTAAATTCACCTACTCGATAAGGAAATTAATAACCGTTTTCAAAATTTGAATGAAAACTTAAGATTCACTTTGTATATTACTTATATTAAAGACATTAAAAACGAGTAGCATAGGATTGGTCGACCATTTCGGTGGCAGGTAGTGTCTGTTGGACGCCAAACCATTTTTTTTATAAGGTGAGGAAGAATCCACTTTAGGTTTTCAAAAGTAGGTAGAAGCAACCATGATTAGCACGGAAACTTCGCAGTTAGACGGCGGTTACCTCGTCAATTGAGGTCCTTTAAGTTTGTCTAACGATGGGTGATTAATTTCAAAAGAAATTGACAATAAATTCTCTACAATTAATAATTTTCATGGTTTTCCCAATCAGAAAAAATCTTTTAAAATATATTTGCATTCATCTGAATTCATTCCTACCGTATTCCAGTTGTGTTGCAACTAGATGTATAGGACAACTATTACTCAGCTTACGTAATCTTGAAAGTTTCGATAAGAATGAGGGGGCTTGTAGTGATTTTCTCGCAGAAAGAGTACGATAGAAATGCAAACATATCAATGCATGCAAGTCGATATAATTTGTATTTTAAATCTTTAATTATCAGTAATTTAGAAAGGACTCATATTTTGTGTGCTCTGCCAATAATTATCATTCACGTATGCGATATGTAAGTGATAGAATTCATACAAAGGGAACTGTTGTAATATAAATCTTCTATTTTATTAGAATTGTGAACTTACTTCATTGTGTCATAATCTACTTTACATGTGTTATTACTTCATTGTGTCATAATCTACTTTTTCAACAGTTGATTTGCATGAGCATTAATATAGCAGTAATTGCTATTAGGCTGAAAACAGTTTGAACAGAGGAATAAAGTTTGTCTTGCAAACTGAGCAGATGGAAATATGAACTTTGACCTAGGTGGCTGTAATGGGGTGTTGCGCTGATAGTGAAAGTGTAGATATATATTAAGTTTTGGACAAAACTTATTGCTCATGTATCAAAGGATATTGTGTATATTTATTTAGATTTATTGGAACGCTACGAAAACCAATAGATTGGGTGAGAGACCGTGTTTTGTCACATGTTTTTTAAATGGGCGTTAAAAAGGAGCCAAATGATGTATCAATAAATTTATAGTTTTTGGTGGGATTTGAAAGCAGGATATTAATTATCCACTATGAAACCTTTCACATTCTATTGACAATTTTATGCAAAGTATACTAGATAGTTTCAAAAATAAGACGCCTGACATTTTAGTTTTCAGTATATGTCATTATAGACTAGAGTGAACATTATTTTTTTGGTTGCGAGTGGTAGCGGGAATTAATTTCGAAAGTCGAAATATTTGATGGAGGTTGCTAAACATATGATGTTTGTCAAGTAACCCATTTTCAAGTCATTCCCCTAGTCTCTAAAAACAGCAGTTATCAGTTCCAGACCTCAATATTAAAACGTGAACAGCTGCTTTACTCTACCCAGTGACATTTGTTCGTCAAACGCCAATTTAAATGGCTTCCTGCTCGTTCCTAAATATAGCAAATCTCCCTCAAGAACTCAGTGAAAAGTCAAATATCTGAAGCTATGTGTTTCTTGAGCGAAAGGACTTTTTCATTACTGTCCTCTTACTCTCTTTAAAATATTTTAATTAGGAAGTATGTCGGATATCTCTGACGTTAAAATGACTCCCTTGTTTAAGGCGACATTAGACTTTCAGCTTGGCGATATTTGGCTGAAAATATTTCTACCTTATTGAGTTTGTGAATTGTTACTAAGATTGAGTATCAAAACTGTTTTTTTACTATCCATCATCCTATAATGAATATAATTATTATCTTAATGTGTCGAATGCGGCTCTTCGAGTTCAGTGCGGCTCTCTTGTCTATTTTGTAAATCTATATATTTGTGATATTATTGTAAATAAATCATCAATTTATGAATTCATACTTGCTGAAAAAGTGGCTGAAGATCTAAAATTAATATAAATGAAAGAAGTATTGCAAATGCAACATAAATATACTCCAATAATTCAGTTTTAGAAAATTCTTTCTAGAATCAGTTCGATATTTCAGCATCACTGTTTTTTTTATTTTAATATTTTCTCTGAGTGTTTAGATAAACAGCTAAATTCTAAAGATATAGCAAAAGTCTTAAAGGTATGTGCAGGAAGTATTTCGCTGAAGCTACTTTTAAAATAGTAAATTATATTTTCCAAAATTTAACCCCTTTTACATAAATATATTGCTAATGTAACGATCCGTTACATGACCCGAGCGAAAGAAGAACGTAAGATGACCTTTCGCAGCGGAACATTATGGTTAGCGGTAAGTAGACAAGCGTGGTCCGGACAAAGCCGTTTGTGGCATAATGCCGAGGCAGTCGCTTAGGCGGCGATACATTAAGAACTGTCAGTACACCGGAGCCAGTGTGTCTAAGCCTTTATGATGTCTACTGCCGTCAAAAGACTCGGGTAATAATTATTAATCGAGCGACGCTGTAGTGCACATATGGGCCCTGTTACTAAATGAATTTAAGTTGGTTTGTTTGGTTGACTTAAAGACGATCTTTCGACCACATCTTGAAACGGATCAGCTGACCAAGGCGGGCGGTTGACCGCAAGATTGCATCACCCTGCTTCTGGAAGGTTCCAGAAGAATGACGATAGAAGCAACCGGGACCCCTATAAAAGAAGATTGGCTGAGCCAAGAAGAGAGCTTTTTCTTTGAGAGTTGTTTGGAGGAATTGTTTTGGTGGAGCTCGAGAGGAATCCGCTAGTCCCTCCGATTGCCGGAGCTTGCTTTGCTTTAGAGACCGCCAGCGTCTATGATTTTTACTAAGAGGTCGACTTTTGACTCTGGGATCTCATTCCAGTCCTTTTTAATATTTTTCTACTTCGTGCTTAGAAGTAGGTCGCTAAGAGTGATACTTACTCTCATTTTGGATGGTCCTGCATCTTTCGTTTCCTCAACGAACTCCAGCGTGATACACACTCTGAGCGTTTGATTCTCATTATGGAAGCCGACTGTACTAATCGTCAGATCGGAGATTATAGTGTCAGCGTTTCGTACCGGCACTAATAGGCGAACCTTTCCTGTGTTCGAGAAGGACTAACTATACTGTACCCATGCATGGTAATTGCGTTAACGTTATCTCAGCACGAGATCTGAGAAGAATTAGAATCTACTGAAACCTGTACATAGCTGTACATAATTATTCACTCGAATAAAATATTTAATCCAGGGTAAACGGATGTCTGGCCTGTATCATTGATGGCCTCGCCTACCCATACTTCAGTACATCACACTAATAATATATTATATTTTCGAGGAAATTAATTAACAAAAATTAATTGGTTTGATAGCCCTAGCACCGCAGGGGCTAAAGGATGGCCAAATGAGTAGGGTACTGCTTGTCGGTATTAAATTTTGTGGGATTTGAATACCACTGTTGTCAGTTATGTTATTGACCGTCTTTTAAAGTTTAAAGTTTATTTAAATTTTGATGCAAGTTATGAACCAATAGCCCATTTTATCGCTATATATATCCTTATATATAAAATTCTTCTGTCCGCGTGTTTGTAATAGAACTCTTCCTAAACGGCTGGACTGATTTCGATGAAATTTTGTGAATGTAATTGAAGATGCGAATTGTAATTTTGCGAATGTAAGTTGATTTCAGAATGGTTTATATTCACAATTTGATCCGATAGAAAATATTTTTTTTATTGAAAATCCAGAATTGCGTGGTTTTGAGATTATTACAATATCACTTGAAACCTTTCCATGTCAACGTATCTGTGGCGCAGCTGTCGACGCAACTGGCTTCAGTTCAAGATTCACAGGATCGAATCCCTGTACAGGTGATGTAGGAGTTTTAATTTAATCTAATTATGTTTGCGATGACTGCACGCGTGGTGACGTCAAGTATTTTTAAAATATTTTTTCCTTACTTTTCCATCATTTCGAGTTGGTCTAAATAAAAATCGGACCATGACGGGCCTCTCGTAGGTCAGCGGTGGCTTGGTAGCCATTATGGAGTCACTGTCGTAGCATGGTCATCAGTAGTTGCTGCTGGATGGCTTCGGCCGGGTCAGCGTAAAAACACACTTACTTTTTTATCAAAACGATCAAATTTATAATTTATTTTAAAACATTTTAAAGTTTTTTGCAGCGTTAAAGCAGGACAACATTTGTCGGATCATCTAATATATATATATATATATATATATATATATATATATATAAATAAATAAATAAATAAATATATATATATATATATATATATACATATATATATACATATATATATACATACATATATATATATATATATACATACATACATAAATATATATATTATTTTTTAATCAGCTTTAAGTAGTAGATCACAATCACATTAGGCATGGAGTAAGAAAAAAGTAGATCATTACGTTTCAAACCAGCCAACCAAGATTCTTAGGCTGAAATTTTTTTTTTTTTTCTTGGTCATAGTATGCTATGAAACTTTTTCCTGAAATGCATGTCAGTACAGTGCTTTATTCTGTACAGAAAAATCTCTCAAAGTTTCTACAGTTTATTCATAAAACTTTAAAATTTCAAGTTAATTAAATTTTGATACAGTTCAAGAACCAATCACTCATTTCAAATAAATATGCATCTATATTATTTTTGAGTGAAGAAAGCATTTAAAAGTAAATTGGTTTATTTCGTTGTTTTTCGAAAAACAATTACAAAGTAAATAAATAAATAAATAAAATTGCTATTTGCAAAGCTATCTTTTGCTGATGGTAAAATATTTTTATTTCTAGTATATTTTTTCATGATTAAAAATTCGTAGAGGATTCAAGGGAAATATAAAGACACCAAAGCATTTTCAGACTGGCATAAAATTTCTGCTAAATCTGTTTGAATTAGCTAATTCTTGAGGGTAAAGAGAAAAAAATGTCATCATGAGATACACAGATATCAACTTTTGGTAAGGACGAACGATGCTCAACTAGGTGCGATGTAGCGTAACACATCTGTGACATTTTACTTTTATCAGGATATTTCCACGAGGGAGCGTGCCACCAAAAATCCCTTCTTGGGCCATGGGTTGCTCAGTGCTGTTCTTAAACACAGATATTCAATAAAGAAGGATGTAGAGTAATGCATCTGGGAAATTTTATTTATATCAGTATATTACCGCAAGGGCGCGTGCCTCAAGAAAAAAATTCCCTTTGCGGGCCGTGGGTTGTTCGGGTTGCTCAGTGTTGTTTTAAAACACAGATATTCACTAAATTTTCGGCTTATCTTTATGACGATCATTATGACGATGCAGTCATTATTAAAAAACAAATCATAATTTACTTGTAATTATCCTAAAAAATGAGGTTTGTATGACTATAAAAAAATGTGGTATTATTTAAGCTTCTGTACCAATAAATAAAAAAGACTTTGTGTACGTTTGCCATTTAATTTTCGTGTAGAAAGAAACTGGCCACAGTAATCAAATTTTGCACGCAGAAAATTTTTCACCAGATCTGATTCCCGAAACCCTTTTTTAGATTTCGATTTTGTTTTTCAGCAATAAACAATAAAAATTTAAATGTTAGCAATCTGCAATACCTGCGCTTAGATTTATAGAGTGTATTTTGAAAAATATTCTTTTATTTCATCTCAGATTGTAAATTTCGCATTCTAGAAATTTTTGCAAATATTTAATCTATTTTTGATGGTTGGATAAGTTTATTTATTTTAAGCTTTTACTTGGCATTACCTTCAGCCTCGATAATTTAGTCAGCAAAGGCAACACTCTCGTAACTATGGGGTTGAGGGTTTGGAGCCCGAGTCGACCTAAGATATGCCATGTTCGTTAAAGCACTCAAAATATGTTCGTGGTCACAATGTCCACCAAGTTCTTAATCAATTCCTCTGGGGGCGGCAGGCCAAGCCTTTGGGTCTCCTGCTTTGTCCCTGCTTCTAAATTAAGAGGACCCATTTGAGCAAGAAGTAATACTGTCACCACCGAGGTGCTCGTTAAAACGAAAGCTGCACCTCTTTGCCTTAATACGAGAAACGTACAGCTCAATCGTGCTTGGTTTGACCCTGTGGCATAAGATAACAACAACAACAGCTTGGCAAAGCCGGTTCATACAGATGGTAAAACATTAACCGCAGGATGAGTCAATTTGACCCAAATGCTATTTTATGTCTAATTTTCTCAAAAAGTTACTAACGAAATCGAAATAAATGTCTTGATTTTTCCTAATTTTATACCCATAAAAATCTGTGAAAACTGTGAATCTGTGAAATCTGTGAATATTGAAGAATTTGTGGTTGTGCGAAAAATGGCTCATTATTAAGCTTCCAAGTATGGAAACAAAACTATAGATATTTGTCCTAACTATAAAGTACTGATATGTAGAAAATGTACAATATCTATATTAAAAAAGTTGACTGAACTATGCCTGAACTGTGCAAGACACCTTCAATGGTTAAGAAACTAAATAATTAACAAAAAACTTCTGCCCTGGACTCACATAAAAGGCTTTCCTTTGCAAAGCTTTTATTTTCCTCTTTTAAAGTTGTGCAAAATGAAAATGCCCCATTAATGAAGTTAAAAGGTAAAAGGAACAGAGCGTTGCATTAAATTAAAGGGTCATATTTTGATATTTTAACCTTCGAGTCTTGAACTCGGTTGGTGTCACGAAGGTTACTCTTACGTTAATAAGCGAAGACATGGTCTTTCGCCCAATCATAACAAACCTGTTTTTCTTTGTACCTAAATAGACTATTGTAAAAGACCGACCTACGGGAGAAGATTCCGGAGATGGGGAACCATTTCTTTCCCTCGACTTATTTTCGGCTTTTTCGAAACAGTATGTTCTGTTGTTTTTGGAGTAGTTACTGTCACGTCGTTACACGCAGACCTGTCAACGCCCTTTCTTTTCGGGCATCTCGGTGTGCTGCCAAGATATTTCGCGGTTTCGCGTGGCAACATCGCTTAGAAAGCTCCTCCGTTTGCTTCAAAAGCGCACGTGCTTCTATCCAGGTCCTTCTGTCAGTTTTGTCAAAGTTAATTTATTTCGTAGTCACCTCGAGAGCATGCAATAAAAATTCATCTGAGATTCATTATATTTGGTATGCAGATGTCAGTTATGATTATACTTTATTTATCAAATAACGTATACCACAATTTTGTGTTGAAGACATGACACTGTGTTGAGCTTACCAACCTTCGTTGCCTCTCGGTCCTCTTTTCATAAAATAGGTAGTCCAGAATTTCAAAATTCAGTCGATATAATGACCCATAACTTTTTAATTTTTAGGCTCATATTCCATTTTTTTTTCAAGTAGTTACTTGGCGATGCCTCTTTTTTAAGCCAAACATACTCTATTATATAATGAAAAACAGGAATAGTTTTTTAAAATTATTTTTTTAAAAAGCCTAGTTTGGTTTGGAACTCAATGTGACGCCTTCAATATTCTTGAGTGAGAGGTAACTTGAAGAATGTATCACAGTCAAAGATAAAATTGGAAATTTACTATTATTCTTGATTAACTACGGCTATTTACAAAGGAATATTAATTCCCAAATCATGTAGAACTGCAAAGGATGGTTCCCGGCATAACTTCCTCACGACGATCACAGGCTAAAGAAAAACGAGATTTAATAATCTCTTACAAGTGGGGAGGCTTTACAGGATGCAATCAAATCCAATTTATCCCCCGTTCAGTATACGAGACTCTGCCGTTCCCTATATGAGCGGACTTTACGAATCTCCCGAACTAGCAAGCTGGCTCCGGTAAAAAGGCGAAAGCCACCACGATGTCAACACACTACGTAAAAAATGACGAAAAGCCCTGAGTCACAAAATTGTAGGCTTTTTATACCTGGGGGGTCAGTTACGGTGCAGCCAACTGTTTTTTTTTTGGGGGGGGAGGGGGGGTCAGTTAAGATCCCAGCTACTTGAGAACTCCAGATAAAGTTGCAGTTATATTTTTTAGCTAAATTCTTATTCGCTGGCTGTCTCTTTACAGAATTTCTGAGCATTCATTAACGAGATCTATCAGGGGCGTATTCATCTATTTAGTCCGATTGTCAAGACCCCAGACTCTGCGACGCAGAGATATTGTCCTGGTAAACAGGTGTACTCGGATCAGCTGTTTTGGTGCATGTTCGGAAAAAGGGGAGTCTTCACATCAACGATCTACTGGTTTGCTACACGAGAGCTGAGAAGACCGGATAAAAATTATGAATAACGTTAGTGTATTGTCATTGCTCAAAGTTTGGTTAGTATATATATATATATATATATATATATATATATATATATATATATATATATATATATATATATATGTAACATATTCAGGAGTTCGACGCCCATCACAATAAAATAGTCATAATCCCAATCACACAAGGTAGTCGTAGTTAATAACTTTTATTTCCATATCGAAAATACGTAGGCCTTACACCACAGGCCACATTCCGTCATCTGATGGAATACGTCTCTCGCCTTGTCACGTGATCACTAAAATCGAAAACACAACGACGTTACTCTCATAAATTAGAATCTTGACAAACTTCAATTTTTACTGTTATATATATATATATATATATATATATATATATATATATATATATATACATAACATATATATATATATATATATATATATATATATATATATATATATATTCATATATATATACATATATATATATATATATATATATATATAATATATATATATATATATATATATATATATATATATATATATATATATATATATATATATATATATATATATATATATATATATATATATATATATATATATATATATATATATATATATATATATGTTATTTCCCTCTAGTCACAATAATTATGTAGTCCCTATTGTTTTTACTTGCCCGGGAGAAAGCTAAACACCTAGCAGTAATAAATATGCAGTCAGCCGACACTGAAGAGAACGGCACAAATCTAATTAAAACTTTATTTCAGAGCTGCTAAAACGGACATTTTTATGAGTCAACGACAGACAAAGGAAGGACACAAAAATCACTCTGCTCGAACAGATGTGTAACCAACAGCGAAGACAGAAAGAATTTCTCTGGGTAGAAGAAACTTACACAGCGAATTAGGTCTTAAGATCAGGAAAATACGCGGAGCCATTTGCCGGCGGCAGCTGATAAACGTGTTGAATATACAGAAAATTTACATCTATAGAATAGAAAGCTTTAAGAATTGTATCGAAGGAATTTTAATTCGAAAACTCTCCTTTGAATAAGACATTTAGAGGCTGCGAAAAAGATTTTAAGGAATTAGAATGGGAGGAGGTTTTTAAGGAAATATTAAAGTAAAATAATTTTGATATATATATATATATATATATATATATATATATATATATATATATATATATATATATATATATATATATATATATATATATATATGTGTGTGTGTGTGTGTGTGTGTGTGTGTGTGTGTGTGTGTTTGTGTGTTAGGTCGTGGTGCAGAGTTAAGGCGAATGGAAAACAGTCTTCTTGATAATAATAAGTTTTATTAAATCATCGTTCTTGCGGAAAGCAACAAGCGCCATTTTCATTGTTCGTGGCGAAACTATGCGTGAAGGTGTTGACCGCTCCATGTCCACGCTCCAAATCCCAACATCTGTTTGCAAGCTCATCAGATTCTTCCAAAATGCTTCCGCCTGACCGGATTATCCTGAAAGCTTACGCGAGCGTGGGTCTTTTTCTTTTATTTTATTATTATAAAAGAGTTCTCTTTTTAAAACCATTTTTAATTTACGTAATTCTCAACTACCCCTTTTTTAGACCTGACATATATATTACTTAAAAAGTGAATATATTTTAATTAGATTTTGAATTTCGTGTGACAACAGAATTTTTTCGATGTTATGTGCTATATTTCTCTTGGAACCTCTAACTGCGCATATCACTATTCAGAAAAGTATCTAAAAATAATCGTTGAAAAACGCATTTGATTATTTTTTATATTAATCAAAGTCTTCATTTTATTCTTGGACTTATTGCTCAATTGAGTTATGTTTGGTCCTCAATGATCGCTAATTTAATGAACTTGGATCGTTGGATGGAATTTATTCGCTTATAACTTGGATAAAAAATACCCTAAGATCTCTTCATATTCAGAAGGAATATAGATAGATGATTGGTACTGCTTCTTTTGGGTACTACTAGAGTACATTAATCGACTTTTAATTTAATCTACTGCAGTTTAGATTTTCAATTGTTGTTCAGCTGACTGTATACAAACTATATTGATTTCCTTTTGAACAATGTTAACTTACGCTGAAATTTTTCCTACTAAAGGGCAGTTTGCGTTTAAATATTTCTTTAAACAAAAATTACGACTATGCAACTCTGAAAATTCTTTAAGTTTTATGACTGTCTCAAATTTGAAGAAGAAAGAAAAAAATGTATTTAATTTTAAACTATGAAAAACATTTGGTTATATCACTTTTTAACCAAGTAAAAGTCCTTAGACCGCGCAATTTACAAAAAACAAAAAGACATTAATAAACTGTCCATCGGCAGAAATATTCATCTTTAATAGAACTCCATCCCAGTCATTTTGTGGTAAAATTTTTTACTTTATCTTTCCAATTTTATCTAGCAAAAACATTTATCTTAGCTAAATTCTTACCATAAACTTTATTTAAATTCTCTCTTTGCAGTTCTATAAACGCACTGCATGTATATCAGAAAATTACAAATTCAGCAACATTGGGATGTCGCAATTTAAAATCATAACACAATCGCAAGGATATTTTGGATTCGTATATATATATATATATATATATATATATATATATATATATATATATATATATATATATATATATATATATATATATATATATATATAATGTCAGGTTTAAAAATGGAGGTTAAGAATTAAGCGAGTTATAATTCAAAATAGTTATAACTCATTAACGATAATGTAGTAGGAGAAAGACACACCCTCGAGCTGAATTTTACACAGTAAAGAAGCTGACGTGGAATTAGACAAGAAGATTTACATAGGTAGCAAAGCCAAAAAAAAGACACTTCTAGGCAGGAAATTGGGCTGGTAACATCCTCTACGCTAGTCAGCGCAAAATGAGATCAAAGGATATCTAAATGGCATAGCCATGGACAGAAGGATTACAATAAAGAAGTTTTAGATATGAAATCAAATGTGCCTGTACGTCCGTGTCATATATATATATATATATATATATATATATATATATATATATATATATATATATATATGTATATATATATATATATATATATATATATACACATACACATACACACATATATATATATATACATACAGATAAACAGATAGATAGATAGACAGATAGATAAATATAGATATATATATATATATATATATATATATAGATATATATATATATATATATATATATAACTAATATCCCGATAAAGTAAACTAAATCGAGAAACTAATGTAGGGATTTTGTATAACGCCCCGAGGACGATTATTTGTAAAGAATACAGTGTCACCAAACTTTCCTTAATGAGAGTTCGAAGATGCCGACCTAAATTTCTAGCCGAAAGCCGTCGTTAAGCCTCTAGAAAATTCTCAGGGGCTTCAAATCTAAAGTCAAGAGCAAAAAAAAAAAAAAACCCACTCTCTTTTCCTTTCTCCTAATCTAAACTGACCACTTTGATACAGTTCACGCCCTCAGGACAGGGGTCTAACTAATTAAACATTTATAATGCCCTAGCGGCCAACCGGAGAAAGATTTTCACAGAGGTTTTTTTCTATTTAGATGTTGACTTAAATGTTTACTTAGATTTCTACTGTTAACGGATCTTTCAGTTTGTTCCATCCCCATCAACATTCTGCTAGTAAAAGTCTTTGTCGAAAACGATGTCTTCTGACCATGACTTCACTACTCGTCGTAGACTCCATATATATATATATATATATATATATATATATATATATATATATATAAATATATATATATATATATATATAATATATATATATATATATATATATATATATATATATATATATATATATATATAAATATATATTGTGTGTGTGTGTGTAAATATATATATATGTTTCTGTAATGCACTTATGAGTGAATAAGGGGATAACACTGAAAAATTGAGATGCAGGTAACTGATACAATTGAAACTGATTAAAAGCATTATTCGTATTAAAATAATGCTTCAAAATTGATTAAAAGGGTTAGAAGAAGTATTCAAAGCAGTCCTTTTCAACATCATTTTACTTTTATAAGCAAATTTTCTAAAGGTTATATACTTTAAATTATCCATTTCTTGTAATTAGTTAAAATTTTGCTTTTAAAGCCTCTTCCATTTTCAGTAAAAATATGACTACGTTAATTTGTCTTTAAATAAAAAAAGTAGGCAAAAGATGCATCAGAAAAAAGTGTGGATGTTTTATCCCTTTGTTGTGTTTTTCAAGAATTTCGACTGTCTTTCTTTTTATATAAGAAGATATACTATCAAAGTAAAGTATAAATGACCTAACATTCACTTTTTGAAGAGTATCTGAAAGAAACTTTGAAGTGTACCATTTAGCTGCAACTGTTTTCTGTCTTTGAGCTTCTTGGTTTTGACCAATCCCGTACTTCTGAAGTAAACGGCATACAATTTTTTCTTTTATATCTTATTTTGTTTTAATCATTTTTTATTTGGCACTATCATCAACGATTCGTACTTTACTTTCTTACGTGCTATGCCTCTTCCATACTATGGCCAATTGTTCACCACTGTAGTATTAGCACTGATGGCGATCTTGGACGATGGTTCATGGGTAGCATTCACACAGTGGGCCATACAATTGGCCGAGCGAGTGGATGAGTTCATAGATTCTACTGCGCACTGCAGCAGCACATCTGGATGTCTTTGATGTTTGGGAAAAAACCGCTTCCCAAGGTCATTTTAATGTCTGCCGTCGTCAACCTCGATAAGCCATACCCACTCCACACAGTGGTAATGGCTTGAAGTGGACCAGAGTGTAGAGGGGCCTTTAGAATGTTAAAACATGGTAGGTGTGTTTCATTAACAGTTATAAATTTTAAAATAAGTCGGTGTCCCCCTCATTTGGTAATTTTAAGGTTCTTTTAAAGATTATGACACTTTCTGTTATTTAAGTGTTTTGTTGAACTATGGAGGACCTAACGAAAATCATATCTGTTCATATATATTTCAGAGAATCTAATGTTAAAATCCTCAGTATCATTCAGTAGGTCCAGCCAGGTGAGCACTGGGGTAAGAGCTGGTAGGCTTGAGCCCCCTCTCTAAACCCAAAAGTGAAATGTTTAACATCATTAACATACATTTTATTCGAACAAATGGTATCATTCGGTGCTACATCTATTGTTCTCTCGACCAGTGCGATGGGAAAATAATTATTAAATTAATTAAACTGCAATTCTGGTTTTAGATGCGGTTCAGTTTCTTATAATTTAGTATGACATAATAAGATTTGTAAAACGGTTATACTTTAGTTTCGAGAGTCCCGCAAAGAAAAAATCAGGGATTATTATTGATTAACACCTGGCAATGTCTTCCTGCATGTTCTTTAGACAGCAGGGAATTTCAACAGCAACGAAATTATGTAAACCATCTAAATACTGTTGCACGGATTAGAGATTTGTTTCTTTAACGCTAACTGTATAAGTTGAAGGAATTTTTTTCTTGATTTATCCCAAAATAAAAGTCATAAAAAACTATAGTGCAATAATGCTTTCGTGAGTTTTTCTTCCAAATTTTAAATTTACGGCAGCTAAATTGAAATTGTTGTTACAATTTACCGATTTCTGGCATAAAAATCTCATATTTCTATATCTAATAAGTATTTTTTTTAGTTTAGCTGAAAAATTAATATATTATGTAACCCATATATCAAAATTTTAGTGTTAATTTGATATGCATACATTTATGCATATATAAGTTCTTGTCTAAGCGATAAAGAAAACTAAAATATCTGACTGTGCATGTATAATAATATTACACGCTCATATAATATATCATATAATATTTTCAATTCTAAACTCCCTTGCTGTATACCTCTACAGTAAATTACTCTGTTCAATTTGCATAATTTTGACGTCCATAGAAATGAATGAATTCCAACCATGCATTTCCTGATAGAGGATAGAAAAGAAACTTGTAAATCCTTTCATAGTTAACAACTTGGGGACATCTTCATATCTCGTTGTACCCTCTAAAAATTCCGAATACGTTTCAACTCCATGTTTCTTCTCCCTCGTTTCCGAAGTCAGTTCCCAAAGATGTCGGAACACACTGCATGTGTGTGTATTTCTCTCTTTTTATGTGTAGAACCCAAAACAACGATGGCGCTTCCAGTCATCTGTCTTGCTTCTTTTTTTCTATATCTGTAATATTGTATTCCATTCGCATTCCACCGTGTGCAAGAATCGTATCTTTTATTTTTATTCATTTTTTTAAGAGAAGTAACTCTCTTTCGAAGCGGACGTGGATGGGTTTTTTGAAAGTCGGGGTTGCATTTATTACAGATAAAAGAAATATGAAAGATTAATACGCGGTCAAAAACTGAACAAGAGTTCAGTTTCGTTTTTTCTTCCGGAGTAAAGGATGCCAGAGAACTCGAATCCTGGCTTAGATAGACGAGGAAGCTCGTGTCGTTTGAAGGAAAGCAGAAAACGCTCATTTTTTACTCTCTCGTGGCCGGAGTATGCATACAGAAAACAGTGTAATTGTCCGAATATTCGTTCTAGAATATTTTAGAAGAGACTTGTCCTATTCAAAAGAATTTGTAGGTCACTTTGAAAATGCACTTTACTCTAACAGATCACATTGTGTATATACATAGAAGGATATTTTGAGACCTTAAAGACCTCTATTTTACGAAGCAGGTAAACCCCTAAAAAAGTTTCGTCAGATGCAAAACTAATTACATAGAGATTTACCTTTACCAGGGCCGTAACTAGGGTGTGGTAAAGGTGGCGTTCTCCACGGGGTCTGTTATAGGAGCTTCGCACCGTGATGAAAATTGGGTCCAAAAGAAGATAATTCGTACCTGAGTAGCAATAAGGAAAAGATGGAAAATAATTCTTTTTATTATAAAATGCAATGTGTTTAAAATTATTTTTATGAATTTTCTTATATTTTTTTAATGCTTCTAGAGATAAAACTTCTTATAGATTCCTAGAAAATGTTTACCAAATACGCCTAATATGCCTTAATATAAATCCGGGTATTCATTTTAAATTTTGAATTTATTCACGTTATTAAAACTAAATTTAAATTTAGAATTAAATTTAAAAATTTAAATTTAGGTATTCATATTTTTTATGAAAATTCAATGTTTAACTAAAAAGTATTCCCCTTAAATAAATTGTTCAGTTTATTAGCAAAATAAATTCCTCAGAGTGCTGAAAAACATTTTAAAGTATTAATGTAAGGGGGGGGGTAAATCACGCACCACAGAGAAGATGTGAAATAACAAAACTTTAAGAGCAAGAACAAATAAGAAAAACATTAAGAAATTTAAGGGATGCCTCCTCGCATCATCACCAACAACGGTCATTAGTTCGACCAAGTTTATTCGCTCACTCTACGTGTACACTGTCCAGATGTACGTCCTTTCGTCGCAGGCAGAGCCTTCTGGCGGCAAAGTTTTAAGTCATGGAATGTTGAATACCACATTAGTATGTTAAAAATAGATGAAAAATTAAAAATTGATATACTGCGAACATTTTAAGAATCAACAAAATATTTTGGGAGTTCATTTTGGGTATATGATAGAGAAAACAAATATCAATATTTTATATACCAGTATATACCAAAATATATTTTCTCACTATATTTGGTAGTAGGGGCGCCATTTTTTTGCCACGAGTATCAAAAGACCTATTTAAGGCCATGACCTTTGTGCTCCAAATTTATTTTCCTCATTTCCAGTCCAAATTTTTATCAATTATTTAAATGAGTTTTATCAATTTAATTCAGCAATTTTAATTGAGTTAAAAAAAGTGTGGAGCAGCGGAATTCGAACCAGTAAACTGATATTTTTAAAAGTTACAATACTTTAGGTACCGTATTTACTCAAGTATAACGTGCACTCTGATTTTCAGAAGAAAAAATGGCAAAAAAAATTATACATACTTAAATGAACGAACATAAAAATTTTAGGTTCACATACGCACCTAAAATTTAACATAGAAGAATTTTTCTGATTGGGTAACAATTGCTACTTCTTCATCATCTTTAAAGGCTCAACATCCCTGGATAGGCCCTGGCCTTCCCAAGAATTATCCCCAACGCCTCTCCTCTTTTGGCCATGATCTTCGAATTCAAAACTCCTAAAGTTGCAAGATACCTTTCTAAGCAGCTGACCTATCTAGGGTGGGTCTGCTCCTAGTTCGTGTTCCAGAGAGCTTGGATAATAATTTTCTTTGTAGAACGTATTTATTCATTCTTATAATGTGACCAGACCATTTGGTTCTTTGTATTGTAACATATTTGATGATGTCAGGTTCTTTGAAGATACGATAATGTTTTAAATTTGAGCTTCTGTGCCAAATACCATCAACTTGTGTTCCTCCAAAAATAGCTCTTAATATCCACCTCTCTAAGATTCCCAGATCATTTTCATCTTTTTGTGCCATTGTCCAAGTTTCTGATGAGTGACTATGGATCTGATTAGGAATTTATAAATTAACTGTTTAGTTTTTCTTTTAACTAAGTTTGGTGTAACTTCTTTAATCCATAAAATATTCTGTTTGCAGCATCGATTCTCCTCTGAATTTCTGATGTGATATTGCCGTTAATGTTAATCTCTGAGCCCAGATATGTAAATCTATTAACTTTTGCAAATTTATATGGACCAATTTGCCGGTGAGTAATAGAGTCTTTTACTTAAGTTCATAGCATATATTTAGTTTTTTTCCTGGTTAACAGTAAAATGCATTTTACTTTCCTCCTATTCCAAGGTTAAGAAAGCCTGTATCAGATTAGAAGGTTTTCTTGCGATAATGTCTATAACATCGGCAATACAAAAATTTGTACAGATTTTAAAAAATATGTTTCTTCTGGTGTTGGCTTTTGAGGCACGAATTACTTTTCCAATGCTATGTTGAAGAGTAGGCATGGCAGTGCTTCACCCTGTCTAATCACATTTTCCATTGATATTGAAAAATCGTACTGGATTTTGACTTGTTGCATGGTCTTACCAAGAACGAAATGCTACAGGGACCTAACAAATCCAGTCCGACGCTCTTTCAATGTCATTCTTAAAGATGACTTTGTTTTTGGCGAAATCTTTCATGATTGTTGTCCGTTGTCTGAGGTCGGTGGAAAGATTTTCTCTACCATGAAATTAACACATGGGATTAAAATTGAAGATATCGCACATGTTCCTATTTTTATTTAGGTATTTTATGCGGAATTGTATTTTCTTTTCTCCTCATCAACCTGTTAAAAAACTCCTTCTTTTATATGTGTTTGACAATGGGCGAATATGTGGGAGAAGAAATTTTTTTGTAATGCTGCATTTAATTTGCCTGTACAAAAATTGAGTATCGGGTTTCATGTCGGAAATTCAAAGCTATTAATTAGCGTTTCTATCACTGTTGTATAAACAAAGGAGAATAAAAATAAAATACGGATGCAATAATAAATAGATGCATCAAGATGCTTCCTCTGTAATTTTCTTCCTTGAACATCTGTCATTATTATACGTATATTATGTAATTACAGAAAATAGTAAAATATTTCTTATTTAGCATGCACTCTGATTTTTCCACTAAATTTTTGAAAAATATACACTCAATACATCATTATATATGTGTGTGTATATATATATATATATATATATATATATATATCTTTATAACCGTTCGTATGCGAGAAATTAATCTTTTGCCTTTGACGTCCGAATTCCTTTCGGGCAATGCAAATGCGTCAATTTTGGAATGCCCGGCCTGAGTCCGGGCAACAGAAAAATTGGTATTTCGAATCCGTGAAGCTCGAAATCGGTTCATCCAATGCATAATATTTAATTTTCCATTTTCCCAACAGATAAAGATACTTTACGAAAAGTTCGGCAGTTTCTCGCCATTTGTAGCTATTTCTCGGATACTGTAAAGGATTTATGAAATTCAAAAGAATCTGAGGGACATGGAATTCGTGACAATTGATATAAATAATACTATTGTTGTATTAGTTTATTATAGTTATCCGTAAATTTATGTCATTTGAGTAAAAACTACTGTAATCTATTAAGATTTCCCATATATGTAAAAATATTGAAAATAGTAGCTATTTCGTATAAAATTTTATTTTTTCAAAGATAATCTATGTATAACATTTTGATAAAAGCGAACAAAAATAAAACCAAAATAAAATTTTTCATTTTTGGCATACTCTTTTCAAATGTATTCCATAATCAAGGTGTTAAAAAGCTATTTAATAACTGAAAACAATTAAATATCCATTTGTTCTATTTTGAATGCTGATATAGCGCACATGCATACATAAAGTCAGACATGTTCATTCCAAAAATCGAGGGAAAAAATTAAAAGAAGGATACAGAAAATGATAGGAAATTATTAGAGCAAATGAGAAGGTTAAGAAATCAAGGTTAGGTATGTCTGTACCTGCCATATCGGATTCCCCTCGCTTAATGTTAACTTAGAGAAAAACTAAATTCCCTCTGACCTGCTCACATTTAAATAAATGTTTTAAAATATATGTTACGCGGTAAAACAGCAAAATTTTTAAGATGTTACCTTTCCCCTTTCTTGAAAAAAATCGACTAAAATATGTTTAATTTTAAATTATAATTGGAAAATTCTGGTGTACTCTTTCCTAATTACACCATTTAGCAGACAAATGAAAAGAAAAGGAAATTATAGTAGCCCAAACAACTTGCTAGGAAAAATTTCGATATCTATTCCGTGGAATAAATTTTAGAAATTATTATTATTAGTTTTTTTTTTTTTTAATGCAAGCACGTCAGAATGAATTTTAGCGAGAGGAATTCAATATGGCAGATACAGATGCACAATAAAATCAGGAGAAAGGATAAGAATTTGATGTTGAATAATTAATGAAGGTTACATTTAAAAGTTCTTTTATTCAATACTATTTCTCAAAGAAAATGTTTTATTATGCGATATAATCCTATAATATTTTTTATTGATCTCATTTATATTCATTCCACACTTTTCATTTTAAATAAATTTTCTATATTTCTTTTATGAACAAGAAATAAAATGTTTCTTTAAATTTTTCTTGTTTAAAAGTAACATTAGAAATTTTAATACTTTCGGAATAGAAGGTTAATATAATCTAAACTGGAATACTATTTGAACAAAAAAATTTCATGGAGAGAAAAACATTTTATTATGTATTCCTGATCTCTACTCAATAGACATAATAATGTTATTTTATTGCTATTCTTTCATTTATCAATCATTTATGTTATTTATTCCTTTACCTAATTCTGGAAAAAAAGCAAAAATACCTATCACTCCGTTAAAATAAATTAGAAGTTTTGTAGTGCTGCCATCTACCGGAATATATTTTAAGTTTAAACAAATTACATACAATTTATAGCTTTCAACTTAGTTTAAATTTCTGTGTCTTCTTTAACTCATAAAAGGAATTAACCATAACTATAGTTTTTAAAAACTTCATAAACCTTTAAACATCCTTTAAATATCGCTAATCTTAACTTAATTTTATAATAAAATATTTACAGATTTGCAGAATATTAAAGCGGTACATTCGGTAGTTTGTTTTTTAATTAGAGTTTTTATACGATAATCTACAGATTTAAAAAATATAAAATAAATATATTCTTACATACGGGTGTATGTGTTAAATATAAAAGTTATAAGATGCATTGACTGTGCTAATTTAATAATTTATTTTCCTAAATCATTATGTGAAATTTCTCTATGCAATTTTTAACAATTTATAGCTTTTTATATTCAGTTCTAAAATTGTTCATGTATTAAACCTATATTGGAGTAGAATGCAAGCTCTTTATATACTTGTATTTCAGAAACATTATATTAGTGTGTATGAATCATTTAATAAGTGTCAAATGTCAACAATATGTTCTATTGATTAAAAACATGTTTGTATGCCAGTATGTAATACAAAGACCATATAACTCATTAGTGGGTATTAAACTTTACCTAATAAAATGATATATAAAATGTTAAATATAGAGCTAAAGAGTTAAATTAAGAGTGTTAGGACTGTTAAACATAAGAATCCCAGGGTTTTGTTACTACTTTTTTATAATTTTTTTTGTTTCATACTAAAATGTCTGATTTTTTTCGTAGAAGTCTGTTATATATCTCTTTAATAAACTAACCTTAAATACTTCTAAAAATAGTACAAAATATTTTTTTTAAATATATGTTTATGACATGATTTTTTTTTCCTTTAAAACTGTTCTCATATGTACACATGCTTACAAGAAATATTTTGCACACAAATGTTAAATTTGCAGTTTTCAATGAAGAACAAGCTTGTAAAATTGAATCTAACTAAAAATACAATAAGTTCAAGCATATTTTATATTTTTGAAACATGTTTATAATTTTACTCCTTTTTTTGGAGTAATTTTGGCATGCACTTACCACCCTAAAACAAAACAAAACAAAAAAAAAATTACTCTCATAGCAATAAATTTAGTTCAATTAAAAGAAAACATCATTATATTGAAACACTGAAAATGCTTTTGAATAGGTTTTGATAGATCTGGAGCGGAACATTAAAAATTTGCATTCTCAGAAAAATCAACTTAGAGTTATAAATAAACAACTGACAAGCACTAGAGTGTCTTTTATAGTTTTAATCGTAACTTTTAAGCTAAGTGGAACTTTTTATACTGTTTTTTTAAATGCATAAAACATCTTAATCTATGAATATATATATATATATATATATATATATATATATATATATATATATATATATATATATATATATATATATATATATATATATATATATATATATATATATATATATATATAAATATATATATATATATATATATATATATATATATATATATATATATATACAGTCAAACCTGTCTATCTCGAAACCTGCTTGTCTCGAAAATCTGTCTATGTCGATTTTTTTCAATTTCCCTACATTTCCAATAAAAATTTAACTTACTTTCCAAACCTATCTCAAATTATTTTTTTTCCCAAACCTGTCAATCTCGAATTTTCGTAAAAAACACAACATTCCAGTTTAGAGCCTTGTTGCGTTGACAACCGCCCAAGTTCCCATTTCCAGGAAATACACTTCTAGGTTTCTCTCTCGGGGAGGGGGGGTTATTTGGTCAGGGACTGGATGGGAATTATATTAAAAATGCACAGTCGGAAAAATATAATCTAAAAGAAACCGAAGAGAAACTGATGAAAACCCGGATGATTATCAGAAACTGAATACTGACACTTCATTTAAAGATTTTGTTGAAGTAGATGAATCAGTGGTAACGAGCGGAACATTATTAACTGATTCCGAAATTTTAGAAAACGTTCGGGGAACTTCTCATGATGAAGAAGATCATGACAAAGAGAACAACATCAATGTAGAAAGAGTTGTTACGCCAAAAGAAGCAGAAAAAGTCATTGAAACACTAAGAAATTTTCTTGAATTCCAAGAAAATATTGATTAGGATTATTTCTCCACTGTGTAAAAACTACAAAAAATTGTCCAGTCTAAAAAAGTTTTGCATCAAAAACTAACAGATTACTTTCTGTAAGGTGTGTAAATAAAACTAAAAGTACTTCAAATTTTCAATCTTTTACTCCCAAGAGATTCGAGATAGCCAGGTTTCACTGAATATATATATATATATATATATATATATATATATATATATACATATATATATATGTATGTATATATATGTATATATATGTATATGTATATATATGTATATATATATATACATATATACATATATATACATATATACATATATATATATATAGTGTGTGTGTGTGTGTGTGTGTAAGGAAAAGTAAACTAAATCGGGAAACTAATGTAAGCACTTTGCATAAAACTCCTAAGACATTCCGAGAAAATTCTCAGGGGTTTTCAAATCTTAAATCAAGGGCAAAAATTTCGCTTCCTTTTGTTTTCCCCTTTTTAACCCCTACCTAAACTGACCACTGGGGCTGCAGTTTACGTTCTCAGAGAAGGGGTCTGACCAATTATAACTCTACATTGCCCAAGTGGACAATTTAGGAAATTTCCAAGCAAAAAGGAGATGCACGCTATCGGGTGCAGATTTATAGAGATATATAGAGATTTTTCCCCAGATTTTGACTGAGTTGTTGACTTAGGTGTTAGGGCCTTTTACTTATAACTTCATGCTAGCTGACCCCTCAGTTTGTCCTGTCCCTATAATGAAGTGGGAACACGTCCTCCAACGTTCTGTTAATAAAAGTCTTTTAACTAAAATGGTGTCATTTTATGGGCCATGACTAAAACCACCCATCTTGAAGTCAGTCTTATTACACACATATATATAATTTGAAAAATCTAAAATTTTGAAGGTTTAAGAGTTTTGAGACCCCTTAACCTTTTTCATGATCCGTGCCATTTTTAATGTAAAAATGTGTTTTCGCAACCCAATGAATAACAAGTTAATTTTTGTACATATGAAATAACCCTTATTCCTTACTATAAAATATGCTTATTGAGAAACAAACATTTTTGAATTATTAATGGCTACATTGTTGCTGTTTATTCATAATAACAGCTTAAAAGTAGGTTGTTTTTCATTTTTTTTCAAATACGGTTAGAGTTAGTCGCTAGCTTTCAGTATGAATTTAAACATTTTTCTCACACCGCTGGAAATGTTTTCTTGCACTTCCGGGAGTGCTCTCAACCCAGGTTGGAAATCACAGCTGTAAGATCTCTCAGGGGAACGCTTACTAAAGAATTCTTTTTACATTTTTTAACAGTAAATACAAAATTATTAAATTTCTGCTTGATTATGACCTATAGGAATTTTTTAAAGGATCAAGAACTTCTTCTTTAAACCCATATTGTAGAAGAGAAATCAAATAATTTTCTGTTTTCCTCCTTTTACATCCCAGCTTTCCGCTATTTTTTGCTCTTCTTGTTTTTTCCTTTCTCAGATATTCTCATTTTTTAAACTAATGAAAAATAAACATAGGATTAAATTGTCATATAATAGGCATTTTTCAGCATGCAGTTTTTACCCCAAATTTTCCTAACATTGATGTTTATATTAAAAATAGAGGTACATAGACCTATATACATATATATCTATATATGTCGTACACATAGCTATATAATTATCTATATATATTGTCGCTTATAAGATGCGTCTTCAAAATCTTTGTGGCCGAGGGGTCATGGCGTGAGACTGCAGTTAGGGTGGTTCTCGGATCAAAACACGACAAGGGCTTTGAAGTTCTTTTAATTTAATTTCTGTTACTTCTAGTAAAGACTAGAATATTCTTTAATTTACTGGAATGGTTTTCCAGAATATTCTAAGCTGGTTTTAAAACGCGAGTAGTTCAGTTAGATTTAATTCTCAGTTTGTTTCTGTTGTGTGCTAAATAAATAGCTTTTCGTTCCCGCTGTTTGTGTGCCTCGTCTGTTTTCTTAACATCAACGCGATAATATAACCGGTTATGTGTGTGTATATATATATATATATAAATATATCAGTGACTTGGAAAGAAAAAAAAATTCACGGGTGGAAGAGGGCACAGTTTCAGGCAAAAATGTGAAGTCATGAAAAAATTAAATCTTGTTTACGTCTGACCAAGAATTTATTCTAAACATATGTGTGTGTGCGTATTCTAAATTATCTTACATTCAAGGGAGTTTCAATCTTGAAACATTAAAAAAATTGTATTTTTCAATATCATGAACTTTTATGAACCTAGTATCCACATGAAAAGCTACATTAAACCACATACAAATATTCTCACACCCTTCTATGTTTATTTTTTTTCATATGATGCAATATGTTAGATTTTTCGGACTTCCAGATTTAGCGAATTTCCAGCGTTTGTCAGCTTGGATCTATCATCACGGTTCTGTTGTTATATCTCCCACTTTCTAAGGACTCGGAATTTAGGACTATTAAGAGCAGAAGGAAAACAGTAAAATAGAAAACTTGAGTTGCAGCTTGATGAAAGAAAGCATCTGGTATTTAAGTGAAATTTGATACCATGACATCATTAAGAACTGTTGCAGAAAAAGTTGTTGCACAGCACAACTGGCACCTATATATTTCTGTATAAACCCTGAAACAATACTTCACAAACGGAAAAAAATTGACAGAATAAGCAGCGTGAATCAGAGCTCGTGTCATTTACATTGCCTACATGGCAATAAGACTATATAGATTTCTGTCAGAAAAGTATGATCAGATTTGCCTTAACATTTAAGGTTGAAGGCGGATCTGGTCTTATTTATTCAACCAACTTTTGTTTTCTGCTGATTTTGTAGTAAGACGATGATGTGAAAAATGTAATAAATGTTTGGCTAAACAGCATCATTCTGAGGTGTTAAAACTGCTTCATGTAGGTTATGGTTTTTTAGAGTTATAATTATTCTTTCCATGACTTACATTTCACGATATGTGTCTCTACTGCCTAACCTGAATCTGTAGGCCAAAGGTAAATCATGTTCCTTAATGGAGACTGGGGCACATAAAAATTGTTGGTGGTCGTAATGTCCTCCAAGTTATCAAACGATATTAATGAAGGTGACAGGCCAAACCTGAGGGGGGGGGGTCTTCTGCTTGGACCATGCTTCTAAATTATGAAGACTTATCCTTGAGGTTAAATCAGTCTTTAGCCCTTGTGATTCCTCTGTTGAACTGAACTGCATATTACCGTTAGCCATTTACTAGTTATAAAATGTGATAAGGTCTATCGGAACTGGTGTAGGCTTCTCTAAACAAACGAATCAGTTAAAGTTAGGAGAGAACTTTGGAAAAAAAGTGTAGGCAAAGTAGCAATATTTAACCATGATATGAAAAAGACATTTCTGTAAAATGTTGTCTACGATGGATAGACAACATTTGAACGATTACAACTGTTTCAGCCCGTATTTAAATACTCGATTTATACATGATAAGAAGCAGTTCGGTCTTCCAAATCCTCTTTTTCATTATTCTCTACAACAAGATGTAATTATATCTGAAGAATAGCGACACAAATATATGATCAAATTAGTCTTATGCTACTTTCAAAGACTGTTCCATCCTTATTTTACCAATCCTCCCCTGCATATTTTTTTCTGGTGCTACAAATTTTACAGTGAATTATAACTGTAAAAAGTTATTTCTATCCTGCATTGTTCCTTATAACAGTACTAAAAATACCTACACAATATGATATTATTAGTCTTATGCTACTTTTAAGGTATGGAGACGGTTCCGTACTTATTTTCCTAACCCTCTGCTATTTTTCTTTTTATTTGGGTGCTACAAATCCTACAATGAAGTGTAATTGTAAAAATATTTTCTCACGTTTAGACTAGTGGTTCTCAAACTTTAATCGCCGCGGCACCATTGTTATGCCTTTAAGACGCTTTAAGATACCGTGATACCCAGATTGGAAATCGTGGAAGTAGAGAATCACACCTTCACATAAATACAAGAACAAATTTTAGCACGTTTCGACAGTGGTCTACTGTTGAAGGAAGATATTTAAATTTTAAGTGTTTTCACATCTCTTTTTATAGTTTCGCATATTTTAGTCAATTTTTTATATTGCTGCGGTGGTATACCTGGCATACACTCAAGGCACCTCAAGGTGATGCAGCTTCCAGTTTGTAAACCGTGGCTTTAGGTTGTCAGAATCCAAACTATGATGCTTTATTTTCTGTAGGCTGTTGTGTTTTACCGTTCGTTATCTTGTATACCCATATAGATAGAAATATCCTGTCGTAGTGTAACCTCACCCTTTATCTTAGTCCCGTACCTTAATATTGAGCTTTTTTGGTTTATTTTAGATAATACAAGTAGTAGTCGATACCTACTATCATAACGTCTACAGGAATTTTCTCTATTTCTGCGTGAACAACTTGTACATAATCACTTTATGTGCCATTTACAATGCGTATCATTCAGTTTCTATAATATTTAGGAAAAAGTAACTGTCATAATTGTGACTCCTTGTACACAGGGTGTTCATTAATTTTTGTAAGGATTTTGACTTTATCAATGAAATTTAAATGTAAATAAAAACATGATGCGGCTTGTTCAAAAATACCCACTGAAACCTCACATTAGTTCAGGGGGGAAAATTAGACCTTAAATTAAGATTAGATAATAAAAAAGGGGAGGGACTGAAGGTAGCATAAAAAAATGTCGAGCTGTAGTCCCCCCAGGGAATGTGGTCCCTTCGGTTGGTCTGCAGAAGGTAGGCCGAGGGGTCGTATTTTCTGGCTTATGCTGACCACATTGCTAAGTCATTCATCATTGAGGTTATCTAGATTAAGAAGCGAACAGGGAAAATGGCACATAATAGAAATTTTCATAGTAACGATATAATACTAAATGATTTTAAATATTTACAAAAGCTCTTGCAAAACAGTGGTGCTCTAAGTAATACCGGTTGAAAATCACTAATTTTATTACATTGGTCGTAGACATATACTTCCAGATTACAAAATAATTTTCAAATGAGATAAGCATTCATTTTAGGGTAATTTATAATTTATAATATTCAGTTTTGCGAAAATTATAAAATTAAAATTTTTATACGTACTGTAATGAATATATTGATACCAAGTTTGTTTATTTTGACAGGTGAACAAATTAATCTGAAATTGATTTCAGAAATTTAATCTGGATATTTTCAGAATTAAAAGCTCAAAAAAGGGAACTTTTATATAGATATATACAATAAGACGGACTTCAAGATGGGTGGTTGCAGTAATTGCCCATGAAAATGACACCATTTTAGCTAAAGACCTTTATTAAAACATTGGAGGACGGGTTCCGACTTCATTCTAGGGACACGGTAAACTGAGGTGTCAGCTAGTATGAAATTATAAGTAAAAGTTCCTTCACACCTGGATCAACATTTAAGTCAAAATCTGTGGAAAAATCTGCCTCCGATAGCGTGAATCGCCTTTTTGTTTGGAAATTTCCTGAATTGTCCTCTAGGGCAATGTAGAATTATAATTGGTTAGACCCCCTTCTCTGCGGACATAAACTGTAGTCCCAGTGGTCAATTTAGGTTGGGGTTAAAAAGGGGAATGCAAAAGGTCTCGGGAATTTTCAGCCCTTGACTCATATTTTGAAAACCCCAGAGAATTTTTTCGGGCTATCTTAGTTTTTTTTATACAAAATGACTACAATAGTTTCCCGATCCAGTTTACTTTCTCCTTGCATCTCTCTCTCTCTCTCTCTCTCTCTCTCTCTCTCTATATATATATATATATATATATATATATATATATATATATATATATACATATAGACATATGTATGTATATATGTGTATATATATATACACATATACACATATATACACATTTATACACATATATATACATATATACATATACATATACATATATAGATATATATACATATATACATATATACATATACATATACATATACATACATATACATACATATATATATATATATATATATATATACATATATATACATATATATATATATATATATATATATATATATATATATATATATATATATATATATATATATATATATATATATATATATATATATATACATATATATATATACAAGGAAGCAAAAGGACGTGGGAATTTTTGCCCAAAGATATGAAAACCCATGAGAATTTTCTCGGGCACTCTTTAGGGTTTTAAACGAAATGCCTACATTAGTTCCCCGATCTAGTTTACTTTTTCTTACATATTGTTTTATTATTTGTTATTCGTTTCATATTTTAGAAGTGTACGCGTGTTTGGCCAGTATTTAAAAAATATAATTTCTTGTTATGACAATAATATAATTATTTAATTGTTATATAAATATATAATTTTTATAGGTTTGTTTCATAGGCATTAAGAGGTTCTCTTAATTTACATCATAGGGGAGGGAACAGCATATGTCAGGGCTATGTCAGCCTTACTGATGAATAAGAAGACGATGGAACTTTAAAAAATATAGTCAGAGCTTTATTTAGAATAATTACTATTCCTATTATATATTAGTGTAATAAAAATTTTCAAATTGGTACTAGTTTATGAGTCTCTGTTGTAATTTACAATAAATTACATAGGCTTGGTTATTTTTTTCTTTTACATGCCCCTTCTAGAAAATGTTTACACTTTATGCTCTACTTTGTTACAGCAACACCACGGCTATTTATTCATCAAACAAAATAATAATCAATCACCTTAATTAAAATGAAAGAAAACCAATTTAAACTATAACTGAACTGGGGTCTGAGAACAAAAAGAAAAAAAAAGCCAGCCGCACAATTAATAAACAATTTTTTTTTTTTTCTCTATCTTTTAAGAGTGGCGTTGAGATTCTCGCCCGTCTTTTTCAATTAGAGAAATAAACGGGTTCCAGTGGTTGAGAGGACGCTAAATAAGAACACCGCCAAATAAGTCAGAGATAATGAAGAGCAGCGGCGCCATTTAAGTATACATATATACGTATAAATATATGTGCGAGTGAGTGGCGCGGCGAGCGATGCTGGCCCCTTGAGATGATTCACGCCTGCAGGGTGTGAAGCTGGGCTCGCCGGAAATTTGGAATTCGTTGACGACGATATAAGGTCACGAGATCCCACTGACTAATTGGAGGTGAAGTTCCACTCGCCAGTAAAGAGCCCCACCATGCTCAAACGATAAGTAGTCCGAGAAAAGAAAATAAAGACAGTTGCTTTATATAAAAATCGTCGGATACTTAAAGGCGATGGTGGACTTTCAAATGGGCTAAAAATCGACCGAAAATTCGAATTTTCAATTTTAGTGAATAGTGAAAGAATATAGCATTAGGAATAAGGAGCAAAAAGAATTTTTTCATTCCCATCATTTTATCATTACTTATGGGTATAATAAGCTTATCATTACTTATGGGTATAGCAATAATAACTTCAAATGCTGTTTACTCAGAAGTAAAATTTTCATGTATTACAAATGTTTAAAGTACTCCAGGCGCATTGAAAACAGATCATTGTCTCTGAAATTCCAGTATTATTTACGTTAGAGTTTATAAAATAAAGTCTAGTTGAAACGGGTATGTTTTGAAGCATATAATATGTTAGTTATGCATTTTAATTAACCGCTATAGCTGTATATTCTGCAAAATATGGGTATCATCATCATAATTATCTTTTTTCTTTTTATATTTTCTATGAATGTTTATGGAAACAAATACATTTTTTTTCTATAAGTCTATAAGGTATACTTAAGATTCTTTTTTGTAATATTTTATACAAAATTGATGCACCTGGAGCAATTTCAATTAAGCTAATTATGAAACAATTAAAAATTAATAACTCCAAAACTAATTAATATTTTGCTTTCAAATTTTTAAAATATTTGTATATTAATAGTACTAATAACATAGCCAATCTTCAAGGAAATTCATTTAAAAGAAAAAAAAAGTTTGCTCTAAAGGTCTACTATCGCCTTAATGATTTCTACTCATGATGCCAGATTAGGTATACATATTTTCTTTTCGCTCTCGATCACACAACATCCGTATGTATGTATATACGGACATACATTTTGGTGTACATCCTCATATGTGATTATATATATGGGTGTGTGTAATATATCCAGAACTGCCAAGTTTTGAATATTGAAAATAGTAGCATTTGGCAACTTTTGAAATCAAAAATAGTAGCACACTAATTTGCGTGGTAGGTTGGATGGCGAGTTTTTACACCATAAATCCTGGGCAATTGCACGCCATAACACAATACACATAATGCAGACTATATTTAAATAATTTAAAATAAGAATTGATTAAATGAGATAGTTAAAGGAATGACGCCATAATGCTAGAAAAAAATGTTATTTTTACCTATTTATTATGTGATAAATTCATAATTTTAATCGCCTGTTCTTAACTCAGGAAAATGTTGCTTGAAATAATGACATTAAACGCTCAAAACGCGGGAAGAGGTGGATTTCGAACGTTTTAAAGAAGACAGTATTTTTTGCTGTGATATGAAGCATATTTATACCAATTTATTTTAGAATCAGATCGATAGTTTAGGAGAAGATAAACTTTACTTGCTTTGAATTTTGCTAACCCTAACTCATCAAGAATTCAATATGGATGCCTCTATCCATTCCAGGTCCAACCGCTTCATAAATTCGAGGACAGGCGGACAGATAACTTAGGCTATTATTATATAGGGGATGTTTTGAGAAATCTTGTGCGCAACATTAAAAATTTGCATTGTGAAAAAAATAAACTCAAACTAATAAGTAAACAACTGCTAACTACTACAGTTTCTATTACATTTTTTTATCATAATATTTATAAAGTGGACTAAGACGAATTTTTTTATCCCGATTTTTTTAAGTGCGTAGAACACCGCAATATATAATATACATATATTTCTTGAAAAATCAATAATTTTGAAGATTTAAGGTTCCTGAGAAGGTTGAAGAGTATTGAGTTTAAGGGTGCTTTAAATTGAGACTCGTTAGAGATTCACATGGATGAAGGGGTTAATGGAGTGATGTGTAGACATTGAATAGTTATAAGTTTTTTTGTAGCAATGTAAATTACACTATATTACGTGTAAAAATTGCTTGAATGACTAATAGTATGTCTGGAAAAGTAACTATGCATTTTCAACGCATTACTGGTGCATTAAGTTGTTCAGTGGACAATTTAATTGCTTATAGTTTTCCACCAAAGTGAGTTCAACTCAACCAAATGAAGAAATAAAAGAAGAATTCCGAGAACACACCCATTACAACATTATAGAACAAATTTTGTTTTACCATCGGTTTTTCTCGTTTTAAATCACCGACTTTTACGTATTTTACATTTACTATTTTTACATATCTAATGCTACATATTTTTATCTTTTACTTACCATTCCCCTGGACTTCAACTTGTATACAGTTGATATTTTTATAACTTTATTTGATTATTATAATCAGGTAATATCTATGTCAAATAAATAATATAAATATAAATCTGTATTAAATAAAAATATTACAATCAAATAATACCTGTTTTTAAAATTTTTCTAATTTTAGCACATCCTGTGGTCTTTTATGCCTTTTATATCTGTTAAATGCTTGTCATTTTACTTAATAACCTTAAATCACAATCTTTATGTCTTGTTTCGTTCAATCTCTAGCTTGGTGCTTATGTCCTAATCAGGACTTAATTCCGTTAAATTCAAATCAACCAAACATAATGGTGAGCATTTTAGACTTATCAGTTTATGCCTATTTATATGCAGGTAATTAATTTTTTTAGTTTCTCTAGTCTTGAGAAACAGCAGCTTTCAATTAATTCATCTTTGGTTGAAGATTTTCTCATAGTACTTAAAAATACCGCTTCACTTCACTTTAAGGTGCTACTTGATTTTGATTCTTTATCTATATTTATCATCGCCAAGTATGCAAGTTTTCTTACAAATGACAACACGAGGTTTTTTCGACTGCAATTGTGTATAAAATTTTTGTATACAGTTTTAAGTATATGAATACTGATAGCTTAAGCCTTTTGTTTCATTTTCACTAATTTTATAAAGTATATACCCATATTTTCTCTTAAATCTCCGTATGATTTAGAAAATTTTAAAAATTGCTCTTCATGCGTTTGCAAATTTAAAAATTCGGTACAATCTGTGTATATATTTTATCTATACTGCTTCTTTTTTTTTACTATTTTAATAAGTACAGTTTATGCTTTTTATCACTCTTATAGATATTTTTGTTACCATCTTAAATAGTATTTTGGCTGTTTCGGCGCCAAAAAATGTCGCCAATAATACAAGGGGCACCCTAAACTGCACTTTCACCAAAAATGAAATCATTTCTTAATTAAGGAGGACTAGATTCATATTTTAACATCAATACCATTTGTAAAAATCTGATGAGTCATCAAATGACTTTCTTGTAGGTCTATTAAATTACCGAGCAAAGAACTTTACGATGGACCAACACCTGAGGTTCGTTGGCTAGCTGAAAGGCTAACAGTTAGTTATTGGTTGTCTCAAACAAATTGCCAAGGTAATGTTAGGATTGGCCAACTACGGCCAACTGCATACCCATGTATTAATAGGATGTGAATATGAGCACCTTATTTTTAAACACTAAAATAAGATAGCAAATATTGAGTACATTACAAACGAAAAAGTAAATGTTGATCAATCATAAGAAATTTCAAAAATAGCAGATTTACAATGTTTTTTTCTTTGAAGTCAAACTTCGGATGACTTAGGACTAAAATTTGTTAATCAAAAAACTTATTTTTCAATGAAAAGAGACTCACATAGGAACACAGAGAATTATTCCACGAAAACGGATTTTCTTTTATCCACAGAATTCAAGAGTAAACATAACTTAGAGTGCCATCTGGTGGATAAATATAATTACTAAACTCAAGACTAGACAAGGTAAGCCAACTGAATGCCAACATACTGTTTGGATGAGCCATCTTCATGCCAATAATTTTAAATTATTGTTCACAGTAAACTGTAGAAATGTAGTTTCCTACTAAAGTAACTCAGAAAGATTTGATGTAGTTCTACAGTCAGCCATAATTCTGCATAAGAACTGTAATTATAATTTTGTGAAGAACTGCACTTTTCTTTAAACTCGGAAAAAAGTGGAATACAGTTGTATAGTTTCCTGCCAACAAAATAATGTACAACATAGCATTTCCAACAAAGCATTAATCTTGGACTATTGTAACAATCTCGTAGTAAATAGCTTTAACAGTAAAGATCGAGGTTGACACAACTTTGTGGCTGATCTGCACATGCGCATAGCTACAGGGGGAATTACTTTTGTGTTTCTTGGTCAATGATACAACGATATTTATGCAAGAGGATTCACAGGAATATTTCTACATTAGGTTTTAATACTTACATATTTCGGTTGGTCAACAAGACATTTTGCTAACTAAATGTCACCTTTTTATCTTTCTGGTCCAACGTATACTCTACTAAAAAGACCAACTACCAACTTGTATCAACATTCATCCAACATTTCTGTGCCATCGGGGTATACTAATTTTTTTACTTTGATTTATGATGCGTCATCATAATTATAATTTCAACATCCGATTACAGTTTCAAGATTGATTTGTTTCACAAGATGTGTTGTTTAACTAGAGCTCAGGTACTTCCATCTAGCAAAGACCATTAGCGTTATCGTCCGTTATATTGACGTTTTTCGTTCGGAAGATCACTGTAGCTATTGTCATACTTGTTTTACTCCCACTTAGGAAGTAATAAATTAGTAAAAAATCCAAATTATAATTTTCAAATAATAAAATTTTATCTTATATTTTTAATGCACTTGGAAAAAGTAATGGAAAGGTAACTTTTCAACTACATATAGATACATCGATATCATTCTCAGTAAGACCAATGGTGTTAATATATAAATGAATATATGTATATATGTATGCATATATATATATATATATATATATATATATATATATATATATATATCCATATGTCTATATATACGTATATATGTATATGTGTGTGTAAAATGTCCACATAATTTAAAAATACTGTAGTTGTCCCTGTAAAGCAGTAATTAAATGTAGTAGCCGAGTAGATTGATGCAGACGTCCACTTACAAAAATAACTTTTATTTAAAACATAAGATGACACTAAACACATAAATCTCCGTAGGGAAAAAGAACACAAAACATAAAAATATTTTGAGGATATTGTTTACATCGCGATCTTAAAGGAAAAAAGCCGCGAAATCTGTGTGCCAGAACTTTTATTAACTATTAGAAGGGGGGGTGACTCCAGGAATGATGTCATTCCGGTAACCAATCGCGCCTCTTTGCTTATTTCTAGTTTATTCTATATAGTACCAGTTTATATATTATAGTATAAGATATAGTACATCTACATTGGGAGGGTAAAATGAATCAACGGGGCTGCGAATCTAAATTCAAGGTGCCAGGAAATGAATATTCGCCGCCATTATTATGAAAAATGTTCTTAAGAATTTGTCAATACGAATTCTAGATTTTCAATGGAAAACAGAAATTATTTAAGTTAGGATTTTACTTTAATAGAATTTTATTATTACACACACACACACACACACGCATATATATATATATATATATATATATATATATATATATATATATATATATATGTATATATATATGTATGTATATATATGTATGTATATATATGTATGTATATATATGTATGTATATATATATGTATGTATATATATGTATGTATATATATGTATGTATAAATATGCATATATATATATGTATATATATATACATATATATATATGTATATATATATATATATATATATATATATATATATATATATATATATATATATATATATATATATATATATATATATATATATATATATATATACTTACATATATATATATATATATATATGTGTGTGTTCAATACCCGTATATTTGTTTTGACAATATATTTGCAATGGAAAATATATAAGCAATTCCATCATCGATATATTCGTCTATCTGCATTCGATTAAATGAGGGTTCTTATTGAACCAAGGACGGGAGATGAAAAAATAAAAAATAAAATGAGGGAAAGTACGCACGTTCCTTTGAAAGACCGCTTTTCGTCGGTCCGTTCCAATTAGTCGAACAGGAGGGATGCGTTACGCAAAAAGGGACCATGGCATTAGATCTGATTAGAGTGGAGTCTTGTGATTGGAGACATCGAATGATGACTCGTCGAAGCCAGAAACGGATTTGAGGTTTCAATTAACAAATATCTAACTAGAATTTTCCTAATCGATCAGTGTCTTGTACTGCTAATTGAGTCTGTCATAATAATTTTCCTTGCATTTCATACCACATAAAAGATTGGGAGTTTGACAAAAAAAAATGTTGAGTGTTGATTTTACGTCAGTACGTGTGAGAGCGAGTTTTGTGTAACCTAACACATCTGAGGATGCTCAATTTTCAACATTAGTAGCATAAAATGTACTATAACATGTACACTCAACTATAACATGTACCCACATACTTACACACAAGCACACATATATATCTTTATATATAAAATTCTTCTGTGTATTTGCAATAGAACTCCACCTAAACGGCTGGACTGATTTTGTTAAAATTTTGTGTATGTAATTAAGTTGTTTCGAGAATGGTTTAGATTCACAATTTGATCGCCGCAAGGTGATTCTGACCCCGTACAGGCGGTGTGGGAATTTTAATTTAATCTAATTACATTTGGGATGACTGTAAGCGTGGTGGCGTCAAGTATCTTTAAACTATTTTTTTCTTACTTTTCCATCAAAACGGTCCAATTTATAATTTAATTTAAGAAAAAATGACTATTTTTGAATTTATAGCTTTAAAACAGGACAATGGGTGTTGGTCCATTAGTGCATGCATATATATATATATATATATATATATATATATATATATATATATATATATATATATATATATATATATATATATATATATATATATATGTCGTGGTCCAGTAAACACACTAGTAAAATATATAAATCAGTCCACTCTCAATTAATTCCTTTTCTTCTCTTTATTAATCCATTTCACACGCTACTCAACAATGGCGTCTCATATTGGCGCCCAACTGCTAACAAAGGCAGTTATCACTGCTTCGAGGAGCCACGTCTGACCGTGGACAGTGCATCCTGCTCTCTCTCTGCACATATCACTGCGCGTGAGCCGTATTTATGTGACTAATAACGCGAGGCGCGTTACTCCCATTAAAAGAATCCCTAATTAAAATCTCTTAAATTACTCTATATTTTAATCCTGACATATATTATATATATATATATATATATATATATATATGTATGTATATATATATGTATATATATATATATATATATATATCTATATATATATACACACACACACACACACACACACACACACATATATATATATATATATATATATATATATATATATATATATATATAGTAGAATTTGATAATGAGAAAAGGAAACAAAGAAAACATAGAGCTAAAAAACATATATTTAACGAGGTAGTGTCTGATCAGAAATAACCGCAAACATTGTTCAACAAAAGGACTTTTTCCTGAAAGACGTGATATATAAAATAAAAGTATTTTGATACTTTACGATCTTTATAATAAAAGTAACAAAAAATAGCAATATCTTATGCTTCAACGCTAGGTAAAGATGTGCTAAACAAAATAACAGTTAATGAATCTAATGCTAGTTTTTCCTGTGAATTAAAAAAATAAAACCAGGTAGTTAAAA
>CM063505.1:191011725-191126725 GCA_032207245.1 Pardosa pseudoannulata | reverse complement strand
AATATCCACATATGTAACATGCAAATTTTCGGGGTATACAGAGAAAGTTATCTGAGAATAAACTGTTTAGTGAGCATGAACCCTGTACATCAGGACTCTATCTGAGCGCGATAACTGGGACATATGAGTATCAGTCCCAACTAGGAAAGATAAATATTTTTCTATTGTTTAATTTGCTTAGAAATACATTTTATAGATTCAGGTTTTAATCGGCAATAATCAAAATTTGCCGAAATTTATCAAAAAAGTCTCAACAATTGAAAAAGCAAAAATTGCGTCAGCTCCCCCTCCCCCCAAGTGTGAAAATTATATTGCTGGAACGCTTAATAAAAAACAGGAAACCGTTGAATTTAAGTGCATGACGCATCACCAAAAGTATATGTCAGATCAAATTAACAAATGTTCATACTACTTTAATTAGGCTTTTATTTTTTTACCTTCGACTAAATTGCTGTCGTTTGAAATCTGGAATAGTTGAGATTTTCCACAGTATTGGCTTATAAAAAATCAAAACTATTTGATGTTGAGTAAAGTTTTAATCTGCTTACTGTCAAGGTTTCTTTTTAGATGCTTAGAAATAGATTAAACAGACTCAATTAAAGTTGAGCACAAACAGAATAGCGTTAATAAAGTATGCTTATAATCATGGCATTGAAATTAAATACCAATTTAAATTATCAGGAAAAGTGGCATGTATGGTAATAAATTAATTATTAAATACGGATAAATAGTCTTTAAAAATAATATATTTTGGAGTGGATTTGGAAATATTTTAGAGCTCACTTTTTATAAAAAAAAGATATTTTTTATTCCTTTAAAATTTTTCCATTAAGTTTTTTTCTCAAGTGTACATACAAGTTCACGCAGTAATTTTCACGAACATAATAATTTATGTTTTTACAATGTAATTCATAGTTAAATGTATTCAGAGTAAAATGCATATAGTAATAGCTCTTTTAAGTACAGAATGGAGGTATATTAGGCTTTGAAACGTGTTAATATGAACTCACTTTTTTCTATACGCTTTTAAAACAATAAATAAACTTTAAAACTTTTAAAATTGCATTCTATTTTTTGAAATCTATATATTTTTAATCGTCTTCTTCTTATATTTTAACATCACTGAAATTTTTTACTTTTCTTACTTCGCACTCGGAAAAAATTCTGGATTTTATCTGCATATAAATCTTTTAAAAAAATTTTCAGAAATACGTTATTTTTACAATTATAGAAAATTCAACAAGGAGAGAATTTCTTAACTCTGCATGATTTACCTTTTCCATTCAAATTTCTACTTCAAGCTTGGAAAAATCCTGGATCTTATCTGCATGTACAAAGCCCGTATACTCGATGTAATGGCGACGCCATTTGCTCGGGGTCGAAAAGGAATTGATTAAAATTGACATCCCCCTCAGCAATACCCCTATTAATCAAACAACACGCAACGGATCATTTTGGTCCCCTACAAGGTTCATACGTCCCTACGAGAGATGGAAGGGGAGGGGAGGGTGAGAGAAAGTTTAGGTTCTATCATTAAGGAGAGTCTGAGAAAGGTTGTTCCCTAACTGTATATGTCGGTACTGTGATGGAATGTGCTTGTCTTGGTGGAGAGACTCGATGTACCACTGAGACTGCTAGGCTTGCCCTTATGAGGTCATACATAACGAACAAGTACAATGACTCTAGCTGTTGGCCAAAATGAAATTTCATTTCGGATAGCTTGTCAGAAGAAATTAAGGAAATCAATCTCTGGGGAAGCAGAAAGGAGAGTTAACATCTACAGTCATTTTTCATGACTGCAGCAAGATCAGAGAAATTCAAGCAGTTGTTCTTTTGTAATAGAAATTAGATTTATTCAATAAAAATTACTGACTATCGATAAGAATTTTGCCATAGCCACAAAATCGACAGAAAGTTATATCAATTTATTCCTATGAAATTATTGCTTTGTTTTTGAAATATTTTAAGTTGAGGGACCAAAATTTTTATTGAGTAATGCAGTCGTCTCCCATAACTTTGTTAATTCGTACTGCATTATATGGAAACATTCTTATAAGAAAATCAGAATTAATTATAATCCTGAAATGTGCTATATGGAAAGAGAATTGAGAAACACAGAAAGAAGTCCAAATCCAACTGATTTATACCGGGTTCGAAGAAACTATGAGTCAATAAAAATTAATGACCTCGCAACGTGTTATATACAATCTCAAAGATAAATAAATTGTACGTAAATGAAATCTATTCAGACTTACAAAAAAACTGAATTATCAGAGTATGAAGTTATGATTGTTACAGTAAATCATTAAAAATTTTATATAAGAAATGGAAATGAATATGTAATTTTTTACATACTTGAATTTAGGTAAGAATTTATTCAAATCCTGAAATGTGCTATATGGAAATAGCATTATGAGAAACACTGAAATAAGCCCAAATCATAATGATTTATACCGGGTTAGAAGAAATTATGTATTAATAAAAATTAGTGACTTCACAACGTGTTATATACAATCTCATAGATAAATAAATTGTACGTAAATCAAACTTATTCCGACCTACATAAAAATTGAATTCTCAGAGTATGAATTTGTGATTATTACAGTTAATCATAAAATTTTTTTTATTAGAAAGGAAAATGAATATGTCATTTTTTTACATACTTGATTATAGTTTAGAATCTCAGAATAAGTTCAAATCCTGAAATGTGCTATATGGAAATAGCATTATTAGAAGAGTCTAAATCAAACTGATATATACCGGGTTAGCAAAAACTATGAATTTATATAAATTAATAACTTCGCAACATGTTATATACAATCTCAAAGATAAATAAATTGTACGTAAATCAAACCTATTCAGACCTACATAAAAACTGAATTCTCTGAGTATGAAGTTGTGATTGTTACAGCTAATCATTAAAAATTTTATATTAGACATGGAAATGAATATGTAATTTTTTACATACTTGAATTTAGGTAAGAAACTCAGAATTAATTTAAATCTTGAAACGTGCTATATGGAAACACCTTTATGAGAAATTCTAAAGCAAAATAATAGTGGAATGATAATTATATTGTGTGCAACCTGTAAAAATTTCATGAAAAAATATTAAAAACTTTTTGAGATAACGTGCGCGTTACATGAGAAAAGAAACACAATTTTAGAAAAATCAAGTTAAAATTTTTTGTAAGTTAAGTTTCTTTACAGTAAACAGCTGACACGTTTTTACTCATAACTCTTGTCAATATTGGAAATTTTTTAAGCCGATTGTTTTAAAATACTCAGATCTAAATTCCTTTTCACATATATTTTTTTCTGAAAAATCCAATTTTTTGCCAATTTAACAGTCGTATGTCCCCTTAGGAATGAAATACATATGTTTATTTATATGTGCCTTATTTATTGTATTCCTTGCTATTCTGGCTCAAAATTATACACCCTCTTACAAAATATACTGATTTGACTAATTTAATTTGATATAGTTTGAACAGAAAAAAAAGATGAGGTGCAATCAAGTGAACATTGAATTCTGGTTATTGAAGCTGCTCTTTGGTATAGGAGTTTGTGGGTTCGAATTTCATTGCTGATATAGATGTTCGTAACCGTTCGGAATCGTCTTTAAAGAATAAGCTCGTGTAACAACAACAAAAAAAAAAGTAGTCAGTAACGCTTCAAACCAATCAACTAACCTGATTTATACGAGGAATTTTTCACTAAAATATAACGCATGGGCATAAAAGTAATATCAATAAAATAACTATTCAATCAGTTGATAAGATTGTTACCCAAAACATTCCAAAGGCATTTTAAACTAACAATCAGAAAAAATGTAAACTTACTGCACAAGGAACATTTTAAAAATTGAATTACAAAATGTACCTAATTTTTCAAAATCTTTAAAATGAGATTTATTTAGTTGCATTTCAATGAAAAAGTACAAATGGTCCTATCACTAAGTTAATAATTTCTAAAAATTCTTAGTAACGTCCCCTATTCCATTAAAAATATTAATTTTTGCCTCAGATTTTGTGCAGCTATTACTTCAACGACTTTATTACTTTCGAAATATTTGAAAAACTATTCATTTCACCTATCCGAATTCATATGTACATATTTTACTAACCTGTTTTAGAAAGTGGTCAAGAAAAAGCTTAATTATTATTTCTATTATTATTTTGCTTTAAATCAGAATCAACAAAGCATTTGGTTAATGATGCGCATTTATATGAAATGCTAGAACTTGAAAGAAGTTCTGTTGAAACTGCCTTAGATAAAGTCTTTTAATAGATATGTCCCATTTATTTCTTTGCTCTTTGGGAAAGTATTTATCTCTCTGATCAATGTGACTCTCTCGACTTAATGGATAAACAACCATAATGATAATAACACAAGTAATCTGCTGATGAATTAATTGCTCTAAATTGGTGTTTTGTAATTTCGCGTTAGAGAATAATTAAAAAAAGGGGAATAAGATAGGGCAAATACGGCTCCATGTTAAATGTTAAGGCTAAAATAAAGTGTTTTCGCCTAACTAATAATTTAGGCTTTATTTTCTCAAATTATCAAGTTATCACTATTAAAAATATTTTCTTAAAACAATTTCTTATATAACATTTCTAAGTTTCATATTTCAGGAGACATCATTAAGTAAAACATTGATTTACTTTACTAGTTTGCGAACAGAAATATCTAAAACAATACACGACTATTTTTGCATGTTTTTAACGCCTTTTTTCGAAACGAATAGTCAAACGATGGCCGAATGGTTAGGGTGCTGGCCTTTAGAACTGGAGTTCGTTTGTTCGAATCCTACCGTGGAATGGATGTTCGTAGCCGTTGGGAATCGGCTTTAAGCAGTAGGTACCGGTTTCATTAGCCCTCGTGTTGCAAAAAGTAGACCGTAGCTCTCTAAACCGAAAACTAATAAGAAATAATTTATGATTTAACTTTTGGTAGATTGTTTCTATTCCTTCCAACAGTCTAACTAGGTCAAACGAGCTATGCTTAATGATATATTTAACTCTACATAAAAAATTTTTTTAGTGCTTAACTGCAATAGATTATTTGTTAAATTAAATTGTTCCCTCGATATATTTCTTTTCCCATATGAGAGCAAATTAAAATCATTATTGGTAAATGTATATTATAAAATTATAGTAAGTTAATGAAAATGAAAAAATATTCATATTTTTGAAATATCCCGGCGGACTTTAAGATGCTCAATCCTGGACTAAAACATACAGAATTCAATTAAGAATGCCAATATCTGTAGTTTGACTATTGCTAACGTAACTGGAATATACATTTTTTTTAACTCGAACGGTATTTAAATGAAAACAATTAAAGATGTTTATTTTCATTTATTTGCATAAAATTCATAAATATGATGGATTTTATTTGCAGTTGATCTTTGCTTTTATAGAGATAAACAGTAAAGACGGTTACCGTGTAACTTCGTATATGAAATATTAAGTTGAATAATACATACAATTATTTTCGACTAAACATCTACATAAAGTACTGATGCTAACTATCTTGTATTATATAAATATCTATGAGTGTAATACAACCCTATAGACTATTTTCCTAAAAGTACTTGTTCAAACTTTACATAGAGTGCCTCGAAAACAATCTAGATTCTGAATGGCCAACAAAAATCGGAAAAAAAAATTGAAAATTATAGTACTAAGCATTTTTCCTATACTCATAAAGTCTGCTTATCGCTGCGAAAGCTGGCAGTAGGTTGAAGAGTTGAAATAAGCTGGAGAATTTCTCCCGGTATGAATCACCTAGGTATGGTTTATACTATTTTCCTGAGATAAGCACATACCCCTCCTCCCGAGTTTAGTTACCTTTTCGGGTTTCAGTGAAACTAAATCTGCATCTTTTTTCATTTAGCTCAAATTAAGTGTTTATTTTGGTTTTTCTAGGAATGCTACAGTTAACATTTATTATTTATTAGAATTATTTTATTTGGTCTTTCATATGGACAAATGACTCGGTCTCTTGCATCAACATAAGCCTATTGGATACTAGAAATTCACAGCAATACGTATTTCGACTATCTACCATACCAGAAAATTAAAATTGATGAATCCCCGTTTAGAGGACTATAGAAATAAAATCGCCAAAGAAATAATGATGATAAGTCGGCATGTTAGGCACATCAGATCAGAGTATCCTGGCTGTTTACTATTCACATTATCATCTCTTTCTTTTATATCCTATTTCGTATTATCCCTTCCTAATTTTAAAAGTAATTTTGTATTTTGTGCCATTTTTTACCCTGTGCTTTGAAATAAGTACCAGTCTGATATGGCACTCTTATGACTGCAGGTTTTTTCTCTACAATAAGGATACTTTTACACTTCAAACGTAAGTAAAATCTTAGGCTAACCTAGACTATTTGTCCATACAGCAGCAACAAACTGAAGACCAGTCACCACGACAGCAACCACGACAGCTATAAAGCTGCAGCTGACCTACGCGAGGCCCGTCATGGTTCGAAGATTACTTTGGTCAACTCCGGTAAGGAACAAGCGCAACAGAGCCAAGTTCTGGTCTACCAGATCTTGGAGAGTGTAGAACATAGAGAAAGATCACTCAGGTGAACCCCGGGCTCTTGACACTCGCGTATACCTAAAGGAGGCATACCCCTGAGGTTGTCTCTCATTTAGCACTACCTAGAGAACACGTACAGCTTCAAACTCGTTGCCGCGAACGCGAGAGACGTTGTCCCCCTCTTTAAACGTAAAAGAAAATCTTGAATCAACATTTTATTTGACGTTCAAAATTTATTTCTGTTGATTATTTCATGCTACATTAAAAATAGTTTAAGGCAAAGAAGGGTAAATTTTTTTTAGCAGGACTGAAACAAAAGAAAAAATTGTTGGGCCAAAACAATTTATTCTAAAATTTTAACGTCTATTCATCTCTATGATAACGACATTTTGGATCAACTTTACATTTTTTAGTAAACTTTTGGGGGTTAAAATATTTTACCATAATAACTACAGAATGCACTAAAACACTTTATATTTTTAAGAATTTTGCCACTTTCATAATGGCGGAAGCTATTTACCATCTGACTATATGAAATATGAGACAGTAGAATCGAAAGAGAAAGATACTGGAGCTTAAAATGAACATTCTCTCTAATTCACCCGTATTTTTTCTAATAGTTAAGAAGGGGCTAAAGTCTACACATATCTTAAGTGTTCCAATTTGAAAAGGGATCATTATTGTAACTGAACCTGAGTGGAAAATTATTAGCAGTACACTTGAATTATTGATAATGAATTTTGTTGCTGTAATTTCTTATTGTATATAAATACAATGTATATCATTTACTTTTTTAATTTGCAGTAAACCGGATAAAACCCTGTGGTTGGCCACAGATTTCCAATGCCTGGTTTAAGACTCTAGATTATTGAATAACGAACTACAACAAAAGATTCCTTTTAATTCTTTTCAAGGTAAAATCGTAAGAAAAAACAATTTTACTCAAATGTCTAATTTTAATTCATATATAGTTATTAAATTCAATGACATTAATTTTATATACTTCGTAAGTCTGTGTACGAAGATTTAATTTTACTTTTCGATTATGAGTTTCCCACTATGATTAGTTACCATCTCCTATATCTTCAGTATTATAAAGAAGGAAAATACTTCAGGTAAGTATGCAGCTTTAGTTGAGTACATTTCAATATATGACAGGTAATATTAAAAAATAATATCCCTGTTTCTCCAATGTTCAACGAATCCAATAACTCAAAAGCTACAAAAGACTGCGTCTCTCTTTTTTTGTGCCTCATCTGTCATCGACGACTGCTTTCAGATCCTGAAATTACTCATCGTAATATTCATCTTTAATAATGATATCCATACGAAAATAATAAACTTTCCCCTACCTTCTATTTTTTTATACACGTTTCCCATGACAAGCAAAACTCATTTTGAAAATCCCCGACCCTTCTGTAATTTTTCAAATAAAAAAAATGTACCCCGAACTTTAGATTTTCTGTCGTGTCCAAGCTGTTGACCACCAGATGGCGCTAAAGTTGCTGACTTTCAATTTTTTTTTCTTCTTTGGTGAGGGGGCGCATATCGCTTACTGTCTAAATTTTTTTGTTGTCTTTTTCTCCCCCCCCCCTTTTTGATGCCTCTATTCCGCAGCGACTCTCCCTCCCTGCCCTTTATCGATCGGGTATCGGGGAATCTTTTCCACCCCCTAAAAGGAGTGGGTAGTGTTCCTTTTTTTCCCCAGGCACAATATCGGAGGGGAGGGGCTGTTAGTACAGGAAAGTTCCAAAGATGCCGCCGAAGATAACAGCTGTCCAAGCTAATTTTATCTTTATACACTTAATTGCCCGTTGATTGAAATGTCGTTAGTCAATGAACTAGAAAAAAAGGAGAGATTTCAGGACGATAATTATTTTTTTAATTTTCCCGAAACATTCTCATTCTGTATTAGGTTTGAGAAGTCTCTCTCAGTATCGAATTAGTTCCCCTCAAGCTGTGAAAGATTTTGCCTAATATCTAAAACAGATTGATTGATTTTAAATAACTTTCCAGATTTTCCCCCCTCCCTCGCAGTTAGATTTATATTACATTTGGTGTATCTCTTTTTATATATTTAATCTCGTAAGGTGAGGGGTGGAAATGTAATATGGATGAGTAACTTCGACACAGATCCTGACTCTTAATCTCGACGACCCCTATCAGACGATTATGCGTAACGTCCGAATAAAGATAACTCAATAGAAATTTAAACAGATCTCTTCAAAATTTTATTGATAATTTGAAAAGAATGGCTTTTGCAGCACTGCTTAGAAAAACGCATAGAAATCTACTGCCTGTTCGACATAATGGCCGAAGAGCGCGTTGAAATCCATCATGAATTTGGCCTTTCAACTGAAATGGAATCCAGTCTCAGAAGGAAAGCAGTGCAGTCCCCAAGTCCTTAGTCTCAATCGCCTGCATTCTGTAATAAATAATATACAATGATCTTTGTCTGGTTCACCACTTTGTATGTGTTTCTCATTCATACTTTGGACTAGGACTCGAAGGAAATACCTGTCTTTGTAACATTAGTCACAACACACAACACGCATACAAGTTAACATAGAAATCTAATTCATATTTGAATACAGAGGAAGAAAATTCATACTCTGAAGACCCCCTTATTCAGAACACTAACGACCGAAATCGGCCGGGCTGGGTTCCACCTGCTTGACCAGACTACAATAGCGCAGCAACGCAGTGTCGGAGTTGTTGACAGTTCAGTTAAATAGGCGTCACGCCCTGATCGGTCGCGGTAATAATTCCGAAGCATTGCCTTGAGAATTTCGGAAAAGGGATGGCTAGAGAATGAGAATTCGAATAATTAACAAGCTGTAACCTTAGCTGGAGTTCTCAGGTAATTGGAATAGTAACTGACCAGAAAACGGTTGGCGGGACTGTAACTGACCCCCAGGTATAAAAAGTATCGGAGCTTTGCGACTCGGAGCTTTTCGACATTTTTTTACGTAGGTGCGTTAGACCTCGTGGAGGCTTCCTTGACTTTTGACCGGAGCAGGTCTTTTAGCAATTACGTTCGGGAGACTCGTAAGGTCCGCTCATATAAGGAATGGCAGGGTCTCAGACACCGAACGGGGAATAGATTGGGTTCGCGTTGCACCCTGGAAAAGCCTCCCCGTCCTGTGAGACTATTTTATTCTTTTTTACGACTGTGACCATCGTTGATCCAAGCAACAATCCTTAACATTTCGAATGTTTTTGAGACATTAGAATCCCTTTGTATACAGCAATTATTTACTCCAGAAAATAAAAGTGATTTCCAATTCTGTTAAATCTGTGATACTTCTTCACCCAAGAACATTGAAGAAGTCACAATACCTAAACTACATAAATGCTATAGTATGTTAATTTATCTGTATATTTCGTGTGTGTTTGAGTACACGCTTCCAGAGCTATCCACCACACATAAGGATTGCTCTTATCATCCAATATTTTGTTTTTTTGTACGAGATATAAAACAAAAATTGTATATGTTTTGCATTTTTAAAAAGGATGATCAAAACTATTACTTTTATAACTGCACCCGGGATCTTTAGGCTGGTCAAATTGATCAGCTTAGGCCATGGTGAGGATAAAAGTATGATGTTTTTCGAGTGTATATTTTTTCTGCATTTCTCAATGTACATAATACTACAAAAAATAAAATCAAGAAATGTTATTTGCACAAGGTAAAGTAAAATCACAGTTCGTTTCTTTTTATCTAGGGGAGCAAATGTAGTACACCTGAATTAGAAAACTGTGCACACATGTTTTACAATACCCTCTTCTAGTAGTCTTCTAATACTCTTCTACTAGTCTGGAATACTGGAAGATTACTACAATGGTTTATTTATGAGACCTGACAAGAATGATTTAAAGAGTAGATAGCAAGTACTTTGACGACTCCATGTAGCAGACCTAATTCAAAGTGCCCGACTTTGTCCTGCGTCGAACGAAGGTCATACTGCTTAGGGTAGTAGCATCTTGAGCAAGTATGGAAGAAAACTGGATGCACATGTAGACCGCTTACCCTTGACTGTGAACTGAGTGTAGATGATCCTCTCGAGTCTGAATGGTTTATGTGCTACGATTTACATCTTTGCTATGAAAACGCTATGATACCAGAATATACTGCTTAAAGACGATACTAAACGTCTAAGAATATCCATCTTTGAAGTAGCATTTAAATCCACGAGCTGTGATATCGAAGTACAACATTCTCTTCATTTGGCTTTTACTCACAACGGGCCTAAATGGAATGATTAAAATACTAAGCTGTGATGACTTTTAACGTAGCATAGCTGGACAATCAACCAACTTGAACTAAAACAGAACTAGAAATTCTTAAAAACAAAACTACGCTAGTATGTTTGAAAGATTACAAACTGAAATAAATTATAGGACCTATTAATGTCATGTATAAAAACATTGCAAACTTAAAAACATGAAATATGCGAGAAATCCAGGGATGGATGTAGTTAAAAGCTCTAGATAAAAAGAATCTGAAAGGCATACTAGTAAAACTGAAAAGATGTTAAATAGTTATCAGCAAGCCATTTATGATGAGCGAACTATACGCATTTATCATCTTACATATACTACTCTTTTATAAACATGAACCATTCAAAAATTTGAAGCATGCCTTAATATAACATTCCTGCCTTAATTAATGACACAAAATGTCAATATAAGGCTATGTTTTCTAAGAAGCAATAGCTAGTAAATTCGGTTGCTTTTTTTTTAATTTGATAGCAGATTTCTGATGCAGTATACATATATGCCCGGATATTAAACTATATTATACTTAATGGACAGTAAGCCAACCTTTTTCCTTTAATTATATTTTCTCTGAAATTATTCCACGACTTAGAATAAGCTCCAATAATCGACTTATCTAACATTAAAAAGCCTATGTAACGATTCCAGTGTTTACTCGCCTTACAAAATTGTTTTCACTGTCTATCTTTTCAGTACATTCCGATTTTAGTACATTACATTCCGAAAATTATTAGTTGTAAATTTAAAACGCTATTAAAATGTAAACGAGGCTAGTATTCAACTTTGAACTGGCGGACGATGAACGCTGCTCTTAGGTACCAGAGTTCGAATCTTGATGTGGGTGTGAATGATCGTAGCCTGACGGAATCGGCTTTAACCAGCGCATGGTCTCATTATCCCTCGTGCACCAAAAAAGTAGACCATGACGCTGTAAACTATCTTTAAGATCTAGTTCTTAAATCGCTCGGCCGAAACTTGGCCGATTGGTTTGGGTGCTGACCTTCGGAACCGGAGTTCGTGGGTTCGAATCCCACAGTGGCATGGATGTTCGTAGCCGTTCGGAATTAGCTTTAAGCTGTAGATCCCGGTCTCATTAGCCCTCGTGTTGCAAAAAGTAGACCTTAATTCTCCAAACCAAACCTTAAATTGCTTAACTTGTATTTTTAAAATTCAAATAAACATTTCTTGTTGGAATGTTTTATTTTATTACAGAATAATTTTATTTTAAAACCTAGAACTTTGACGGTTAAAAGCATGCTTTTAACAAATAACAACATAATCGGTAAACTTTAATTTGTAATATTGTATTACTTTGAAATTTTTTGTAAATAAGATGCTAGTTACTTATTTTGCAAGATTCGTTAGCGTTCATTATCTTATAATTTCAGAACAGTTGTTTAAAGATTCACTTCAATTTAACGTGGTATAAGGGAAGGTTTGTGTTCAATCTTAACAGTTATCTAAAGCTAATTTGCAGCTACCATTAAAAATATTACGCTTAATCGGTGATTAGCTGTAATAGACTATGGTGTGAGGAGAGCAAACAGACTTTTATAAATGAAAAATGTTTTTAAAATCAGTTAACCAACTTGGACTAAAACAGAACTAAAAATTCTTAACAAAACTACTCCAGTATGTTTGAAAGACTACAAACTGAAATAAAATATAGGACCTATTACTGTCATGTATAAAAACTTTTTAATCTTAAAAGCAGGAAATAGGCGAGAAATCCTGGGATGGATGTAGTTAAAAGCTCTAGATAAATAGAATCGGAAAGGCATGCCAGTAAAACTGAAAAGATGTTAAATAGTTATCAGCAAGCCATTTATGATGAGAGAACTATACACATTTATCATCTTACATATACTACTCTTGTATAAACAGGAACTATTCAGAAATTTGATGTATGCCTTAATATAACATTCTTGCCTTAATTAATGACAAACAATGTCAAAATAAGACTATGGTTTCTAAGAAGCAGTAGCTAGTAAATTCTGTTGCTTTTTAAATTTGATAGCAGATTTCTGATGTAGTATGCATATATGCCCGGATATTAAACTATATTATACTTAATGGACAGTAAGCCAACCTTTTTCCTTTAATTATATTTTCTCTGAAATTATTCCACGACTTAGAATAAGCTCCAATAATCGACTTATCTAACATTAAAAAGCCTATGTAACGATTCCAGTGTTTACTCGCCTTACAAAATTGTTTTCACTGTCTCAGTACTAATTTAAAACGAAAACTGCCTAGTGTTACATTTCTAGAAAAATTAAACAAACTAATTTATTTCTATATACATATCATTACATTCCGAAAATTATTAGTTGTAAATTTAAAACACCATTAAAATGTAAACGAGGCTAGTATTCAACTTTGAACGGGCGGACGGTGAACGCTGCTCTTCGGTACCAGAGTTCGAATCTTGTTGTTGGTGTGAATAATAGTACCCTGTCGGAATCGGCTTTAACCAGCAGATCATGGCCTCATTAGCCCTCGTGCACCAAAAAAGTAGACCATGACGCTGTAAACTATCTTTAAGATCTAGTTCTTAAATTGCTCGGCCGAACCTTGGCAGATTGGTTTAGGGTGCTGGCCTTCGGTACCGGAGTTCGTGGGTTCAAATCCCACAGTGGCATGGATGTTCGTAGCCGTTCGAAATCAGCTTTAAGCTGTAGGTACCGGTCTCATTAGCCCTCGTGTTGCAAAAAGTAGACCTTAGGGCTCCAAACCAAACCTTAAATCGCTCAACTTGTTTTGTATTGTTCAAATAAACATTTCCTTTCTTGTTGGAATGTTTTATTTTATTACAGAATAATTTTATTTTAAAACCTAGAACTTTGACGGTTAAAAGCATGCTTTTAACAAATAACATAATCGGTAAACTTTGATTTGCATTATTGTATTACTTCGAAATTTGTTGTAAATATGATGCTAGTTACTTATTTTGCAAGATTCGTTAGCGTTCATTATCATATAATTTCAGAATAGTTATTTAAAGATGTACTTTAATTTAACGTGGTATAAGGAGAGTGTTGTGTCCAATCTTAACAGTTATCTAAAGCTAAGCAGCTTTGAAGCTATTAATAAAAAATATTACGCTTAATCGGTGATTAGCTGTAATACACTATGGTGTGAGGAGAGCAAACAGACTTTTTGAAATGAATGATGTTTTTCAAATCAGTTTGCTGTATTTTAAGTTGTCCTGATTACACAGCCTGTTTGTGAATACAGGTAGTGCCATATCTCTTGGGGACAAAACTATCCTTATTCGAATGAAGCAAAAGTCCCACCCTCCCTTAATCAACCAGACAAATATTATAGAATAGGAACATATCAGTTTTATTTTTCATACATTTCTACTAACGTGGCAACTATTAGATACATAACTTTAAAACTTGTTAATATTTTAAACAAAAATATATTATAATTTTATTATGTACCATGATTAAATCTTAATGTACTAAGGGCCAGTCTCACCAAAGTTGTTTAACGGGTAACTGCGATTAATCTCTGTTTAAACGGAGAATTGAGTCCCATCATTGGTTGGAGCCATAAGATAATCACGGTTAGCTGGTGAGACCGACCCTTTACACACTACACTTAAAATTACTCTCTGTAAAGCATATGTCTATGTGTTCAGCTCATAGATTGGCAAGAGATAAGCAAAGAAAACTGGACTGGAGAAGAGCAGGGTTGAAACAATTTAGCATTAGGGTGCATCATATAGTGGCCTGCTATGTTACATCCCCTAAGTTACGGAAATCCTTAACAATTCCTAATCAAAATAATTCGCAATTTCGCCTGTAATAATAATTTATACAAGGTTTATAGGAATATACGGCAATTCATTTTAATTTTTGAGGAGTGGAGACACATAGAGTACAATTTTACCCTCGGAACACCTATGTACTGGATCATTTCACTTCACTCAGTTGTAGTCAGACGATGGCTATACAGACAGGGAGCTGTTTATTTGATACCGATATACATGGGATATCAAGTCATATACCGATATCAAGTCAAGTATAGATGTTCGTAGCCATTCGATATGGGATTTAAACAGTAGATACCGAACTCGTTAGACTTGGTGTTGCAAAATTTTTAATTATAGATGAAATTTAATTAAAATAGAAATTTAATTTTTATTTCTTATTAGAACTACATATTTAACATCTATGGTTACACATTTTTCCTCGCGTTTCTTAATTTTTTGGAAGCCGTTCATGTACAGTCACTGCAGGCTTTTATCTCCATAGTGAGAGTTACCTCAATCTACGGCTTCCTGAAACCAGTCACATCAAAGTAATGGTTGCCAGTTACAATATTATGAACATAAGGATAAATTAGTAGGAAAAATAAATTTCATCAAAATTTCTAGATTATTTCTCAGTAAAAATTCAAACTTAACGATATACCTACGATTTATCAGTATTGCTTTTTACCTCAAATTTCTACGTTTTTCTTAATTTCATAGGAGAGCAATACAGATTTCGATTTACCTTGGAGAGACATAGTTATATTTTTGCAATACTAGGGTTAATAAGACCTAGACTTGCTGTCTGAAGCAGATTTCGAACTGTTTCAAACATCTATGCTAACAGAGGTATTCAAACCAGTGTCCCCTGATACCGAAAGGCATAATCTTACCCATCTGACCACTACTTAGCTAGAAATGTATGATGAGTCCAAAATATACTTGTAAAGAAGTAGAATATCATAATCCGAAAGTCCTGTGAAAAATGAGAGTTCATATTTATGTTTTCGTGAGATAAAGTAAGAAATAACCAGTCTACTTTCTTCCAACAGTTCGATGAATGATAGCAAAATCTTCCAGTTTCATAAAAGTTAATAAACATGCTAATTACTTAAGCCTCCCCATTCCGTTCAACTCAGAAACACTCTAAAAATAGTTAATTGGAGGAAGAATTTAGTAAGAACTGTTCTAAACTTCTCCATAAAATGAAGGTAGCAGTTTTTCTAACTGGTTCAGTACAGAACACTGACTATGGTAAATTTGATTTGGACCTTAAGATCAATCCTTTGCAACCTGGGTATTTTCTTCATGTCGTGTTAGAATGTATGTGGAAAAGGAGATACATTTCTCAATTAGTTTATAAACTTCTTTAAAGTTTGCTTTGCTTTCTGACATAGCTATAGGACGCTTTTTTTCTGCAAACTAACCCAGAGTTCTTTAAGTCACAACCCACATAATTGCGTATTGAGGATAGAGGGGGCAACATATGGGATAAAGTTCTGTCCTCCCCTCTATGCGGGGGTGCTGATGGATAGATCCAAGGAATCACGAGGGGTGGGGGTAGGGTGGAAAGGGAGTGAACAACAGGATCTTCTGCAGGGGCGGTGGGGATTAATCTGTAGGAAAAGAAAAAAGGGACCCTCCCCGCGGTTAGGGAGGGAGGACCCAAGAACACTTTCTTGTAACGAGGGGAGGGGAAGACAGCGCTTAGCCCTAAAGATGAGATATTGCTAAAGTTGAGAAGTTATGAAGAAAGAAAGGGGCCTCCCTCCCCCTCCAGTTTAGGCGGTTAATGTGTACAACCCAAGGAGTCAAATATTCGTGATAACTTGCAGAGGCATCACTATGCTGCATGCACTCAGAAGTCGGGAATAAAACTGGAAGTGAAAGCCGATGAGAAGCGGCAAAGTGCCTTAATGTTCAAGAATCTGTTATATTTCTAGATTAATCTCAACCCTCCCTCCTCCTACATTTTTTTTTCTTCGGGGTAAGATGCTGGTGTAATATTTCGAAATTTAAGCTCCATTAGAGAATAAAAATAATCTTTGTAACTTGATCAGTCGTAAATTTGGAAGTACAGTAATATGTAACACACTGTTGACATGCCAATTTTACTGAAACGGCTGTTGGTATATTTTTCCTGAAAAATATTCCTATTAAAGAAATAGTAAACATCCATATATGGAATGCTTTCGAAACACTGAAAAAATGGAGAATGAAAATTTTTTATTATTTAGTTGTTTTTAAATTTGTAGTGTTTACTATATTACTGCTCTATTAGATTTAATGCAAAGCTTTACAAAAGTAAATATTTTACAAGTAAGAGTGTTTAAACACTCGAGTAATAATATCTTGTGTTATTAATTTATCTTGTGTAGAAATTTAAATTCTATTAATAAATGAAAATAATCATGATAATTTGGTGGATTATAAGTTTAGAAGGTGAAGTAATATTTAACAATGTGTTGGTTTTTTTAAAGTATCTAATAAAGTTAAATGAAATAATTTTCATATGAAAAGTACAAGGTGTATTTTTAAATACTGTTTTAAAATTTGGTAGCTGCAGATCTGTCCATGTTGTTCTGGGTATGCACGTTGAGTACATATGTTCGATAGCCACATACGTAATACCGGTTCTGTTGTAATTTAGTTTAGTGGGTTCTATAGTAAGTCTGTGAGTATTCAAAATGAATTGAAAAAAATCCCGCTGATTGTGTAAAGCACTCTGTTATTGTTTTCTGAATGCAAAAGATGTAAAAAAAGCTCAAATTTCTTTGCAGTTCGATGAATTGTATGGAAAGGAATTGAGAGAAAGCTTGAAAAAATTAAGGGGTGATCGATTTAGATTTTTTATCACTTATTTTGTGCAACAACATCACAATTAAAATCATGATATTGGAGTAAATATCACAAGGATGATGATATTAAGTGTGTTTGTAATTGGGTGAACTCTGGTACTCTAGAATATGGGATTTTGGGGCACCAAGGGCCGTAAGCCATTTATCCCCAATACTACGCTTTTATAAATAGAAGCATTCACAACTTTTTTGGTGTAATTAGTAGAGAGCCTGCTGAATTTTTAGGATAATTTGTATCATCTTACCATTATGGTAGTACATATTCCAAAAATTACAACAATAAAGAAATTTCAAATGCACCTCAAAAAACAAAGGTTTTAGACTTATAACGTTGTTACAGCAAATTAGTGACACATAAATTATAGATAATATACCACTAATTTTTAGAGTTCTACATTCATATTTTTAGTTATAGAGGTTTTAAATCCCGCTATTACGCAAAATATCATCATACGAAATATTTCTAAATTTTCTTCAAAGTTTTGGGAGTTTTTAATTAAATTACATACAAAAAGAAACGAAATAGAAACTGTTGCAGTTAATGAACCATCACGCATTTGATTTTATCGTTATCAAGACTTCAACTTAATAAAAATACACCAACTAATGAAAATAAACATTTATCGCTCTCAGGACTATATCTTTTTCGAAGAATTGTTATTGAAACACTTTCTATTCTCAGTACTAGAATTTTTATTTCTGTAGTCAATACATCCATTTGATTTTTGCAAACAAAAGAAAAGTACTAGAAGTATTGATTGATTATTAGAATCTTAATGAATCTTATAGGAAAATACGAAGCAATATCCTCTAGAAGAGCCTGATTTGTTTTTACACTGTAAGGTCTGATTTTATTACTAATTGAAATGCTGGAAATCTGCATAAAAAATCCAGATAAATAGTTAAGAAGCTTGCACAAGTGCTAGCATTTGATAATTGAATTAAGAAAGAGATTCAGTCATAATCTATAAATATTTTAGAGGGAATGTATCTGGTTTTTCTTTTTACTAGAAAAATATCTGAATCTTTTTTTCAAAACTTATCGCTATGCTGCTTTAGCATATTACATAAAATCTATACAAGAAAAGTTAATATGAGATATTTTGATGCGTATAGTTTATTTGTTTCTCAGATCAGGGAGGGGGAGAAGCTAATGTCGGCCTGCTGCGGAATTCACAAAATTTATTACTGAAAGATATTATCACTGAACACAGTACATACAGTTTTATAGGCTTGTTTTATTTCTTATTATTGTTATAAAAATTTAACCTCTTAGAAATGTTTAACTATTCTAAACTAATGAATAATAATAAAAGCCACACACACACATATATATATATATATATATATGTATACATATACATATACATATATATATATATATATATATATTTATATATATATATATATATATATATATATACACACACATATATACATATATATATATATATACATACATATATATACACACATATATATTCATATATATATATACCTATATATATACATACATATATATATATACACACATATATATACATACATACATATACATATATATATATATATACATATATATATACATATATATATATATATACATACATACATACATACATATATATATATATATATATATATATATATATATATATAATATATATATATATATATATATATATATATATATATATATATAGTCCTAGAAATAAGGAAAACGGTAATCAAATTCTAAAACTAAAGAAAAAAGTACGTCACATAATAGTGAAAAAGGATTATAATGGTTTCTATGTCTGCCTACATCATTGGAGAATTGGGTTTTTAATATGTGCTTATAAAGTTTTTATTTGACCACCGCACTGATCTTCGGTACAAGCATAGTAAATAAAGGTTAAACAAACTAAAATAACTAATAATATTGAAAACATTATCACGTAGCATACGACAGCATTGATGAAACAAACAGACTTAATGCATAACAGCAGCTATACTAACAATAAAAAGGAATTCACCCTCCTAAATAGATGTTGCAATTCGAAAGAGAAATAAAAACACCTGTTTTCTCCAAAATCCATAGATAATTCAATGAATTTATAGAAACATCTGGGATTAGACCAGTTTTAAATTATTAAAAAATGCAAAAAAGAAAATCAACCAAAATATAAGGATATTAAGGCATACCTGTAAACTGCAGCATTTTTACCTCATCTACTCTATTGTATTTGCATCATATATGTATTTTAAGAGTTTTACATACTATTGTACTATTATTAAAGTAATTATATTATACCCAAAGCAATAACATTCCCCTTATATATGGATTTCATCACTAGGTATTCAAAGTTCATATATGTCAAAATACTTTTTCATTCTGTAATTGGCATCTTAAAATTGATGCATCTGAAATTGTATTCAAATAACATAGATGAAATTTGTATAGATATTCTATGAATATTTCAGCTAATGAAATTTGACATTTTTAATCATGAAAATATCTTTAAAATATAACTCCATAGCAAAGGATATAATTCTTAAAAGCATTATTTTAATACTTGTAATTGTTTAAGAAAATAGTTGTTAAATAAACTAGCACGGAATATTTTGGCGTGTATCAAATATAGTTGAAAATATTTTCCTTACTCAAAAAGGAAGAAATAAATGAAAAGGGTTTTTATTTCAAGATTCGTAATGTATATTAAACACACTTAAAATCTTAAATTTATGTAAGTAAACTTTCAAAATTTTTAGAAGTTATTTTTGAGGAGCTAACTGTACAAATATACACTTGAGTAGAAAAATTTCAAAAATTAGGCATATATAAAAAAATTATGAATTTTGTCTCGAATTTGAAAACACACAATATTAAATTACCTTGATATTTTACAGTTATTTTTTAAACGTATGAAAGCGTTTGTATTTTCATTCATAACATGGAATGCCCATTCTTTAATGAATCTTCGATACGTTTGATAGAGCTAAACTAAAGTATGTTTTAATTTTAAAAGATTGAAAGCTTTCAAATATTCATGATGGTATTTCATCATGAATATTGTCATGAAATACCTCAGCGTTTATTGTTAGTAATATAAAAATAAGGTTTATTTATCAGAATTTTTTTGAAATATTTTAAAAGAAGTTTTAATATATATTTTTGTAGAGAAAATAAATTCTTAAATAATAATATAAAAGTATTTTGTTTGCGACGCAGCAAATTAAAAATGAACAAATATTTTATATCAATAGAAGTTAACGCCAAGTTTGAGGGTTTTAGATTGCTTAAGAATGCTATGGTGAACGAACGTTTAATACGGTTATTAAATGGAGAAAAAATTCAAAGGTAAATATTTGTTTTTAAATTTATTCACAGCGTCATATGCTGGCACAGCTGTGCAGAGTATTTTATCCCTGGGTGGTCTCATTTTCAAAAAAGTTCCCAAGGAAAAAAAAATCTATTTCTTTTCACCGTTTTTCTTTTATTCTGAACTGTAAAATTCACGCTTTTCAAAATTTATCCCAGTCTTTTATTGTTGCCCCAAAACCGATTTTTAATTCCGAACGCTTACTGGAAATTTCCAGAACTCTTTTCATATTGAACGCTCTTTTCACGAGCGTGTGTGTGTGCATTTGGATTTTTATTTTCTTTATTTAAATAATTCCTATTGAAAAATCTATTTTTCTATTCAGGATTACCGCAACGAAACGAGATAGATAGATTTGCTTCTAAATGGGTGGTTTAAGGGCGCTTTACCAGACTGAAGAATAGAATTAGAAGACATTAGTTAATATTAAGGGGTGAGACCACCTTGAAATCTTCAAAAATTTGAATTTATTATTATTTTATCTGATAGAAGAACATATTGGGAATGTTTATAAATAAAAATTAAGCCGATACGTCAATTAAAGTTATGGTATAACAGATGAGTAGCAAATACTTACAAATATGTAATTTTAAACTTTTTTTCCTCCAAATTATTATTTAAATTCTTTGCGCAATATTACTTCAAAATTAAAAAACACTGAGTACTGACGATGTAGCATAAAATCTTCCTATTTTTTTCTAACTGCTTTTGCTATTTTATAAATAATTTAAGATTTATCCCAAATACTTCATTTAACCCTTAATTTGGCTAAGTCTGGCCGCTGCACTGGACATGTATATTTATAACTACTATATAACATAATTGTCAATGTTCGCCACAGTGGACATTAATGATCTCAAAAATGGAAAATGATATATTTTTTTTGTTTATTTTACAGAGATCCTAATGTCTATACAGACATGGGAAAATAACAGAAATTAAAAAATATTTGAAAAAACATCTTGTCAAATTAAGAGTTAAAAAATGAGCCGAAATAAATATATTTTTAAAAACTGATCTAAATATTTTGGGTGTAAAATATAGAGTAACTTTTTGAGAAGATAAATTTCAAAATTTGAGTGTATATGCACAACAGTTTTTATAAAAATTTCTGCACATTGCATTGATATCACAAAGGCAATTTGAAAAACATCATACATTATTTTGTACACAAAAAAATTCTACAGCACTGTCATTTTTTCTATTTATGTAAAACAATTAATAAAGTTTGGTACAATGCGACTTGAAAAATGTGAAAGTAATAAATATAAAAAAGTAAGAAAGGATTAAAATTAACAAAAAAATTGAAATGTAGGCTTGTAAAGGTGATTTCCCCTCTAAATTTTTATATTTGGTTGATCCTGTGTTTTCAAAATATATAACTTGAATAAAATTTAAAGGTGACATCGAACTTTTAGCTAAATAAAAGCAGCGAAAAATTATATCACATTGATTTGTAAAATATAAATAAATATAAGACAAAAAGGTTTTTTAAGGAGTCATAACACCTTTCGAGACTCAAAATCTCCGTTACAACAGCCTTCTTTTACGATTCGTCTTACAATAAAAATTTCTGATCTGTTAAGAATGAATTTTTAATAAGTTCTTTTACAATAATCTAACTTAAAAGTGTTCACTTTGTCATTTAAAGTCGTATATTCTTAACAATATAAAAGGTATACAGCAAATGAATAAAAAAGAAAATTTACTGACCAACAAAATAAATTTTTAAATATGTTTATTAGAAATTAAATGTTTACATAAAATTCAAGATAAATATGTTTTTCTTCGTGTAAAATTAAAATTTTAATGTTATCTGACATTATAAAATTAAAAAAATATTTAAAGCTGCTACAAAATTGAAAATTAAACGATGTATATCCTTTATCACGAGGCAAAATAAAATATGTGTCTTTCCTTAATTGAATTGAATTTTACATAATAAAAAAATTAAAAAGCTTCTATTTGATAAGCAAAAAGCTAAGGCAGAGGTCCTGGGGTGCAAAACATAAGCCCCTGTTAGTGTTCAACCTAACGTGGTAACCCCATCATTCAGTTCTTAAGCATACTTGGCCCTTAATTTGTCTACACACTGCTGACATGAAAGGCTTAATCAAGGTCATTCAGCCCGAGGAATGAACCTCGGTTAGATCAATTCTAGCTACCCCAACGCCACTGGGCTAGCTAGAAACTACTTTACGGGTTGACTGAAGAATTGGGTTCCCCCGCCAACTTGGCGATAATGTTTTGAGTATGGTCGCCTGACATTTTCTCCTGATCTCACCGTGTACAAAGAATCTGTATCTATATTATAATTTATATGCTATTTGCATCCAACTCTCCTCGTGTCACCCTTTTCTTATATATTAAAAGTACGACATGCTTAAAAAATTTAGATATAACAAACCATTAATTTATCACTATGGCTGATTTTTAATAATTTGAAGCTGTTGCGTTTGTAAACTGTAAGGGATCACTTGCCCATAAATATAAATGTCCGTTTTCAAGTCGTTTTCTTGAACGATGGCCGAATGTTTAGGGTACTGGCCTTCGGAACCGGAGTTCGTGGGTTCGAATCCCACTATGACATGGATTTTCTTAGCCATTCGGAATCGGCTTTAAGCAGTAGGTCCCGGTCTCATTAGCCCTCGTGTTGCAAAAAGTAGACCGTTGCACTCCAAAACCAAAACCCAAAAAAACCCAAGTCGTTTTCTTTAATTAAGTAAGAGTATCTAATTCTATTACGATGGCGCACTGTGCATTAATTAAAGTCGCCAGAAAAAGTAAGAAATACAATGTTTGGATGGATTACCTTTGTGTTTTAGTAAATATCGCCAATATTTTCACCAAATTTGCCAAGGGGAACCCAAATTTTCAGTAGTCCCAACATTACAAGTATTATCTTGTCTCATGTGTCGATATATTTTTAATTGAATGTTTTAAGTATAAAAATCATTCAATTCCAGTACTAATACAAATAAAATTTCTTGAATTTTATTACGAAATAAAATATTCTCTCCTGCTAAATTTATTTATAATAAAAACTTCTTGTGTAGTTGTTAAAGAAGCTTTGATTACTAGGCTTATCCTTCAGTTCCAGTTTGGTAAAACATTCCCTTTTCAAAATGTTTAGAAAACTATCACATCATTATCCATTTACAACTTCCTTTTGAGTCATTACAGTTTATTTAAATTAAATTTATTTCCCCATTCCTCTTTGTTGATCCCGTTTCACTAATATTTTCTTTTTCCTTTTTATCATTTATAAACCTTCAGACCTTTTTAAGTTGTTTCAAGACCATACGTTTGTAGTCTCCTGTACCAGAAAAACCTTGACACAAATGAGAATATGAACAACAAAAAAATTTATTCTTATATTTGTATTAGCTTCCTGAATGTATATATATGGACTGTTCGAAGGACAAAAATATTTTACTTCTAGTTATTTTATTAACTGCAATAAAGGAAATTTCAATATTAGTTGCTTTTATTTGTATTATTGTAAACCTGTGGCCTGTAAACTTTTTTTCCTTGGACCTCTTTTCATAGCAAATACCCCAAGTTAACTCTATATAGATATATGACAACAAAATAACAATTTTAACTTAATGCTTTAATAGTAACGCAAAATAAAGAATAATTAAAACATTTTGATATTCCTATGTTGAAATAATTACATTGTTTTCAAAAAATTATTTTTCAATGAAAAATTGCTGGCAAGCTAATTGTTGACAATAAACAAAGATGGGAGCTAAGTTTCGACGAAGCTTTATTTCGTTTTAAGCGACTAGTCAAAAATAGCTATCAATTTACTTATTGCTATTTGTTATTATTTAATATATGAAATTAATTATTTTGACTGTAGGAGAATAGTGCAAAATTTTGCGATGATCTAAAAAACTATAATTATTTATACTTACAAATGAAACATTATTTTTAACTCAAAGCTTGAGAGTACATAACGTTCTACATTTGTCTGTCGATAGAGTAAACAAACAAGATATCTGGATTGCTAACTTTTGTGAAAGGCATGCATTTATAGGGTTATATATTCCATTTATATCAAGCCAATTATAGAATTCAATAGAGTCTTTATTTTCAATTTCTACTTTCTGTTAGAAAAAATTCCTTGGCAGTGTACCAGTATATTTTTCTCGAGATTGATTAGAAAGAAAATATTTGTAAATCCATAATTTTTTAGAACAATTTTTGAAACTTTTAGTTAAGCTGTTTTTTGCATACACATGTTTGGAAAATATTCAAGTTATTATGATAAAAAATCACGAAGTTATAAAAATGCTAAAGTCAAATTATGAATTTTTTTAAAACACTTATACACACACACACACACACACACACACACACACACACACACACATATATATATATATATATATTATATATATATATATATATATATTATAGACATGTGTATATATATATTTATGATGCAATTTGAAATAGCAAAATTTTAACGTTTCAACAATATAAGGATGTATCGAATAGAAGAATTTTGAAAGCATAGAGTAAAATTTTGAAATTGTACTGTATAAAAAGGTTTCAAATTGACATTCCAAAAAAAGTTGTAAAAAATTAGTAAAGTCTGTTATTTTTTATGATTACACTGCATGAGGGCTAAATAATGAGGTTATAGATTCAATCCTCATGTTTAATCTCAATTCTTCCTGAATGGAGAGATGGAAATTTTAAAATGTTCGAAACTCTTCGTAAACATCGTTGCGCGTGCTATTTCTCCAAGTGTAGATGGAAAGCACACTTTAAAGGATGAAGAAATTAGCATTCTGAAGGTTATAATTAATATCTCCGTTAAATAAAGTCTCAGGAAAATGTAGACAGTGATCTTCCTCGTGACAAGGTCTATTAAGCAGAAATTTATCGAGATCGGAACAGACTGCAGGCGAAGACACGGGACATACAAATGGATGATCTTCCTTGTATATATATATATATATATATATATATATATATATATATATATATATATATATATATATGGAGAAAGTAAACTGGATCGGGAAACTATTGTAGGCAATTTGTATAAAATCCCTAAGACAGCCCGAGAAAATTCTCAGGGGTTTTCAAAACTTAAGTCAAGGGCTAAAAATTCCCGTGTCCTTTTGCATTCCCCTTTTCAACCCTAACCTAAACTGATTACAGGGGCTACAGTTTAAGCCCTCAGAGAAGGGATACGACCAATTATAACTCTACATTACCCTAGAGGACAATTTAGGAAATTTCCAAATAAAAATGAGATGCATGCTGTCGGAAGCAGATTTCCTAGAGATTTTCCCACAGATTTTGACTGAGATGTTAATCCAGATGTTAAGGGTCTTTTTACCTATAACTTCATGCTAGCTGACCCCTTAGTTTGTCCTGTCCCTATAATGAAGTGTAAACCCGTTCTTCAACGTTATCTTAATAAAGGTCTTTAGCTAAAACGGTGTCATTTTTATGGGCCATGACTGCAACCACCCATCGTGAAGTCCGTCTTATTACACACACACACACACACACACACACACACACACACATATATATATATATATATATATATATATATATATATATATATATATATATATGAGAGAGAGAGAGAGAGAGAGAGATGTTCTTCATTATATATAATGTATGAGGTGTTAAAAATATGTAGCACGCAGGCATAATTTTGAACTCAGTTATAAAGTATACAATGAATGAGAATGTGAAACTTAAATGAAAATATTACAAATTTTCTTATTTATTTATATAAATACTATATGAGATCAGTTTGAATACATTATAAACTTTTCGGTATACTTCTTTCAACAAAACTAATCTTGATAAAAAAAATCTACATTTTGCCGTTAAAAATAATCAATTCCTAGGAAGTGTTTTTTCGTAAAGCATTGAAAACCATTTGTAAAAACTGAAAGGTAAATTGAAATCAATTGTTCTATACTTTCCCGCATAAGTAATAAGTTTTCTTATTGATTTCTTGTGACGTACCTTTAAAATACTATTAGTCAGTCAGAAAGCTGATGATTATATGTATTCTAAGAAAAGAAATCAAGTTTCTTATTTTAATTTTTTAATTTTGGATAAGCTGGGCAAGTCCATGAAAAATAAAAGCTTCCTAGATTGGTTATTAAAATTCAAATTAATTTAGTTCACATATTCTCCAGACAAAACTTTGATAATGTTTTAAAGTTATTAAACACATTGCCTCTGGAATATATTTTAGAAAAAGTGCCTAAAATGGAATTTTTTTCTCTAGTTATTATCATGAAAATGTTAGAAATAGATTTTTTTTACAAATAAATAAAAAATTTTAGCGAAATAAGTACTATGCTCAATATTTTCCCATGTATGGGAAATATTAATGGATTACAGTAATTTTTACTTGAACTATTGAAAAATAAATCAAATGGTGTACTTTTCAAAGTAAATATAATAGACTCATACAACAATATTATTATGTTTATTAACTGTCATGAATTCAATGTACCTTAGATTCAATTGAATTTCACAAATCCTTTCCAGTATCCGACAGATGGCTGCAGATGGCGTGAAACTGCCAAACTTTTCTCAGGAAAGTATCTCCATTTATTAGGAAAAGGGTAAATTACATATTATGCATTAGAAGAACTGAGTTCAGTCTTAGTGGAATTGAAACATCCATTTTTCTTTTGTTCGAACTCAGCAATCCAAACTCGGGTAATTCAAATTTGACGCATTTGCTTTATCCGTACTGAGGTAGGGTGTCACAGGCAAGGGGTTAAACAATAGGGATTTTCCAATTTACTCGTAGTAAGATGGAAGGGTGTTTTAAATCCATCATTGCTAACTCTCTGGGGCTGAATTGCGTCAGTTCGCTATCGCAGGCTACAATGGTCTAACTTTCCTTCCACTTGAGCGAACGGTGGCCGAATGGTTAGGGTGCTGCCTTCGGAACCTGAGTTCGTGGTTTCGAATCCCACTATGGCATGGATGTTCGTAGCCGTTCGGAATCGTCTTCAAGCAGTAGGTCCCGGTCTCATTAGCCCTCGTGTTGCAAAAAGTAGACCATAGCACTCCACAACCACAACCTTTCACCTGAGATATATGAAAATACCATTGCTTGAAGCACGTCAGCATCAAGTATAAATACAGACTTTGTAAAACTTCAGTCTAACTATATATTTCCTATCCATGTACATGTGATGTTGGCATAAGTTGCTCATTTGTTAAAATGTTAATTAAAGTTATTAGGTTGTTTAAGAATTCTTTAATTTTATTTCTTGTTATGTAATTCTTTTGAACCCAAGTTACAGAATATTTTAAATGGAGAATCATAAAATTGCCTGATTCTTAAAGTTCCAATAAAGGGAGATAAATTATCTTCACTAAATTCTGGAAATGGTTCTTTAAGCTTTAAAAGTTTTAAAAATTGCATTTGCAAGACAACAGTTCATCATTATTGAAAATATGTGTTACTTTATAAATGCAAATGATGAGGGCAGCCGAACAGAATTTCTTGAATATATGGATAGACTGAATTCTTGATTTCTTTTTTACTTAATAAATTAGAAGAATCACTATTAATTCGATAAGACAAGAGGATATTTTCAATGTTAGACACTATAGTAGGCAATGCGAATTTCATTATTGCATATTTTATTACTAAGTATTATTTTCTTATTGTTGGGATATTTTTTAGAATCTACAACTAATTGAAACTTTTCTTCGATCACCTAGGAAATTTGAAAGTCAAAGAGATACCACGAGGAAATCTTACTACACAAGAAGCCTCCCTGATATATCATGATAAACGGAGTGAACTTAGAGAGAACGAGAAAAAAATTCTATTGAATTACATTTACGAAAATATGAGACTTTGGAAAGGCTTTGAAATTACCCCAAATCGAGATAAACGAAATAGAGATATCGAAAGACGAATGTATCTGAAAATTCTTGAAAATATACTCAAATCGATTAGAAGAATTGTTAATAATATTAGTAGACTGAATGTAGGTTTTAGTAATTCAGATTTTTCTAATAATGTCACTGAATTAAGTATCACTAAGAAGAATCATGCGTTAAGAAATCATAACATGCAGGGAAGCATCTTTTCTGAGTGAAATATGAAATAAAGAGAAACTCCCAGTCCTAAAATCTCTTCCATGTAGTGAAAGCCTTCCATGTAGTGACATTACTCCGGTTTCCTGGTTGATAGTCAGTAAGATATTTTCCACTCTACTTTTGATCCTGCTTTAAAAAATCTTCCTGAGAGATCCTAAAATCATAAATCATAAATGACTATGCTTAGCAAAAGTCTGCTTTATAGAAGTGAGGCAGTAAGTCTGCCCTGGTTAAACCTATTTACAAGCCTATATGATTTAATTTGGCATATCATTCTAATATTTTTATTGAATCATATAAGTGGTTTGTGCTGGACAACACTTAATATAGTTTTTAAGTTCAAGCCTAACACAAATGTTCTATTTGTACATTGAAAATTTTAGATAAACTCCTATAAGATAAGTAGTTACATCTCGGTAGCTGAGGCCATGGTTTTAACCCTGTTGATGAGAGTAATTGAGAATTTCTAATTACTATATGCAAGTACTTAAGAGAGTTCCTGCCTAATCAGCCTTTCTGTAGCAACATTATGACGGTGTCAATTAAAAATCACTACTGGATTGTATATATATATATATATATATATATATATATATATATATATATATATATATATATATATATATATATATATATATATATATATATTGCTATATATGTCAAGACGTTTTGAAAAGTCTAAATAGACAGCTTACCTGAAAGTGATAATAGGAATAAAAAAGACCACAAATATAAACGGGAGGCTTCTTTTTCACTTAAGATATTCCTTAACATATGATCCATCAATAGTTTAGTTACAATTGAGAGATATTCATTAAAATTGGTTTATTTATAAAAGCAGGGGTTTTAAAAAAAAATTTCTATCAAAGAATTCACAATTAGGGTAAATATTTCCCATAAAGCAAGATAAATTCTTTTATTTAGCCTAAAATATAAATTACCGATAAATTTTTAGCTTTTTTAAGGATCATCATAAGTCAATTTATTCAGTTTTCATCATACTCAAAATAACTAAAAGAGTTTTAACTAAATGGTCATATTACATAAAAATGGAAGAAAGTGTACTCAAATAAAATTACTTTTTATGTTTTACAGAAATAAGAACTCAATAATTGCCTGCCATAGGAGCAATATATTAATTTTATTCCGAGACACGAATACTATTTTCATTGAAAATATGAGGATTGTATAATCTGATTGTTCAAAAAAGAAATGTCTGCTGCTTAATGTTATTATTCAGAATTCAGTAGAGATAAAGCATTCTTTACTAACTTTTATTAAAAGAGAAAGTAGTTTATTTTTACCTGAAAACTAACTTAGTATGTAGGTGACAGGTGCTAAATATATATATAATAATTTTCTGGTTTGTATACTTTTATTTCAAGAATAAAATACTGAATAGTATTTATTGTAAAATGTGATAATCTTTAGATACAAACAAATTATTAGCTTGAAATATTTATACAAGGAAAGCTTTTTCGATGCAATGAAACTTTGGGTGAGCGGATTTTCTATTAAGAACAGATTTTTCATTTCCTTGATATTTACTTGCGTCTTCTTGAAGTCTCTCTATAAGTTTTCGATCTAAGGAACAGTTACACTGTTTTTTTTCTCATATTTAATTGATTATAAATACGTTGAAAGAATTAACTTTTGATACGAATAGATATATCAAAAAACACAGTTACGTAGTTATAAATTTTAGAAGCCATTTTTAAAGTAAATATTTTAATCTACATTCCATTCAAGACAAATATGTAACAGACAATTAATGTGAAGTTACCATATATTTATCTCCAAATGTAAAAGTGAGATATAAAATTAGGTAACTTCTATTTTTACACTGCTTTATAATTTTTTGATGGGAATAGCTATCTCAAAAAGCACAGTTTACAAAGTCTTATAGTAATTTATCAATTTTAGTAGACATTTAAAAAAATATTTTAACCTACATTCCATTAAAACAATTATAATAATAACAGACAATTATTCAGAATTTGCCATATTTTTATCTCAAAATGTAAACGAGAGAAATAAATATAAAATTATCAGAGTGACCATCTGTAATAAGTTTTAGTTTTGACTATAATAATTGTTAACATATTGAGACAATTAAGACTGTCTCACGTACAATGTTAGATGTTCTGCTTCAGACTACTATAACTGGAATCTATTATAAATTAGGTTTCTATTTTATTTAAAAATTTAATAAAAATATATATATAATTACTAAATTTTTAAGAATTAATATATTACTTTTAAACAAAGATTTATTTTTCATGCATAACTCTCTAAATTCGTCACAGTTCAGTTCGAGCCATTAGCATATATTTCTATAAGCGTATTATAACAATATTCAGTTTTTATAATCGAATTTGTGTCTTATATTAAATTTGCTCAAACTTTTTTTATAAAAATAAGCTTCCTAAATTGCATTACTGTATTACTACTGTACGTTGATTAGCAAAGTTAATATACCTTGCCATATTACGTGATAGAATAGGAAGCACAGGTTTTGACAGCAACAGTGCTAATTTTGTTGGTATTAATAAATGTTTCTCAAAATTAAGGAAATTTTATGACAAACCACATAGTTTTGTATGAAACAGAAACACACATTCATATCGACAACCATATGAATATGAAGATAACTATATAAAATGATAGGTTTTATTTGGCCATGAGAGTCCCTGAAATTTGTACTTTTTGTACTTAGAATATTGTTGATATGCATTTCATTGTAACATAAAAATGAACCAAGAATTAAATTTAAAAATAGTTCTCATATAAAAATGCTATAATTTGCGTCACATAGAAATGAAAGTGAATCACTTTATATCTCAAATTTCAGTTCAAATCGAATAGATACTAAGCAGACGATTTTAAATAATATAAAATAAGAAATGAATAAAAGAAATATATAAATGAATGACGTCATAATGATAGAAAAATATCATTTTCGCCTATTTATTATGTGATGAATTGAACATTTTAAACTCCTGCTTTTAACCGTGGAAAACTGCGTTTAAAACAATTACTTGGGATGACGTCACATTGCTAGAAATATTGCTTCTTTCCCTTAGATATGATGCGATAAATTAAAAACTTAATCGTTTGCGTTTAACCGGGGAAAATAATGCTTGAAATAATGACATGAAATGCTCGAAAAAGGGGGCAGGAATGAATTTCGAACGTTGAAAATTTACAAAACCTTCCCAGGGATATACCTAAACATTTCCCAAATTTTCACGGCGATTGGATGCATAGTTTTTTCAGTCTATTAGTACAGAAGAAAACAGACAGAAACACAAATTCATTTTTTATATATAATTACTAAATCTTTAAGTCAGAATTACAGCATAAATAAAAAAGCTCATTATAATTACATAATTACGCGTGTTATTTTGAGACTATCTTTACTACTTCATTATTCTCTTTAAATTGTCTCGGACGGGTTAAAAGGTAAAATATGCTACAACTTTCATAAAAAAATATTTTATGTGTTTTGAAAGAGGTTGTTAACAAGGAGATATAACCACAGAGGAAAAAAAAGAGCGGTTTCCAAAATATATTCCCTAATGCTTGAACTACGGGATTATGAAACCATAAAGTACTTTATATTGGAGAGATGGACCTGATTTGAGTTGACGCTTATATGCCCTGTGGATACTACCGTAAGAAGTTTGTTGGGAAATTCAACCTATCGTGTACTTATAAGGCATCTTTGGTTTTCTATTTTAAGGTTTAGGAAGAGTGGTGTAAAAGCTATGGTAGAAGAATGAAAGCAAAATGGCGTCGCTTTTTTGTTTAGTCTTTTATGACGGAATATGTCCCAGTTATGCTTAAAGGAACTAAAGACTTTCAATTTAGAAACTATTCAAGTTTTTATTCTATCATTATAATGATTCCTAATAGTACTATTATATATATAAGATGCTGAAATCGATGAAAAATATTTTCTATTATAATACATTTGTATAAAAACTGAGTCTTATGATAACATATATTAACTCATTGTGTGCGGGTACATTTCTCAGAGGAATTGTACCGGAAGCGGTCGTTTTGCTAGTAAATTTACTTATTCAGTTAAATCTCAATAGAACGAAATTTATTTAATTTTTTAACCAACTTTTCGCATTTTATATTGAAATATATAAATAAATATAGAAAGAGAAATATATAAGTAACAATCATAAGATTTTTGTAAACAAAAAATATATAAAACATATTTTTTAGGGGATAAATTTATAATAGTATAGTAAATATGAAAAATCAAATAGAAATCGTAGTATATAGTTTTCATTTTTTTTAATTATGTTATATATAAACATTTTTATTTTGTAAAAAATGAAAAGAGCAATCATAAAACTAATAATGCAAAAACTAGTTTTTATTTGTCTAAATTTTTCCAGAATCTATGTAGTAGACAAGAACATTCGGCTTCGTTTTCATGTATATACTGTTATTTTTTACCCACAAACAAATATTGTTGTTATGATAGCCCGTGCTAGTACGTGACCCGTGCTCAAGTATCAATCGTCAGAAAACATTCTAGTATGTGTCCCACATATAATGTGTTAAAAATGTGCCAACTATACTACTTATTAGACAATTGATTTTCTTTCCTGATTATATGTTTTATGTGTATTATATAGTAAAACAAAATCGTGTATCAATTATTATCTACTTTGAATACAGTTTTTATAGAACAACTATCTCAAATTATACAATATTATGTTAATTTTTTTCCTTTCGGTAATCCTTTGTATCTTGGCGAAATACTTGACGTTTTATAAAAATACCCAGTTTCATAATAAAAGTGCTTATAGAGAATGTCTGAACATATGAGACAGACAAAAGAAAAAAATCCACACGTCTGGGAGCATTTTGTTATAAGTCACTAATATGATGCTAGAGATTGGAATGTGGAAAATATAACTTTCCGGTTTGGAAATAAAGATGTACAAAAATTGTTTTAGCGAAGTAAAATAATCATTCAGTCGAAAAAATTTCAGTTCATAATGAAGTATATGCCTACCTTTATATTTTTAATAAAAAAAATTACTCCCAGTTTCCTATAAAAATAATAATAGTAGTAAGTGAATATTAAGTATATATTAAGTATACGAAGTGAAAAAAATTACTCCATGTACCCCATAATAATAGCAACAGTAATAAAATAATTTTCTAACCGGAATTATTGACGAATGTAGCTGTAAGTTATTCCTTGGCGCAAAATGGCGGAGCCTTCAATAAAAATCTATATTTAAAGAAATATATTATTTATTTTGATACTTCTTTTAATTTTTAGGTCAACCTAATTATTACTAATTATAGTCACTTTTTAAATTTCATTCTCTGATTGAAATCAATTGTTCCCATTCTGTCGAATATCAATCCATTGTAAAAGTGATGTGAAAATAAAAAAAGAAAATTTCTAAGCTGAGATAGCGTTCTGATTATCGAGATCTAAAAACGAAAAGCAAATCAAGACATCCTACAAGATTAAAATGTAACAACAAAATTTTATAAAACCCATAAAGTATCTGAACAGTCAAAATAAAAATTAGGAATAATTTTTATATTTTATTTTTAATTAATTATTGGTGAATGCAGCAGTAAGTTATTCCTTGGCGCAAAATTACGGAGCCTTGAATAAAAATCTATATTTCACGACGTATATTATTTGTTTAGATACATCTTTTAATTTTTAAGTTATCTAATTATTACTAATTATAACTAGTTTTTTAATTTCATTCTCTGATTGAAATCAATTGTTCCCATTCTGCTGAATATCAGCCTATTGTAAAAGTAATGTGAAAATAAAAAAAAAAGTTTCTAAGCTGAAATCGCGTTCTGATTATCCAGATCTAAAAACGAAAAGCAAATCAAGACATCCTACAAGTTTAAAATGTAACAACAAAATTTTATAAAACCCATAAAGTATCTGAACAGTCAAAATAAAAATTAGGAATAATTTTTATAATTTATTTTTTAATTAATTATTGGCGAATGCAGCTGTAAGTTATTCCCTGGCGCAAAATTACGGAGCCTTCAAGAAAAACCTATATTTCACGATATATATATTATTTGTTTTGATACATCTTTTAATTTTTAGGTTAACCTAATCATTACTAATTATAACTAGTTTTTTAATTTCATTCTCTGATTGAAATCAATTGTTCCCTTTCTGTTGAATATCAATCCATTGTAAAAGCAATGAGAAAATAAAAAAAGGAAGTTTTTAAGCTAAGATCGAGTTCTTAATGCATCGATATAAAAATGAAAAGCAAATCAAGACATCCTACAAGTTTAAAATGTAACAACAAAATTTTATAAAACCCATAAAGTATCTGAACAGTCAAAATAAAAATTAGGAATAATTTTTATAATTTATTGTTTAATTTATTTTATTTTTTTAATAATACAATTCACGTTCTATATTTATATTCTATTATTGCTTTGAACAGAAAAATATTTTCGGTCAAATTCATTATTTGATTGTCTTTTATCTGAAAAGGTTAACTTACGCGAAGACAAACTTTAATTTTTTAAAAAATAATAGAATGGCTTAAAAGAAAACAGTTTTTGCATCAAATCACTACTATTATCACCCCTTCTCTCCACTATCATTCCATTTCTCAAAGCATAATTACTAAATGCTTCGCGAAATATCTAAAGTACAAGACTATGCATTTCGTTTTAAAACGAAAATATTTTTTTTTTAATTCTTTCTTTGTACTTGACAAAAAAGAGTACCGAAAGGAGTTATAGTCTAGAATATGTCTTATGACGGAATATGTCCCATTTATGCTTAAAGGAAAAGAATTTCAATTTAGAAACTATCAACTTTTATTCAATTATTATAATGATCTAATGTACTACTACATATAACATATAAGATGCTAAAATCGGTGAATAAATTTTCGATTATAATATATCATCTGTATAAAAACTTAGCCTTATAATAACATATATTATAAATGTGCCAACTATACTGATTATAACAATTAATTTTATTTTCGATTATATGTGTACCTTTTACAGTAAAACAAAATCGTGTATCAACTATTACCTACTTTATACAGTTTTTACAGAACAATTATCTCAAATTATATAATATTCTATTAATTTTTTTTCTTTACTTTCGGTAATCCTTTCTATTTGCAAAATCTGACGTTTTATAAAAATCCCAGTTTTGAGACAATGTGCTTATAGAGAATGTCTGAACATATGAGACATGACAAAATGTTTAAGTTAAATGTTTAAGTACAAAATTGGTTTAGTGAAGTAAATAATCATTCAGTGGAAAATTTTCAGCATAATGAAGTTGCCTATCTTTGTTTTTTTAAAAAAAAAAAATACTCACAGATTCGTGTAAAAAATATAAGTAAGTGAATATTAAGTATATATTAAAATAAAAATACGTAGTGAAAAGAAATTTATAACCCATAATAGCAATATAATTTTTTAATTAATTATTGGCGAATGCACTGTAAGTTATTCCTTGGCTCAAAATTACGGAGCCTTCAATAAAAATCTATGTTTCACGACATGTATTTTTTTGGTTTGATACATCTTTTAATTTTTAGGTTAACCTAATCATTACTAATTATAACTAGTTTTTTAATTTCCTTCTCTGATTGAAATGAATTGTTCTAATTCTGTTGAATATCAATCCATTGTAAAAGTAATGTGAAAATAGAAAAAGAAAATTTCTAAGCTAAGATCGAGTTCTGATTATGCGAGTTCTGATTACCGAGATCTAAAAACGAAAAAGCAAATCAAGACATCCTACAAGTTTAAAATGTAACAACAAAATTTTATAAAACCCATAAAGTATCTGAACAGTCAAAATAAAAATTAGGAATAATTTTTATAATTTATTTTTTAATTAATTATTGGCGAATGCAGCTGTAAGTTATTCCCTGGCGCAAAATTACGGAGCCTTCAAGAAAAACCTATATTTCACGATATATATATTATTTGTTTTGATACATCTTTTAATTTTTAGGTTAACCTAATCATTACTAATTATAACTAGTTTTTTAATTTCATTCTCTGATTGAAATCAATTGTTCCCTTTCTGTTGAATATCAATCCATTGTAAAAGCAATGAGAAAATAAAAAAGGAAGTTTTTAAGCTAAGATCGAGTTCTTAATGCATCAAAATAAAAATGAAAAGCAAATCAAGACATCCTACAAGTTTAAAATGTAACAACAAAATTTTATAAAACCCATAAAGTATCTGAACAGTCAAAATAAAAATTAGGAATAATTTTTATAATTTATTTTTTAATTAATTATTGGCGAATGTAGCTGTAAGTTATTCCTTGGCGCAAAATTACGGAGCCTTCAATAAAAATATATGTTTCACAACATGTATATTTTTGTTTTGATACATCTTTTAATTTTTAGGTTAACCTAATCATTACTAATTATAACTAGTTTTTTAGTTTCATTTTCTGATTGAAATCAATTGTTCCCTTTCTGTTGAATATCAGCCCATTGTAAAAGTAATATGAAAATAAAAAAAGAAAGTTTCTAAGCTAAGGTAGAGTTCTTAATGCATCAAAATAAAAATGAAAAGCAAATCAAGACATCTTACAAGTTTAAAATGTAACTACAAAATTTTATAAAACCCATAAAGTATCTGAACAGTCAAAATAAAAATTAGGAATAATTTTTATAATTTATTTTTTAATTAATTATTGGCGAATTCAGCTGTAAGTTATTCCTTATCGCAAAATTACGGAGCCTTCAATAAAAACCTATATTTCACGATATATATATTATTTGTTTTGATACATTTTTTAATTTTTAGGTTAACCTAATCATTACTAATTATAACTAGTTTTTTAATTTCATTCTCTGATTGAAATCAATTATTTCCTTTCTGTTGAATATCAGCCCATTGTAAAAATAATATAGAAATAAAAAAAGAAAGTTTCTAAGCTGAGATCGCTTTTCTGATTATAGAGATCTAAAAACGAAAAGCAAATCAAGACATCCTACAAGTTTAAAATGTAACAACAAAATTTTCTAAAACCCATAAAGTATCTGAACAGTCAAAATAAAAATTAGGAATAATTTTTATAATTTATTGTTTAATTTATTTTATTTTTTTAATAATACAATTCACGTTCTATATTTATATTCTATTATTGCTTTGGACAGGAGGAGTATATTTTTGGTCAAATTCCTTAAATTTGATTGTCTTTTATCCTCCTGAAAGGATTAAAAATTACGCGAAAACAAACTTTAAATTTTTTAAAAAATTAAGAGAACGGCTTAAAAGAAAAACAGTTTTTGCAAGCAAATCACTACTATTATCACCCCTCCCCTCTCCACTATCACCCCCCTCCATTCTCAAAGCATAATTTACTAAATGCTTCTCGAAATATCCAAGATACAAGACTATGCATTTCGTTTCTAAACGAGAAATATTTTTTCTATTTAAAAATTCTTTCTTTGTACCTGACAAAAAAGAGCACCGAAAGGAGTTATAGTCGAGAAGTGTTAATAACTAACGAGATTATTAAAGATCTGATAACTTTATTTCCTGAGACGGGAAGGAGTGTTTGACGTGCTTCTACGTGATCTCATTTTTAAAAAAGCTTAAAAAATCCGAGAAAACTGGATTTCGTTACTTACGTTCCAACGTAGGCGTCTCTGTTTTCTTTTCCATTAGGTATTTTATGTTGTCGGAGGTCAGAGTTGAGATGCAGGTGTGGCTGCTGGCATTTCTACATATTTTCTCATCTGCTAGAAAATAAGTCATAATTTTGGTATTTATTTTTGGTGTTTCACAGCGGGCAGTTTAGGATGTCACTTATTGTAAGAACATTTATGTAACTTTTTTCTATACTATACACAAGTGCCAGTCGTAAAAGCTGATATAGTATTAATAAATATCGATGAAATCAGGAAGAAATAGAAAACAGGTCTTACCGAATTAAGTTTTTTTAAGACTAAAAGATTAAAACATTTTCAGGGTTAAGGCTGTTTAACATTTTAAATAAGTTTCAACGTAATTTTGAACATCTTAAAATTTACTGTAAATGAAATATTCATGAAATTTTCAAACTGCATTGTAAGCGAAATTATTTGGATACGAGCTTAGTAAAAAGCAAGAAGAAAAACAAAATTGAAGATAATTTAGAAATAATTGAACATATATTAATGACTAGCATATAGTCCGTCATATGACGGGATCAGTAAAATTTTTAATTTTCCAGAATTGTAAAGTACCCTATGAGGTAGCTAAAAAAATAGTTTGTTTTTTGGCTGAGAATTATCTGGTACACGCTCAGTAATTTGTTTATCTCCATACTCTTCTAAAGTCTCCTGATACTGTGAATGCAATTTAGAATCACGTTGAATTCATTTAGTCAAACCACTTGGTTATGCATCAAAAACAAACACAAAAATTAACAAACTTCTTAATTTTCAAAGATATATAACTTAAACGCTAGATATTTATTAGTTCTTGTAATAGACTTTTATAAAAATACTTTGTATTTAATACCAATTATAAAATTTTCAATGCAACAAAAACTAATCAATGATTCAATTTAAAATTATCATAAATGTATTATTTAAGTCAAATGTAAGAGAAAATTATTTACGTAATATTTCAGTTCAGTGGTAAAAAGTATGAAAATGATGCAGATGATATTTAATTAATTTAAAATAAGAAATGATTAAATGAGATGGTTAAAAGAACGACGCCATAATGCTAGAAAAAAATGTTATTTTTACCTATTTATTATGTGATAAACTGAAAAATTTAATCGCCTGCTCTTAACCGGTTAAAATAGGGCTTGAAATAATGGCATTACATTCTCGAAAAGTGGAAAAGAGATGGATTTCGAACGTTTTAAAGACGACATTATTTTTCGCTGTGATATGAAACATATTTATACCAATTTATTTTTGGGAGAGTGCAGCTATGTTTGTTAATAATAAGGTAGTTCAATAATTTTAACATAAGTCATTTTAAAAGTGTTGGTACAAAATGTATGAAGTTGTAATGGAGCTCAAACGAGTATCAATTGTAATTGCCATTTAGGTTTGAATTTTGATTTAATATTATGAACTTTAATATACTGGATTTTTACCACTGTTTCTATACTTAATTTTTCTCACTGTATATATACTTAATTTTTGCCACTGTTTCTATAATTAGTTTTTGCCAATGTTTCCATACTTCATTTTATTTCGCCCTTTTATTCATATGTGTGTCAAAAGGAATTTTTTTGCTGTCGATGGGGAGGAGTGCAGCTATGTTTGACATAAGGTTTGCGAAACTGATTTGCTCACCGCACTCACACGTTGTGGGTTGAATGCCCAAGTTTTTTCGCGACTACAGGAAGCGTGTGGTGTGGCCAGTGAAAATAATTGCACATAAACTTCACCAAGTTTTGGAGTATTGTGATTGGTCTCCAGGAGGTGATTCAGGACCATCCTTGGAGTTCCGGTCCTTCTGGTCAGAGCCGGGAAAGGACGCATTGTAAAAGGACAATGGAACAACGAACACATCAGCACAGGATAATGGAAAAAGTATAGGGTTGCCTGAGTAGAAAGAAGGAAGGAAAAGAATGCAGCTTTCTCTTGGACATTGGCAATTTTTTTGAGGCGTAGCACGTGAAGTGCTTCTTTTACTTTTTAATTTTATATATATATATATATATATATATATATATTTTGCATATTTCCTTGTCATTTGTTCTATATTTGAACATTGTAATATAGATCAGTGGTATTATACTATAATTAAAGACGATATAAAGCAACTTTGGATTATAAATGACTTTGAAATAACAACAGCAATGTACTACACCACAACAATTTTAGAATCAGATCGAAAGTTTAGGAGGAAATAAGTTTTACTCGCTTTGAATTTTGCTAACTCTAATTCATCGAGAATCCAATATGGATTCCTCTGTACATTCCACGTCCAACCGCTTCATATATTCGAGGACAGACGGCTATTATTACATAGTGGATTATTTAACTTTTATTCTCTTCTGCTTTTCAATGGGGCTCTCCAGCCTTTACAAGTTGGACTTTCCAGCTTTAGAGTAAGGAGGGGAGTTGCAACCTGGGCCACCACTTGGGTCGTAATGATATGCCGGTTCGCCTTAGCCCACAAGAATTTCTAACAGGTGATTTTTATTAATGTAGAATAATTTTGACTCATTACGATAAATATCTTTTCTGGTCTGAAAACGCTAATTTTACCGGCATTTCGGGGCTATAATGCTAATTAAATAAGGCTAAAATAAAAAGTGTTGAAGATCATCTCATTTCGAACACACTGGTAGCTGATGTCGGTCCTGGTTTCAGAATATCTCAAGTTTTTAAGTAATATTTAGTTCAAATATATCTCACTAAAATAACTCCAAACCGAAAAAAGATTAATTCCAAATCAAACAAGGAGCATAACCTTACAGTAATGCTATTATCACAAATAGTACAGATATTCTTGCGGGAATGTAAAATAAAACACCGAGATATATCAATGTCTTGCCTAGTTAAAAAAAAGCCATTATTACGGTTAGATGGATTATTTAATTGAAAACCCAGCTAGGTTTTTAAGAATAAATCGGGTACCGTAATTATATTGACATATAAAGGAAAAAATATCCTGTCTGCGATCATATAGTACAACCATGCCCTTCTAAAATATTAATTAATTTGGGTGGTTTGATAAGTATAAAAAAGGTCAAGATAAGAAGAGCAAACGCTACTCCCTTCCTCGGTGTGCTTTTTTTCCTTTTTTTTTCCATTCATAAATGTGGGAGTTCATATTTTCAATCTTCCCCTCTAGTATCCCTCTTCAAGGACATGAGACTTAGGTGTGGTCCCAGATCTTAGCGAACCACCCAACCATGGTGAATGAGTCAAATTTCTTCCTCCCTTCTGGGAAAATAGAAAATGAGCACTAAATGATTCAAATCTCTCCAAAATTTTATAAAATATTTCTGCGTAAGAAATGTGATGCTTTTTCGGTGATAGGAAAAGTAACCCAAATCGACTTTAGAACTTCCATTAGCTGCTTCCTGACCGTATTTATTCGTGTATAATGCTGTACTCACTGCTTTTTACACTCTTTATTTTAATTATTACTATATGTCTGTCAAATGTTTTAACTGATTTTTTACTAATTCACCTTATATTTTGCATAATAATGTATCTATGACAACAATACAGGAATGAATCACAAAAAATTCATCATTACAAATAAATTAGTTTTATTTTCACAATTTCATAAAATATCAATAATTGGTAATAATGGCATCAGCTGTAGATGAACATAATTAAAGTAGAAAGGTACCATCCACACTGAAAACTTCTAGCTCCATGCTAACCCTGGAAAAAATTATTCTAACTCTGAGCGGTTTGAATTTAAAGATTTTTTTTTAAAAATTTCCCCACAAGATAGAGCAGAAATTTCTCTAAGATTATGAGTGATTAAATTTAATTTAATTTTAACATAATAAGGATAATTTTTATCACATCTTACCTACGTAAATTAAAAAACAAAATGTGTCTCACATAACCCTGTAGTATATTTCGTTCTATCCGTAGCAAAATTTGGTGAATCACTGAAAGTAATTTTCTTATAATTTGTCATGAAACTAAAGGAATCCGATATGGCAGGTATCCAACGACCATAAAGATTCACTAAATTATACAATAAATCTGATAAAAATTTTATTGCAAGACTCCCCAAAGATTCAAAAGAGCAAAATAAAAATAACTAATTTTTCACTAAAAGTAACTAAAATTTACTAATTTAAATAAAAGTAACTAAAATTTACTAATTTAAATAAAAGTAACTAAAATTTACTAATTTAAAACCACATTTTCTTTTACAAACGGGCAAAAAAAATAAAATAAAAACTATGAGTTAAACAAATTATTTAAAAAATATGCTTTCATTTAAAAGCAAACAATAGACATTAGAAAATTTCTTTCTAGCGACACGAAAACACAGAAAATTTTTATGACTGAAAATAAAAGCTTATTTCATGTATAAGAAAAAAACATTATGGTACTCAACACTTATTTTTAGCGATAAAAATTTTTAATATTTCTATGTATCTTGAAAGAAAATTATTTTAAGGTTCCTAGTTCGTTTTAAAATGTAAGAGTGTCTTTTAAAAATTAATTTTTACTTATTTTTCATCAAAATTATAAGATAAAATCTCAAGACGCGAGTCTACGAAGGACATCAAGGTAACATGACAACTCCAAAATTAAAATATGTAACAACTGAATTCCATTTACTTAAAAACATAACTTTTTAAGGTTCAATAGAGATATTTGATCTTTGCCTACTATTTATAGGTCGGATGACTGTCAAGTAGGTAGGCCGAAGACAGTAGGTTTGAATTCTACTGATAGCTTAGGCTTTCAGAGTCAAATCCAATTAGTAGACCCCCGTCTAGTTATTGGTCGTATTTAAAAAAGATTATTGTAGAGCACTGGTTGTCAATGAGGGCTATATCGACCCCGGGGGGCGATCGATGATGCTGATAGGTAGTGAACTTGTTTTGGGTCTTGTGAGCTTCTATGTGAGCATCTTTTAAATTACCAATTTAGTTTTAAGAATAGAAAATAAATTTATTACATTAATTATTTGCTTTTCATAATTTTTGCAGTAATAAAATGTACTTAAGGGAAGATACCAGAAGAAGTAATTTTCTACCCTTAATTTCTCATATGGGAAATTGGGACGACATTCATAAAAATATATTTAATCAACAGTATTCGTTTGAGTGTCGTTTAAGCGTGTCTCAGTAACAAATATTTGGTGTCATATACTGAATAAAACTAGTTAAACATTTTGTGTTTTATAACCGAGTACTTCTCTTTCCCTATAGTTCAAATAACGGAATTTTTACATAGGAGGAGCTAAACACATTTCGGCTCCGTAAGGGCCGGAAATTTAGAAAAGGTTCAGAATCACTCTTGTAGAGCTTTAAATCAAACCGTGTTTGGGATTTCTGGTACATTGGTTTATTTGTTTATAATCATGTGTCGAGGAGAAATCAACTAATGTTACAAACGTTTATTTCGAGGTACTTAAATATAACTATTGTAGCTTTCAAAAATAATATCATTTTAAATAATAATTAATTCAATTTAAAAACTAAATACATTACACCACTGCAGAAAATGATTTTATTATGATATTACTGAAAATTTTCTCATTTTTCCTCCATTATAATTTGCTTTATTCCTAACCGAATCTCTCTACTACAAACGTGGTGTTGTGGGGCTTTGTATAAAACATGCGTGTGACCTGCCAGCCTATTTTACTGGGGCAGGTATGTTCCGGTTGTCTCTGGGATGAATAAAAACTACACCTTGGAATGTTAAATGGATAACAATAAAATTTATTTACAAGATTGTATAGAGCTAAATGTAAGACAAATCCTATTTTGGTATCCCGGTGCCTGATTTATCCGCAACCATGATCAGGTGGATGAGTGGTCTCGACAAATAAAAGTCAGGCACTGCGTCTTCTTGCTCAGTAAACGATTAATCCTCCCTCCAACAACAGATGTGTTCGGCTCGCAGGCTGTGGACTCCCTTCTGTCCACTGAACTACCGGCAGATCCCCTTCTTCGGCGGTCAGCTTCTGGAAACCAATCCCTTCCGAAAAAGGAATCCTCCACATCAAAAATCATTCCCTATCGTCTGCAGTCTGCCAGAACACCACCTGCACCCTTCTTCAATCGCCGCCCTGCAAACAAACTACAAGTCTGAAGACTTTATGGACCCTGTAGCCGGCTAGCACATATTCTCCAAAGCAACGCCGGGTGGTGGGGTCAAGAGGTCGATTATAAAATATATGGAGAGTGCACAGCTACAAAAACTGGTCGTGGGTCCAAATTCCTTAAACTCTCAATGGTAGAATTCATAAAAGGAAAGAGGGCTTCTAAATTAAGATATCAATAAAGAATTTATATACGAAGTATGAGCCACACTACTGGAAGATGAAGCAAACTTCTGCTACTAATTCTCTAATTTTGAATGTTTGGTTTTGGTTTGGTTTGGAGCTCTAAGGTCTACTGTTTTGCACACGAGGGCTAATGAGACTGGGACTTACAGTTTAAAGCCGATTCCGAACGGCTACAAACATCAATGTCATCAGCGGAATTCGAACCCACGAACTCCAGTTCCGAAGAGCAGCGCTCTACCGTTCGGCCATCGTTCGGCCTAATTTTGGGTGGTCAAATTGTTATGGCGCTACTATTCGGTACCAGAGCTCGATTGTTCGAATTCTGCTGAAGGCATAAATGTTCGCATCAGTTCGGAATTGACTTTAAGTTGACTGTTTCATTGGTTTTTGTGTAGCAAAACAGTAGATCACACTCTTTAAACAAAATCAAACCATTTGCGAACTTAAATATTTTAAAATAAGCAAGCCTCTAAAGTTGCAGTAAAATATAAAGAAAAGACAAAATAAAGGTATGCATGACAAAATAATTTTTTTTCCAGCTTGTACAATATTCTCACAGATTTTGAAATTCGTTTAAAACTGCCATTCTTTAGAAAATCAATTAAACTAGATTTTTACTAAAATTCATATAACATTGCATCATTTAACAGAACAGGGGACAACAAATATACTTACATACAGGGACTTACAAATGTATTTTTTAGTTTGCAATAGATTGTTTTCAAAGTAAAATATTATATTAGTTATTAGACATAAAGTTAACTATAAGGGTGTTTGGGCCTAGTATGCTAAAAGAATGAAGATTCAATAATATATTTAAAAACAAGTAAGTAGTAACAAATGTTAAAAAAAATTATCAGTGTTTCATTTCAAAATTCTTTTCTTTTATGAATTAAAATAAAACTTGGTAAGGAACCAGAAATAAAATTATATATTTACATATAGATATATCATCATTGTCATCAGTAATGCGACGTTTCAAGATGGACGAAGGCTTTCATTTATAGAGACCTCCAAACAGTCCACTGGGTGATAATTGTTTTTCAGTTATGGACCTGCAATATTCCGAAGTCCTTGTTTATCGCATCTTCTAAACCTACCCTTGGTTTTCCTCTGTCCAAGTTATTTAGCCCAAAACACCCTTTATACAGGATTTGAGTCGTTCATTCCATAAATATAAGCAGTCCAGTTAATTATATTGATTTTTAAATACTTAATTATGTCTGGGTCTTTATAGCATTTTAAATCTCTTAGTTGCACAGTCATCTCCAAATTTCATTTTCTTTAGTGTCATCAAAAATTGATCTAAAACTTTCCTTTCAAAAAATATCCAAATCAGTCTCATCTGATTTTGTCAATGTCTTTGTTTAGAGCCATAAGCTGAAACTGAAATGCTCTAATGAAGGCATTGTACAGCAAGAATTTTGTTTTTCTAGAAATAAACTTTGACCTGAGAAGTTTTTATAGCCCATAAAAAGACTCATTAGCAACAACAGTTCTGTTTTTAATTTAGAACAAGATGTTATTTTGACAGCTAATTTCAGATCCCAAGTATTTAAAACGTTGTATTAATTCAAAAGTGTAACACATAGATAATATTACATTTGAAAGGATATTTCCTAAATTTAAATGAATTCCGATTGCAGATGATAGGTTTTTATACATCTCATTATAATTTTTCTACTATTATTTTTCATAATGGATATTTAATACTACGGCGTGACAAAGGTGGCATCTGCCACGGGCGAATCAGTCTTAGGGATGCCACACCATGAAGAAAATAGGGTCCGAATGAGAACGATTCACCCCGAGTAGAAGGAAATAAGGAAAAGTTGAAAAGTTGTTTTTTTACTATAAAATCCAATGTGTTTATAAATGATTTTTTAACAGAATTTTTTTATTTTTTAAAATGCTTCTACAGACTTAACTTGTTATATATTCTTAAAAAAACACTCTTAATATGCCTTAATACAAATTCGGGTATTCGTTTTAAATTTTAAAGATATTAAAACTAAATTTAAATTGAGAAATTCACCAATTTTTCTATGAAAATTCAACATTTAAATAAAAAATAGTCCCCTAAAAAAGCTATTCAGTTTATTAGCAAAATAATACTTACAAAGAGTTAAAAAATAGTTTTAAGTATCAATAAGGTAAAAATAGAAGAAAAATTAAAAATTAATATGCTAAGCACATTTTGAGAATTAACAAAATATTTTGCGATTTTATTCTGAATATATGATAGAAAAAAATCCTGTTTACATATTTTCTCACTGTATATGATGGTGAGTAGACCAGTTTCTTGCCACGGGTGTTAAAGGACCTAGTTACTGCCTTGTATATGGGATATTTAATATTGTATATTGATATTACCAGATTTAAAAAAAATACAAATAGCAATGCAATTTAGTGTAACAAATTTTTAACGTGCTCTAAAATTAATGAATTGAGATTGTTGGGAACTCTACTTTCTACATTTTTCTATACAATAAAACCAAAATATGCTTCTTGAAGCCTTTTCCTAGTGGCTGCACACATGCCAGTAGTGGGATATGATCCTACAGACTCCTAAACCAAAAAGCCTATCTCTCGACAATTGTTCCTTCACAATGCTCTAGGAAAGTGACATATAAAGTATGGTTATTCGTCTATTTTAATCCTTTTAAACAATCAATTTTGTGTTAGTGATTAATTTTTAAAGATTTATTAAATGTACTACAAAAACAGTATTTTTTGCATACTATAAAACCTTATATTTTTCACAAACCAAAGAATGTGAAATTCAGCGATATTTTGATTATTAAGTTTTTGACCCGACTATTAATCATGTTAATTTCTCTTCTTTTATTTACATAGCTATAGATTTTCTCTAAATTTAATTTTCTATCCTGTTATTTAATTATCACCTCGACTTTCTTACATTTATTGAAAATCAATTGAATTGAATATTTAAAGCTTAAGAACTCTTAGAAATGATTGCGATAAAAAATATTTCAATATTTCCAAAACAAGTGGTTCTTTTCCATGATGTTTTAATTTGGAGCTATTTTTATATTTATTGGGAAAGGATTTTGTTTCAGTAAAAATAAAATACAAACCTTTATAGTCTAATATATCTCAGCCTATTAATTTCTTCATTTTACGTAACTTCTAGTGACTTTTAGGTCGCGAGGAAAAGTAGCTGATTTATAGTTATTGTGTTTTAAGATAACATCTAAAATATGACTAGTACTTATTTCTTGCATAAAATTTCTGTCATAGTTAATTTATTTTCAAGTGTTGGCATTTTATATTGAGTTTGAGTAAGTTTATATTAAGACTTTACATGAATTTTATTCACGTACATCCTTCGATTCTTTCATTTGTAAAGATTCTTTTTTAATTATTTTCTAATTTACTTAAGTACGATGATTTTAGTTAATTTTTTTATATTATTATCACTCATATCGGAACTTTATATAAAGCTTCTAATTTCAGAAAATAAATCTATACCACATATCTTTCTTGTACATTTATTAAATTTTTCATTTTATTTTATTTTGATAGTATGATGCATGCTCATAAGTTTCTTTGTATGTACTATTATGAAACATATTAAAGTCAATTAATTACAGTTACAATATGTAATACATATTATAACTGTAATTAATGAACTTAAAACATTATTCCAACTACATGTTAATAAGTCGAAATGTTCTCAATGTTATAAACCGTCAGCGATATTATACGCTATTTTGAGATCTTTTGTTGTAGAAACGGAAAATGACATCAAAAATGCAGTTGATGACAGCTATATGTTATAATAATCCTAAATACAAAATTTCAACATTTCCCTGCTAATCGTTTTTCGGTTATGCCCAGCAGCTTTAATGTACTTTATACTGAAATTTTTCATTATATAGATTGCAGATCGAAGAAGTAGGTGTACAACTAGATGTTATAACAGTCATAAATACAAACTATAACCATTTTTAAAATATTTGATTTTAATAGTTACATTTATGTTATTGTTTTTACTTAAGAGATTTCTTTGTAACAGTTTGAAAGATAAAATTTTATTGATTGTCACTCTTTGATTTTGAAAATGTTATATTAATATTTTTTTTCCTGTATCAATGTAACAATTGTCAGTGTAACAATCATGTAACAATTTTATTCATGATCAGTTTCTTTATAACTAAGTAAAATTTTCTTGTATTTTCTTAACAAGTGTCGCCAGTGATTGACGGATATGATCACCATTTCTCACAATAGCTAGTAGATGTTAGAAACTCTTGGTTGGTCATGGTAAAGAGTATTCCAGTCTTATCTACAAAATATAAACTTTTTATGGCTATTCTTTTTTAGAGTTATGAGAGATAGATACGTATGAACGGAACAGACGTCAATTTGAAACTAATCGAAATGCTCCAAAGGATGGATAAAATGAATATGTAATATTTCAGTTTCAATTTCAAGTTTCTTTTTACTAAGTTCTTACAGAACATTGCCGAACGTTAACCGAATGGTAGACCTCTGATCTTACAGGACTACAGACGAACTTACAGAACTCTGATCTTACAGAACTACAGTAGGAATAGACGTCAAGTCGAAACTAATCAAAATTCTCCAAAGGATGGATAACATGAATATGTAATATTTCAGTTTCCATTTCAAGTTTCTTTTTACATAGGTTCTTACAGAACATTGCCGAACGTTAACCGAATGGTAGACCTCTGATCTTACAGAACTACAGTACAAACAGACGTTAAGTCGAAACTAATCAAAATGCACCAAAGGATGGCCAAAATGAATATGTAATGTTTCACTTTCACTTTCAAGTTTCTTTTTACTTAGGTTTTTACGTAACATTGTCGAATGATGGCCGAATAGTAGAGCTCTGAACTTCGGTACCGGAATTCGAGGATTCGAATCCCGCTGCTAGCATGGTTGCTTGAACCATTCGGAATCAGCTTTAAGCAGTAGATCCTAGACTTATTTACCCTTATATAGAAAAACAATAGACTGTAGGTCTCCAAACCAAACTGAAACGTAACATTGAAGTTTGACAAAATTGATTCAGGCACTGTCATAATGTGCATTTCCGTTGAAATGTTAACTTATGAGATTATAATTCATTTTTTATTTCATACAGGGAAGTAAAAATAAATAATTATAATTTTTCATCAAACTATTTTTATTCGATAATACTTCTTATTTTCTTCTACATTCAAGCCTTATATTTGTTTTTTTTTTTTTTTTTTTTTTTTGGATTCGATTTAGTTCTCGATAATAGTTGATAGCACGAGAATAAAAAGTGGATATCTCAAATTTATTGAAGAAGTGAACAAAAAAATAATAATGAACTGTGTTTGACTTTTATCTCCAAACTACTAGTTTTTTGTAACTATTTACGCAAGTACACTAGCCTTACTTGGAAAACGAACCGAATTCCATCCAGTAGAAGCCCAATACGTTAAAATTGTACAATTTGGGTGACTTTTACATCATCATAATAATAATAATAGTAACAATAACAATAATAAAAACAATAACTATAACAACAACAATAATAATAATAATAATAATAACAATATTAATAATAATAATAATAATAATAATAATAATAATAATAATAATAATAATAATAATAATAATAATAATAATAATAATAATAATAAACGATTTAAATTTAATCTTTCCATTCTCAATAAGGATCACTATTCTACTAAACTTAAGGCCACACCCAGAAAATAATTTAGGGCCAGGAGGGCTATTCAAACTGAAAATTTAACGACTGAATTTCGTTACGAGCATCTTCATACGCTGCAGAATATCGTCATGTATAATAATTGATATAACTGATATATATCATGACAGTTTATAAAAACATATATAATTAATAGATGAAAATATCTGTTTAAGTAATATGATTTCAGAAGAGCGTCCATACGGCCTTGCTTGAACTGCACTCGTTGACACAACAGACGTCGTGGGAAAATCCATCATGCAACTGGCATTCTATCAGCAACCCGTTCCAGCGACAAATTGTCTTCTGTGATAGGATAGAACTGAGGGGCTATTAGATCTATATTCTAACTTGGAGACAAGTTGGAGTCAGTTTCGAGTTTCATTGATTTTCTGGGGGCTGCATTTTTGTATTGAGTGCTTGGAGAGATATTTGACAGCTGCCGTTGTCTAAAGTATTATGCAACACGACAAAAGCGTCGAAACAAAGGCGAAGGCAATAGTGGGATAAGCGAAGATTATCGACAACTCTTTCAGAAGAGATAGCATGTTCTTTAAAAAGATAAAATTTCACTTCAAGACATTTATTATTGACATAGTTAAAGACTTTATATTGATCCTTTTATGGATACAATTTAGACACATTTAACTTATCTTGCGTAGGTTATCTAATATTCTCAAATACATTTTGTACAACTAATGAGAGTGAAATGTGATAAATGCGTAGAAGAAGGTACACAAATAGTTAAAACAGAAATGAGAAACAAACGAATTTAAAAGCATTAAGAAAATTATAGACAGTGAATTAAAATTTCAAACTATGAAATTTCTTATATGATACAGAATAGAAATTTTTAGGGATCTTCTGTTTCAGTTGGTCACAAGATAGAGTCAGTTTTGGACATCTGTGATTTTCTGGGCCTTCAGTAGTATATAAAAATGCTTGGAGAGATAATAGTTTAAAAGTGACACTGTTAGGTCACAAGCTGTTGTTTTGTTTTCTCTGTTTATTTTAAGTTTAATTAAGTTCAGCATTCTGCCTAGATTAACCTTTTAATTTATGTGACTGTGTTCCTGCTGACGGCACTCTTGTTAAAGATTGTGAAAAAAGTATGATATTAAAATAAAAAATAAAATATGTCAGTTATAAAAAATATAATATCGATATGACTTATTATTGCAACTAACATATGGCAGTGTGTGGTTTTTATGATATGACCATAGGAGTTGAAACTGATGCCCTTGTAAGCACATTAGCCCTTGTTTAGAGGATGTTATAAGATGTGGCTGAATTTCCGTTATTTTGCCTTATTCTATCAGAAAACGTTTTATGATAGTGTACGAGTAAAGTGGGGAAGATATCTAATCATACTGTTCCATTTAAGCTTCATGTAGAACATTTACTGTTTGTATTTAATACGTAAACTGCCAACTACGAGATAAGTTGTAGATTGCGTTCTTTTCTATGACGTCAACTACGAGTTATCTCGTACTGTGTTTACTTGCCATTTTTGTGCAGCTACGAATAAACTCGTAGTCTAGTACTCGTACTCGATATTAGTATTACGAATAACTCGTACTCGTAGTACTAATATCGATAGATGGCTTCTTAGAAAAGAACAAAAAATCAATGCTCTTGGAAAATAAATAATTCAGGAATTTCTGTCCACAAATTAGCGTTTTTAATGATATAATGGAATTAGATCACATTGTCATTTTTCTAAAAATTGCCGTGGAATTCGACGTGTTAATTATTAGTGTAAAAGAAGTACAATAGTAATGGCTCATCTGTATAAAATCGATATATCGATATAACGCATCAAAATAGTGCATTTATTATGCTTTTAAGAGCGTTTTTTAATAGCATTCGTACAAGAAGGAGAAGATCTGTAATCATATTGTGCCTTTTCATCTTCAAGAAGAAAATTCAGTGTTCAATATTAACAGTGTTGCTAGCATTGCTGTGTTTTAGAAGTGTAATTGTTGGCATATAGATGCAGCATTATTTTTGCTGATTAACATTTCTTTTTCATTTTCTGCCTTGAATATCTATTATTATTTACATGCATATCTTGTGATTGCAGGAAGTTGTAAAGGTATTCCGAGTATAAAAGTCCCGGTATAAAGCGGATAATATACGAGTAAATACAATAATCAAATAAAGCACGGTACAAAACTTACTAAAATGCATTTTCAGTAAAAGAAGATAAAATTTCAATTAATGATATATTACTGCGATATTAATACATTGTATGCGGGACACGTACTAGTACGTTTTCTGACGACTAATACTTGAGCGAGGTCACGTACTAGTACGGGTTAGTGTACCAACATGCTTTGTTTGTGGGTACAAAAATAACGGTATATACAGAAAAACGAAGCCGAAAGTTCTTGTCTACTACATAGATTCTGGAAAAAATTAGACGTCATATACAATTTCACAAAGACTAAAAAAGTTAAATATAAAAATTTTTATATGATGTCGCATCGGAATGGGTAACTGATTAATTACCTGAAACTAATATTCCAGATCCAGGGCAGCCCACATCTAGTACACAAAGGGCACCTAAATATGACCCTCTTGGAAGATTATCATTGGATATGCGGAAACCTATTTTAGAGAAAATTGTTACTACTGAGGAGAAGAAGAAAAAAGCCACAATGACAATGTCGTTTGTGTGCTGTGAAAAAAGTGCGGAGTTAAACATCTTACATATGCAAGTTTTGCTGTGTACCTCTTCATAGAGGAAAATGCTTTGAACGTTATCATGCTGTAAAACATTATTAGTTTTATGATTCCACTTTTCCTTTTTTATAATGTATTTATTTATAATGTTTATATATAACATAATTCGAAAAAATTAAAACTATATACTACTATTTCTATTTGATTTTTCATATTTACGATAATGTTACAAATTTATCCACTAAAAATATATTTTTTGTTTACAAAAATCTTATGGTTGATATTTATATATTTCTATTTATATATTTGTTTATATATTTCAATATAAAATAATGCCGAACGATGGCTGAATGGTAGAGCGCTGCTCTTCGGAACCGGAGTTCGTGGATCCGAATCCCGCTGCTGGCATGGATGTTTGTAGCCATTCGGAATCGGCTTTAAACTGTAGCTCCCGGTCTCATTAGCCTCGTGTGCAAAACAGTAGACTGTAGCGCTCCAAACCAAACCAAACCAAATCAATATAAAATATGAAAAGTTTTTTAAAAAATTAAATAATTTTCGATCTATTGAGATTTAACTGAATAATTAAATTTACGCGCAAAACGCCCACTCCTGGTACAATTCCGCTGCCAAATGTACCCTCACACAATGTATTAAAAGACTATATTTACTATTTTGAGATACCTGACTGAAATAGTTATGTTGTATTATCACTTATCTACAATTCATAATCCTTTTTCGTTTAGTTAATGGTGTAAAAGACAGATAAAGTATGACAAATTTATAGCATAAAGAAAATATGATTTGAATTAGTTTGATTTCAGCAAAGAATTAGAAAAAAAAGAAAATTTGAAAGTGAGAAGAAAATACGCTGCAGAAAACTAAAAAAATGATTTATTAGATTAAAAAATGTTCTCGACTGTAAATAAAGGTTGCATATCGATTTTGGCATGCACTTTCCCTAACAGAACACTTTTTAATCTTTTTCAAGTTTTTATTTTATACTTTACTTTTTTAAACCCATAAATTTTACGCGCAAAAAACTCCGCCTCAACACCGATAAAATTTACCTCTCAAAGAGTTTTTTTAAACTTTTTATTGCCAGTTACACGTACTTTTTCTGTAGAAACAAAAGAAAAATTAATTATTGATGCAAATAATTATCCCCAACTGTGCCACTATATATCTCAATTAAGCTACTTGAGGATATCTAGACAGTATCATTATTTTTTTGCACGACACAAATATCGCGCAAGCAGTGTAATTAATTTATAATACCATGGAGCCTAGTATTGTTTTTTCTAGAAAATATAGCTCTCTGTAGTAAAAAATGGACATAAAACTACCGCCAAAGAACAAAAAAAAGTTAAATTTGTGCTCATTCGCAAAGGATATAACTTATTGATTTAGTGGAAACAATTAAGATTTTATCTCAAACACCAATAAATATCGAGAAACACGACAAACATTAATTCTGCTTGAAACATGCAGTCATAAAACGTGATATGTGAGAACTGCCGAAAAAATTTATATTGAAAAAAGTGAGGCCATTAAGAAAGAGGGAATAAACAATGTCATTTTCTGAAAAATATATTTTTTACGGCTCTAGTGCTGAGTTATGTACGATCTTATTTAAATGCCTGGAAAGATTTGAGTTACTGAACTTTAAAAATTTTATTAAATGGCTACTGGAATGTATGAAAATATAGTTATATGCACTAATAGTCATCTACATTTAACTTTGCTTGACTTATGTTAATATGCGCGTGTCTATATATAAATATATAAAGGTGAAAAAGGGGTAAAAAACAGATATTTTCTCTTTCCTATCATGTTTGCATCTCTCTCTCTCTTTTAATCTGTATAATAATTTATTTATATATGTGAAATATGAGATTCATCCAAAAGCACAACACATGTTATTTCTGGGGACGACACATCAAATCCATACAAAAGGTAATAACTTTTTCAACATCGTGATACACACTTTTTCAAGTAGAGATTTCTGAGGTAAAAAGACTACCCATGTTTAAAGAGAAAGCGTTTACTATTGGCTAGAGAAGGACAGATAGAGGCAGAATTAAGTCTATAGTGTGTTTGGAGAGAAAAACCAGAATTACCGGGCAAACCCCAAAGTAATTTATGAACAGAAGTTATTAAATTAATATTAAAATATGTAAATAAGGGATTTTAATATTACACACACATATTATATATATGTGAGTGTGTGTAATATTAATATATATAATACACACACATATATATTTATTTATATATATATATATATATATATATATATATATATATATATATATATATATATGGTAGCCGGAGTGACATCGAACACCAGGTTCGCTGCGCGCATCTGGCAACGAGAGTCTTCCAGTAGAAGCGAGGAAGAACGGACGTACATTATTGACCGAGGGAGACGCCCGTGTGTTTTGGAGAGGGCGGATGACGGCCCTAACGACGAACAGAGCGTGCAGACGGCAGCTCTCCCGGCAATTACAATTAACTGGAATTGTGTAACTTCTACTAATGTTCTATTAATTTCCATTATTAAATGTTGTTTTCGTCAAATTAATTCGAAGTTAGTGTTTCATTTTGAGTCAACTGACTGACGTTTACCCGGTATCCCGTTGTGGACGTACACTGGGGTACCATATATATATATATATATATATATATATATATATATATATATATGTGTGTGTGTGTGTGTGTGTGTGTGTGTGTGTGTGTATTAGACTGTAATATCTCATAAAGTTTTCCTCTTTCCCATTCTTATTGCTTCAAATCTATTTTCTCAGTCACAAAATATAGCAAATAAAGGAGTGTCCACGACTTAAAATTCTTCCAACTGATCTCCCAAAGCTTTCTCTGCTATAAATGCAAATTTTTTAAACACACTCCATCTTTACCAGCTGACCTAGGCTCACTTTTCAATGATTTGCTCCTTTTACTGATGAGAGCGCTGACTGAGCTACTGTCTAGAGTACGTCAACTCTTTGTTTAGAATTTCCTAAATTGGCCGGTAGGGCTTTATAGAGTTTCGCTATATTTATAGATGAATATACTATATTTAATTGGAATTAATGTGAGGGACTGCAGGTTATCAAACTTGAAAACATTTTTGGTGTTCTTCGTTCATTGGCACTGCTATTCCTCCCATTGGTTCACCTAGACTGATGGTAATGTAAGTTTCTAATGAAGTCTGAATAAGAATCGAATTACTTCAAATATAAGGGATGTTTTACTGACTAGACTCAAGGAAGAGTTTATATTGTTGAAAGGCTCTTTGAGAGTTATTTTGATTCAGTTAAAATTATGCTCAGACGTTATATATTAATACATCTACCGAGGAATCTGGTTTAGAAATAGATTTCGACTATCTGAGACCCTTGGTTAAATATCCAAGTCTTTTATCTCCCCAGAATGAACAAAATAGCTTTAATAAAAAAGAGCGACTCTTACGTTTTCCGTAAGATAATGAATGACACCAATACAACAGGATTACTGAAAACGTTTTTACCCCCCGTCGCGATCTTCCGGCTTTATCTTCCCACATCGAAGCTTCTTAAAGGAGAAAAAATATATCCTCTCTTACCGATGCTCCAATAATAAACCTAACAATGAAACCTCTTCATACATTACACGTTACACAGCCTAATGAAATCAAATATGAGCGCTTCCATCCGTGTACGGAACACACATACATAAAAAAATGCTCGTCGTGTGGGTTTAGAGCAAAATCCCTTGCGAATCACAGACCAGAACAAAAACCACACGTTTAAAATTACAAAGAGGCAGTTTCGTCGACTTGCTGAAAGACATCGTATCTGTGACAGCTGTCTGAACGAGTACAACACGGTTTTCTAAGTAGCACGTAAAGTGGGCCTTTCATTTTTACAGAAGGGTTAGGAAAGGATTTTTGATTATGACTCAGTGAAAGAAAAGTTATGGGTGAAAGGGGAAAGAAAAGTGCCTTATGTAAAAAAAAATTAAGTGTGATGTTCGGGTTATATTTTTGCTTTGCCTTTATAAGGATTTGAGATAGGATTTCATAGAAAGAAAGATTCTCAAATAAAATATAATAGAAACTTATACTATTAATGTTCTTTTCTTGCTTTTGTAATTAAATTTTATTTCAGGGCAAAATTTAATACCATAAAAATCACCCTGTAAACATTTAAATCTACATTTAAAGTACAATTGGACTGATTTGTAGAACATTCAGTATTTACATAGCCGTTATAGCGAAACCAATTAAATAGTTAGAGTGGTCTTATTTCACATAGTAGATCGTAAACAAGGGCCTTTCATTTTTATCCAAAGTTTAGGAAAGGGTTTTTTATTATGACTCAGTGAAAAAAAAATTGGGGTGAAATGAAAATGTGTTATTAAAAAAAACGATGTTTAGTTAATATTATTTTCTTTCCCTTTACGAGGATTTGAGATTGGTTTTAATAAAAAAATGCTTATATATGAAAGTTTATATTATATAAGGGAGAGTAGTATTGATGTCCATAACTAGTTTTTATAAAAATTGTATTTTATTAATTGGATTTTAGAGTAGTGGCAGCTCAGTAGGCAAAGACATCGATCTCATGTAATCGATGCTCAAACCGGTCAAAGATCAACCATGTTCATTAATGTTATAAAATTTATAAAATAGGTTCATGGTTGCAATGTTTTCCAAGTCTCAAACGATACCTCTGGTGGTGACAGGTCAGGCTTGGAAATCTTCTTGATCCTTGATTCTAAATTATACTTCGATTCTTTGTGTAGCCCCTAGGGTGTAATGTTGGCCACCTATATGGCGCTCCCATAACAAAACAACCAACAAATTCCGAGACTTTGAGCAAATGCTTAACAGGCAACTACCTCTAGTTATTTTTGGGTAAAACTTGAAACCATTAAAATAATTCTGTAAACATTTAAGTCTATCCTAAATGTAAGACTTTAGAACACCAAATTCAGATGGATTGATTTATAAAACATAAAAAATATGCATATCTAATACAGTACAACCATTCAAATGATAAGAAGTCTGGTCTCCTTGATTTACCTTTCTGATCGAAAGTTTTCTGGTTTCCCAACAATCGAGATTTGAATCCGTTGGATTTCTACGTATGAAGCGTATTTGAAATTACCATGAACAAGTACAGATATGCAAACGTAGCATCACTAAAAACCACTAATGAGACAGCATTCACAGATATGGACTATACCAGAATAAAGCGCGCCTGAGCACGCCTCAGGAGAATGTTGGCTTTCATTCAAAGGAACAAGAAATATATTAAGTAAATGTATTCTTTATAGCCTTATAATCAATATGGTAAAAACCCTCCAAGCGTTACGCACGTAATTTTCTCCCCAGCCGATGATGTCTTCAATCGGATGTGTACGTATTATGAGAGGATTTAAATAAACTTAAAACATCTTTTAATTAAATGGCTATAACAGTTGTACTTGTAAAAAAAAATTCTGATCTAAATCTAACCTTTCTATTTTTCAAAAAAATATATGTTAGGCAAAAACTATATAATTCGTCCAAATTTTGTCGCCTCACCCCCTGTCTTTCTCTCTCTCTCTCTCTCTCTCTCTCTCTCTCTCTCTCTCTATATATATATATATATATATATATATATATATATATATATATATGTATGTGTGTGTCTATATGTATATATATATATATATATATATATATATATATATATATATAATATATATATATATATATATATATATATATATATATATATATATATATATATATATATATATATATATATATATATATATATATATATATATTATGTGTATATTCATGTAATATATCAAAATTGTTTTTCTTAAAATAGCTATCCAAAATTCTTCATTTTTCCCTTCCTCATTATTGAATACCTAATCTCCCATACGTAAAATGCAAAATAATGGAGTATTTTTTAACTTAAATTATTGTTACTCATTATATAACGCAGGAATAAATGATAATTTCTCTCTGCCAGATTTTTCAGTGATATGTTAAGTCATTCTCGGGAAATGGTATTGCTTCTGCAATAAATAAATTTCTGCATGTCTGTATTCAAGTAGTCTTAAATATTCATGGTTCATTCTTACCTCACGTAATTCCTGATCTAGATTAATTCTTATTAAAAAATCACAGGACTCGCTCACTGTGGAGCTGACATTGCCCGTAAACGTGTCTATTCTTCGGGCATTTTAGGTGGAGCTGTTGCAATGTGAAGATGGTTGGTAGACTGATGCGTTTTTAATATTAAGCAAAAGATGAAGTTCCACGACTCTTTGGATTTTAGTTTTCTCATATCACGACTGTCATTCTTTAACCCCTTGCCTGTGATGCCCGAATGCCGATTTTCAAATGCCCGACCTGAGTTCGGGCAAGCAAAAAAAAATGGTATTTCAATTCCGTAACACCCCAAATCATTTCGTCCAGTGCATAATGTTTAATTTCCCATTTTTCCAATAGATAGAAATACTTTCCTTCAAAAAGTTCGGCAGTTTCGCGCTATTTCTTGCTATTTCTCGGATACTAAAGGATTTGTGAAATTCAAAGGAATCTGAGGGACATGGAATTCATGACCGTTGATATAGATAATAATATTGTTGTATTAGTTTATTATATTTATCTATAAAATTATGTCAGTTGATTTATTTTGCTGTAGTTTGAGCAAAAACTACTCTAGTCCATTAACATTTCCCAAATATGTGAAAATATTGAAAATAGTAGTTATTTCGTTTAAAAATTTTTTTTTTTGAAAAATAATCTATTTTTACCATTTTGATGATAATAACGAACAAAATTAAAGAGGAAAAAAATTCCATTTTTGGAAAATATATTCCAACAAGGGGTTAAAAGCTTCCCTTTGCCCATCAAGTTCAAGTACATTGAATGATAAAAGCTATTCAAGTGTAAGATTTAAAATTACATCTAAATTGTTAGTTCATCCTTACTTTTCTCATATGCTGAAAAAGCACATGACATGTATACATACACATAAATATACAAACATAAATACATATATCTGGGCATATATAGTTTAATCAGTACGATGAAAATGAGTAAACACGTTTTAATTCACCTCAAAACACTAGTAACAAGAAATATTTTTTGGAAAATGCAAGTTATTTATGTTATTTGCTTAAATTTTACATCAGTTTGCGGCAGTGATTTTAAAGAAGGCACTAGGAAGTAAGACTCGTTTTATGAACATGATTCTTCAAATTATAGGTTCCCGTGGGTCGTAAACCCGCGTGTGTAGACGATTTCATTTCTCCTATCTAGCCATCAACCGTGCTCCATTTGATAGATGGCAAGCATAAAATCTTCCTACAGGGTCGTAAAAAAAGTGTTTTGATGTTATTACAGAGGGAGGGGGATTATATATTCCAAAAAGTGTAAAGCAGTTGCTACAAGAAATTTAGAAGATTCATGTTGCTTAATAACGGTTTCAACAGCCATACTGGCGTTCATTGATTGGATTTATGTTTTCGATTATACTGTGTTCTTGAGCACATCAAGTCTTATCAGAAAGTTAAGGTTGTTGGATTATAAAATTTATTATTTCTTCGAAATTAAAAGAATTTAGTTGGTAAAAAAAGTAGGAAAATATTTTGTTTCATATAAAATGAATTTAGAAATATTTATGATCAAAATTTTAATATGCGTAAAGATGCTAAATTGTCATTACACTAAAATAAGGCTATTGTGTAGCAAAAATGCTTATTTTTCTTTCTGAAAATATATTGTACAGAAAATGGTATGAGTCAAATACTGTGGTATTTTTTTAAACTTTTATTAATTTTTTTTCAATTTTATTGTTTGAGGAAATCGTTTTTCTGTAAGGGAGGCAAAGAAACTAGAGTGGTGGATTTCTTCTCAGATTTCGTATTTGTTCTGGGTGCTTCAAGAAAACAGCTAATCCACAGTCACATTCGTTAATAAGTTTTAGAGATATAGCCTTAGCAATCTTTAAAGTGAAAAGAAAATATTTCGTTTCATATGAAATGAAATAAGAAACATTTACAGACGAAAGCTTAATTTGAGTAAAGATATTAAATTTTAACTTCAACAAAACATAATCATTTTGTTACATAAAGGCTTAGTTGTCTGTCTGAAAATATTGCCGCATAAAGAAACTTAGCCAACTAGCTAAGTGGCCGAATGGTCAAAGCACGCGATCACGCGATCCAGACCCGGAGATCGTGGGTTCGATGCTTGACATGGCAGTTTATCCAAAGCACGGATTTTTAATTTAAAAATGTTGTTTGATGTTTCCTTATGTTCTTGAATATTCTAGATCTTTCTTTAATATGTAAATTAGTTATTTCTCGAATGTTCTGTTCGGGTATAAAAGCTGATACCCACTAGTTGTAGACAACTTCTCGATCCTGTAAAGTTGCGAGTTGCTACTTAGCTTCAATAAATTGTTCTGTTAAGTTAAACGGTGTGTTCATTCAAATCTTCGAGACAATATATTGCACATAAGATTTTACTTTTCAAATAGTCTGGCATTTTTTTTTTTTTACATTTTATTACTTTTTTTTCCAATTTTGATCCAATTTTGATGTCTGAGAACATTTTTAATGTAAGGAAGACAAAAGCTCCAGGTTGTAAATTTCTTCCTAGATTAGCTCTTTGTTCTGAGTATTTCGAGAAAAGTATTAGCAAATAATTTAAACCTTCGGTACCGTAGTTAGTGGTTTCATATCCCACTGTGGGATGGATACTCGTAGCCGTTCGGAATCGGCTTTAAGTAGCAGGTCCTTGGCTCATTAGCCGTCATGTAGCAAAGAAGTATACCGTGGCGCTCCAAATCAAACCAATAATCACACTCGTTTATAGTTTAGGGTTATATTCCTTGTTACTTTGAGTAGTGAACTCACATTTGTGTTACATGTGAAGAAAACCAAGAAAACCCCTCTCAGTTTGTCCGATTAATTCGTCAGGTAATCATCACTGAATGCAAAGATTTGCAGTTCAAAATCTTCATCTAAACCCACTCGGTTATAGTTGGTTCATTTTTTAAAATTCAATATTAATTGTTTATATTTATTAGAGAGTTCCCTAAAGTCTGGAAAGAGTGTGAACGTAAATGACATTATTCATTGTGGGAATAAATATTTTAATATAATAAGGTGGTATATATGACAGAGACTTGTGACAAAATTGTTGATTATGGGAATAAATATTTTATATTGTAAAGATTATATGACAAAGGAATTGGCAGACTCGTGAAAGAACACTTTTTAATTAGGTTAATAGTTATTCTAATACCGACTTTCCCTGATGGTTTCAAATTACAGCCTTTTCCGGATAATTAAATCACTAGTCGTCGAAGCATTAAAATTATATACATAGATTTTAAAACAACAACAACAACACGAAGTTAAAATGTGGGCGACATTTAATTGCACCATTTTTTTTAAACATCACAGTTAACGGTGACATCTACCTTAACCTGTTGCAAACATTTCTAGTGTCATAACAGTTGATGAGGTTGGGGTCATAAATGATGTCTATCTGCAACAAGACGGTGCTTCTCCTCACTTCTTTGGTGAGAGATGGATTGGCCGTAGAGGAGCCATATGTTAGCATTTTAAGATCTCTTGACATCCTGGGACTACTGGCTATGGGGTCATGTTAAAACACTAGTATACGCTGACAGACTAGAAATATTACAAGCTAAAACGTAAGATCCGTCATGAAATAAAAAACGTTTCTCAGGAAAACTGTCGTAACGTCATTCTTGGCTTTCCAAAACCAAAGAAAACAAAATAAATTAATTACAAAAATAAAACTAAAAATAAATAAATATATGTGCAACAAAAAGCCTTATCTGCCTATCTGAAAATATGTGTACAGAAATTTTTATGCGTCAAATACTAAGGCTTTTTTTTTACCTTTTATTATTTTGTTTTAAATTTTGGTGTTCGTGGACATTGTTTTTGTTGTAAGGGAGACAAAAGAAACACGGCGGTGCATTTCTTCTCAGATTTGATGTTTTATTCTGGGTGTTTCGAGAAAACAGTTAATCGATAGTCTCTCTCATTTATAAAGTATAGAGTTATATAGCTTGACACTCTTTAAACTTAAAAGAAAACTAGGCTACCCGACAGCAGTTGTCCTGTTTTAACTCTATAAATTCAAAAACTGTAAAATGTTTTTTAAAAAAATTATAAATTGGACCATTTTGATGGAAAAATAATCAAAAACTTTATTTTAAAATTACATGTCGTGACCATGCGTACTGTCATAATTAGGCTAAATTAAAATTCCCACGTCGTATGTACGGGGATTTGATCCTGGGATTTCTCGTACCGAAGCCCGTTGAGCTGACTACTGTACCACAGGTACGTTGACAGTGAAGGGCTTCAAGCGGCATTATAATAATCTCAATAAGCGCGCAATTCTGGATTTTTATTATAAAAGCATTTTATATTGGATCAAATTGTGAATATAAAACATTCTCGAGTCATCTTAATTACATGTACAAAATTTCATCAAAATCAGTCTAGCCGTTTAGGAGGAGTTCTATTACAAACACACGAACAGAAGAATTTTATGCATAAAGATATTTTGCTTCATATGAAACGAAATAAGAAATATTTACAGACAAAATCTTAGTTTGCGTAAAGATATTAAACTTTAACTTCATTAAAATAGGGTCATTTTATTGCAAAAATGCTTATTTATCTGTCTGAAAATATATTGCACAGAAGATTTTATTTTTCAAATAGTTAGGCATTTTTTTCCTTTAACATTTTATCAAAGAATATTACTTTTTTCTCCAATTTTGATGTTTGGGAAAACTTTTGATGTAAGTTAGACAAAAGTTTCAATGTTGTGAATTTCTTCCTGTTAGACGTTTATGGTGCACAGTTGTAAATGTAGCTATAAATTAAAACTAATACTTCCCTCTTTCCTTTGCAAGTTTCGACAATAAAATATTTCTTTAATTAAAAAAGCTTTTGCAGTTTACTTTTTTTCAACACTTTCGGAAAACCCTGCATTTAAGTACTTAGTAGATAGAAATATTTTGTTAAATATGACAATAATCTATGAAGCATTATGAAGTTGTGTAGTCGGTATTAATGTATTGTTGCAAAATTCTCGCGTAAAGTTCGCTGATTGAATAGACTTTGGCTAAGACAAAAACAATAACAATTTATTAACACGCCAAATGCATCACAATTACAGAAGATGGCGATAAAACTTGGCAGCCGTTTGGCGAAATTTTTTCAGAGCAATACGGAGAGCATTAACACAGGTCCTATTTTCACCAGACCTGAGGGAGAACTCACTTTTAACGAGAAATCAAGGCCCCTTTATATACCTTTCAGGTTTCTTGAAATTTCCACAAGCCTCTAGTAAAATCCAGAGACTGGGTCGACAACAAATGTCGTTAAATTTGGCGATATATATATCGCCAAAACTTGGCGCCAAAAATGAGTCTCCCAAAACTTCGCCAAGAAGCCAAAATCTCGCCAATTTGGCTAGATACCATACAAATTACATGTTTACAGCATTCTTAACAATATCAACAGCAGTATATGCTCCGGCATACTCCCTTAAAGTTCGTAAGGCATTTCCATTACGACGGCCGTACATCAGGTATATGTCGCAAAAGTCACGAACGGAATACATGTCCACCATACAAAGACTACCGATAGCTGCAAGATGCAGCCTTTTAAATACCAGTTCAACCGCGGCTTAAAGTTATTCCATGGCGTGAGTGCATGCATGATGCAATTAGCGCGGCCAACGTTTTAAACATTATCGTCTTGAAAGATAAGCAAATACTGTTGTTGATATGTCCAATAAAGCATTTTTTTACACTGGCAGTGACGTCATACTTTGTTTGTCGTATTTTTCAACTATGGAACTCTTCTTTGGGCAGTTTTTATGTACTCCCAACGAGGAATCGAGCTGTGCAGAGTTTATGCGATCGTTTTGGGACAGCCTGTAATATGTGAATTTAAATAGACCTTCTTATAGTAACGTAATAGAAAAATTTCAGTTCATTTAATTCTCTGGAGCAAAAGATTTAAAATTTATTCTGTTGCAACTTTACTTTTTTTATCATTTAAAACATACCTCGGATTATATCTTTGAAAAAAGGGAAGCGCATTAAAATACATTCTTTTCGAAAGTTAAAAGAACTAATCTAAGATATAAATTAATGATAGAATTTATTTCACAGATGTTTTAAATGTTTTAGATGAAATTCTTGTCAGTTTATTTTGCATTTGCATTTTAAATTCCTATCTAAGTCTAGATGGAAAGAAATACTAATTACTTTTTATTCAATTTAATTTTGAATTTGTCTATTGCTGAGTAGAAAGTTTAGACTACTTTATCGCTGCTTTTGAATAAAAAATTCTATACATCTCTTCCTTAGATATTTTAACAGAGGATGTATTTTTAATGCCTAACTTCCGATGATGAAATTAGAAACTTTTAAGAACGTGACTTCTTCAAATTAAAAGAGTCCGTTTCAGTAATTCAATTTAGGTATTTTCCTTTTTATGTTATTTTACTGCTGCCACAAAAATTTGTGCAAGCTCCTTAAATATCTTTTGCCCAAGTCACCATTCAAAGAGACTATTGCTAATTAAATCTCTTGACGCCAGCGTTTACATCTGGCTGCTTCAGCTTAGATTAACAAAGTGAGACACTTTCTCCATCTCATCCATGAAATGATATTCTTCATACCCTTTTTCCACTACGAAAATTATTAAAGAAATTATTTAAATTTGCTGAGTATAACAAGTCGTCTCGAAATGAAAGGATTAAAGGATGCATGCTGAAAACCGCATGATAAATAGGAAATATTGCAGCTAAAAATTTCGCTTAACGCGCATTAACAGGAAATTATGCTTTTAAAATTTACAAAAGATTTAATCAGTTAACAGCTATAGTGAAAGCAGTAAAAGGAAATATTTTCTAAAGTTCTTTTAAAGTGAATGCGCTTTAATGGCAACAATGCTTTATTTCAGTATTTTAAGTCCAAACAAAATATCTAAGCATCCAAACTGAACTAATTTTGGTTCGATTGAAGAACAGGGTTCCCCCACCAACTTCACAATAAAGTTTAGCATGGTGTTGTGTCCAAACAGTCTGTATCTATATTTTAGTAGATGCAGACATTCTGGTGGTGGAGAGTTCTGAAGAACCATTACCTTTTACTAATTCATTGAGATATCTTGAACTGTATTCCATTAGAAGACATGCTGCTAGGCAGTTTAGGCTAGTTCTCTCTAGTCATCCCTGGTATCAAGCAAATTGTCCTGGAGGATCCCTTGCTATTGGTTGAAAAAGATATGTTCATACAACACTTTCCCAATTTTTTAGTGGGCACTTGAAAGAACTTACTTTCGAGAGAGCTCTCAAAATGCACCCGAATTGCCCTAAATGTCAAAATGAACCGGCATTACCGGTACATATCCTTGAGTACCTGTGGTTGTCCTTGAGGGCCTATACAGGTCTCCTATATAGGACTAATTTTCGATTTTCCGAAAGTAAATGGACTCGTGGACCTCGTCTAGTATATTCCTAGACATGGAGATTAGAAAGAGAGAGAGAGAGATTTTAATTTATATTATGTTTGTATCTAGCTCTCATTGTGGAACCCATTTCTTATATACAAAATGCGTGTAATACTTTAAAAAAATAGATATAATGAACCATTAATGGTTCACTATGGTTAATTTTTAATAATTTTGAGCTGCTGGCTTTCTAAACTGTTGAGGGATTAATTGCCCATAAATATCCGACCAAGGGAGCAAAGATTAGACAAAGCAAGGGATACAAAGATTAGACGAAATACTTTTGTGTTTTAGTAAACATCGCCAAATATGCCAAAGGGCACTCTATTATTCAGTATTACAGTAATTTTAGTCAAATGTGTATGATTGTGTATTTAATTTTGGATGTCTCAATTGTTTAGATTATTTGGTAAGAGACTAGAACTGAGTACCCCCGCCAACTTGGTAATAAAGCTCTCAGCATGGCAGTCTAATATTTATTTCACTTCTTATACTTCTTATATATTCTAATATCTATATTTGATTTATACTATTTTGGTATCCGGCTCTACTTCTTCAACTCTTCTGTCATGTATTAAATGTGCCTAGTTCTTATTGGATATTAATTTTGCAAAGTTACGTCTATTGTTTCCTGGTTAATTATCTCAATTTTACCAAAAATTTAAACCGGTTAAACTCGTATTCTTCATTTTCGTTTGGATTCTGCATTTTACTGCTTGCATTCTTTAATAGTTCGCTATGGATATATTTTAATAATTAGGAGCTATTATGAAACTATTAAAGGATTAAATGCCTTTATAGGTTGTTAAATTATGAATATCAGTTAAGTCAGTGATTTTGATTAAGTAAAATTATATAATTGCATTATATTGGTGCACTCTTTATCCATAACATTCAACAAAAGTGCAAAGGGATAGCCTGCTCTAAGGAATACAAGATCTCATAGTATCATATGTCACATATAAACTGAATGTTTTTATTACGGTTAGATAGTAAAATACTTTTAGATCGTTGTAAAAATAATGTTACGTTGGCCTAGTGTTTGAGGAAGAAGAAATTAAAACTCATTAAGAAACACATGGACAAACATGTCTTGATTAAATGAATTTATACAATTAAATAAATGCCTAAGGAATACAACTGTAATCAACTTATCATTTGTAGATATCGAAGACTGCTCTCGAGTCGGTGCCGGCTCCAAAAACAATATGGCGATGATTTTTCTCAAAAAGTCTATTCCTGAAGCCGCGGATACCAGCAGCGTTCACCTTTTTCTTACCTCTGGTCACAATCTTGTTCTCTAAAAAAATCAGACTGATTCGCAGAGAAAAAATAGGGGTCCATTCCAGAACGACGGGGAGTCAGAAACCCACAAACCAACTGTCAATTCTATTGGTTGGGAGAAATCCGAAGTTTCTTTCTAGTTCAAAACGGTCCTGTTCTGGTATGTCTTTCATGATGACTCACGGGAAGATGTAGAAAAAGCTGAACCGAATGTAACTTATTGTTACATTCGTGTTAGTTTATATATCAGTACATATGAAGATTAGATTCTTAATTTAAAGTAAAATTTATGAATTAAGTAAAATGTTAAAATACTTCTCACTGTATCACATAATGATGTCATATATATGCTTAGAGTGTTTACAGAGGTTAGTTAGTAAAATACATTGAGATCGTGTCCAAAACTGTTAAAAATGAAGGACAAATAATTTGGTGGGACTTTTAGAAACTTTGCAAACTTAATAATTGAATTTTGTTTTTACTGATCGTAATTTATGAGCTTAAGCATTCAGGAGACCAGAAAATGGATACAAGTTGTAGCGTACTGGGGCTCTGAGCCGGAAAAAGGATAGCGGAGGCCTACGTACAGACTAATGATATTTATTTAGAAACACAATATTGAAGTTATGATAAATACAGATGAAACGATGAATATCTACAAATCAAAATGATGACCGTTGCAGGAATCAGCTTCCTAGTCCTTGGAGAGAAAAAGAAAAGGGGGGAGGACACTCAGTCTCTCGCTTGGACGTTCTAGGCCGAAAGGAGACTCGATCGGTCAGAAAATTCTGTTTGGGCCCCAAACTCTGGTCTTTTTAAGTCGTCGTCTCCGCAAAATGTCCCTCTTAGCTGATCGGGCAGCTGGTTGATGAAGTGGTGGGGAAACCGCTTGCAGACGGGAGCAATCTCTCCGATCATTAATCGATGTCCCTGAATAAAACCTTGGAGAACAAGGTAGGAAAGTATTGTTGCTTCCCTTACAATGTAGAGTATTTCTGTCGTGTGAGACTCTTTCTTCGGGATGCCATTGAAACGAACACTGGAAACACTTCTCCAGCATCCCAATGAATTTCTCAGACAGAATAATTTAAATGGTCCTCGGTGTTAACAATCCCCTATTCAGCATCATATTCTGCGCGAAACAACGTCCTTTCCTTAGGTAAAGGCTCAGTTCAAATGCTCACAAAAGGCCCGTTCACTATTTACACTTTATGCAGTTTTTTCTCACGGTCGTAGATAAGTCTGTATCTGGAAATTTAATGTAACGAGAATACGTTACAAGGTGAACTATATTGGTCAGCAATTCAAATAACACAATTCGTTCTAAATCTCACATAATGATGAAATACTACCGAGAAAGCAAATTTATAAGCGCTGTTTGAAAAATTATAAAGTGTCAATTCAAAAGAAAAATATATAAATAATAAAAATTATTTGACAATTTTGTAGGTTGTTTATAATATTGCCATTTACTTACTCACGAAAGGAAAACTTGTTTTAAGAAAACATAAAATTTCTTCTAGATACTTTTTAATGGTATAAAAAATGATATACCACGCGTTAAAGCGTTAAAGAAACATCAAAATTGCTAAAATTTTTAGCGACCTAAATTGAGGTCGCGACCAACAGTTTTTTTCTGAATTTGAAAAATTTTTATAATTATCCGTCAGTACATGAGGAGATATTTAATATCAAATTTATTTCGTTGAAAAAATGATAAAGTATACTTAACTTTCACGGTCAATTTATATTGCTAATTGTTTCAAAACACACTTTATCTGATCCTGTGTGGAAAATCTACAAAGAATAAGGAAATGGAATTAAAAAACTTTTATTAAAGTTAGTAATCCTCTTTAGTAGTTTCTACCAAATAATGTGTTCTACAATCTGAATGACATCTAAATTAGTGTAATTTTGCCAAATGACTAGTGTATTCAATGACGACTATCAAGATAATAGCTTGAAATTTAAATGCTTTTAAAAACTGAATGTCATATGTCCGGTTTTAAGGTCTTCTCTTACAAAGATATAATGGATTTTTAGTACCTCTTTTTTAACTAGTTTTAAAGTAGAATCTTTTTCCCTTGTGGTATTAGTTATAACTTGCACAAATAACTGTGGTTAAAATTTCATTACGTATTTAAAATAATTGGCTATTAGAGTTTAAGTAGTGCTAAAGAGCATATTATAGAGAGTTTAAAGAATTTCATCTTTATTTACTATGTAAAGCTGTAATACTCAAGATACTCCTGAAATTGAGATTTAAGTCAAGTGCATTTTAGGCAGATTAATTGCAGTAAAACAATTTGATATGCACACTACTTCCTTGTATGTCTTTATATCATACATCTTTTTTTTCTTTTGTATTTTGCATCATTAGAACTATCATTTACATAATGTCTTCAACATTCAAAAAAGAATTTGCTTCTCAAAATCACTGTATTTTGAATAGAGCTTAAATATTGGTCTGTGGTGAAACTCTAAAGTAGTAATATTTAGAGACTAATGGTTACAGATATTTCGTTCTACACCACTTCCTTCACTTTGTACCAATAAGTAATAAACATTATAAATTTAAAATTAGTACGTTTTTATTTTTCTTTTCAAAAACTGGACTTTAAGGCATTGTTTCAACTGCTTAAAAAGCATTATTACCAATGTATATGAATACGTCGATATCTTTGTTACATTGAAGCTGACCGATAACGATAACATCCATCTTTTTGAGAATTTCCTTATATAGAGTGCGATTTTCAGCTAGGTATTATGATAGTGATAAAATCAAGCTATTAACATTATGGGTAATCTTTCTTTGACTTATATCCCACAGCGTTTCTATACTAAAATATTTTGAATTGTATTTGTATTTTAAATTGGAATTTTTTATTATATAGAGTGCAGTCAAAAGGGGGAAGGTGCAGAGTTAGATGTTATATTAGTACAAAATCAAAAATGTCAACATTTACATGCAATCGTTTTTCAGCATTGTCTCACAGAATTAATAACGTTATTTAAAAAAAAATTTACATGGATTTTAGATAGCACTTAAAAAAGGATGTATACATCTAGGCATTATAACAGTATTTAATACAAAATATCGATAACCTACTTTTAATATATGTCAAAGGGTTTTGAGTTATGTGATATACAAACGTATGTACGTAATATCCCTTTTGGTAATATCCTTTTACAAATCTACTTATTTAAATATGTGGATATTAAATGACTCATAACTAGTTTAGGAATGGCTAAAATGAATACTTAAAGTTTTAGAATTAAAATTTTCTTGTATTTACATACAGATGTAACAATTAAGGTGTTTAAAATTCAGTCAGCTATGGTAAAATGAACATTTTTCTTGACATTTAAGCTCTGAAATTTAGCATGATTACAATACTTTGTACAATGACCGAATGGTTAGGATGCTGGCCTTCGGTACAGTAGTTTGGGGGTCCGAATCCCACTGTGCACGGATGGTCATAGCCATTCGAAATAGGCTTTAAGCAGTAAGCACCGGTCACATTAGGCCTTGTGTTGCAAAAAAATACCGTAGCACTCAAACTAAACCAAACCTTTTATTTCATACAAGGAAGAAAAAAAGTACAAAGTTAAAGCATATGATTGTTATGCATTTCCTAAAGGTAAGAAGTTTTATTCTATAATTAATAAAAAGCCTTCATAATTATTTTCAGTTTTAATAATCATCAATTTTATCATTAAATTTTATGTAAATTACATTTTAATATCATATTTTTTAAAACATTTAAATAAAATTATGATTAAAATCCGTGTCACTTAATAGAAGTTAATGACACTTATTAGTAGTTTGATTATAAATGAGAGTAGAAATATCTTCTATTTAAAAAAGCATTTACTTTTTTTAGATAAAAAATATATTTACATTTTAGGAGAAATCAATACTTAATTTTATATGTATGTATATTGTGCTTTTAAAAAAGTATTGTTTTACTTTATAAAGCTAATTTTTTATTTTTATTTTAAATTAGAGGCTCTTATTAAGAACTTAGAAAAAAAATTTTCTAAACAGAAATGAAACTTTAATTTATACTAAGTCAAAAATAGGCTGCTATTACTTTTGCTAAGACTTTTCAGCTTGAAAGTACTTGCATCTTTTTAAATATTAAATAACTTAATAATTGATTCGAATTCCGAAGAAGGGGGCTTTCAGAGGTTTCACATGGTTCCACGGAGAATCCCTGTACTAGATTTATTTAGTATGGACGCCATTCGTGAATATACGTGTCGTGTTTAAATAGTCCTTGCTAAGCATTTTATATATAAGATACAACAAATAAATTTATTTTTATTTAATACTGTTAAGTTTACATTTAAAAAAGGTACTACATTATACATAAAATTTTAACGATCAAGAGCCAACTTAAAATTTATCCGATATAGTGATTTTTTTTTATTTTTATATAAAAAAATTCTAGTAAGTGTCTTCTGTTATCATTTGGGAAAATTATTTCCAATTTTCCTTGAAAGTTCATGATATCCTTCTACGGCGCCAAGTTTCTTTCGCCCTAAGGCGCCGGGGTGCCATTGAACAAAGCACTCAGTGGCACTTTCCAAGGAGAGAAATCTTACGACGTAGACAGCTAATTCTCCCCCACCCCTATGAATTATACACACCAGCAATATCCTTCTTACATTGCTTTCCATTAGTCAAATGAGTATCCATTCCCATTATTAGGGTTTGCAGGCGGGAGATCTGGTGACCCGTCCCTCTAGAAAATCGACCAAATGTGTTTTGATACCCTATCGCTCACTATTAGATAACGAGAAGAATCGTCGAAAAATTCCTCAAAATTAAATAAGGAAAATATTAATTACTCAGAAGGGGGATAAGTTATTAACATTATTATGAAATAGCTTTATGTATAACTTCAAATACTCATTACATAATAAATAGAGGTCAGATTTAGAAATCGAAATCTATCTGACATCGTATTTAAATATACAATCCTAATTACTTTTCAGTTTTGTTTTACAAAATATAAGAAACTGCTGAATCTGTCTACCAAATATGTTTTGGTTTGTTTGGAAGCTCTACAGTCTACAGTTTTGTTACATGAGGGCTAATGAGACACGGACCTACTGCTTAATGCCGATTCCAAACGAATACGAACATCCACTCCATCAGCGGGGTTTGAATCCACGAACTCCAGTACTGAAGAGTAGGCTCTACTATTTGGCTATCGTTCGGCCCAAATGTGTTTTGATACCCCATCGCTATCTATTCGTCGAAAAATCGAGTTAAAATTACATAAGAATGATATATTCAAAATTAAGAGAGGGGTATAAGTTGACGTTATTTAAGAAAAACATAATATGAATTCAAAATAGCCAATACATGCAAAATGATTAGACGTTTGTAGTAAAATTACGTTTATAGGAAGAAATGATAGTTAAGGCAGTGTGAATAATAATGTTAGAAATCAAGTATAAAGTAAAAGTATATAGCATTTTGAGGACACATCTGAGATATTAAGATTGGCTTAATTTGAGCTTGAGCACTATAGTCAATATTTTGTAACACGAACCATAATAATTAGACCAGAACTTACTGCTTAAAGTCTATTTCTAATGAACATCCATACGATCAGATCTGAGCCCACAGACTCGTTATTTATACTAAAGAAAGATAAAATTTGCTAATGCATTATATTATAAGTAGAATAAAGCCTGTGCAGTAGAATATTTTTTTAATTATAAAAGCAAAGAGAATACAGGCACATACTAAATTAAACATAAAAGAAAACATCTGTTCTGTATCCTCGTATCGAGCTACAAAAAGAAGTAGCGTATAAATAAACTAGTTTACAGGTATTCCACAAAGTTATCTATATAAAAAAGGCTATTAGTTTCTTTGATTGTATTTTATACAAATCCACACGGTGTGGCTATAAGAGTAAAAAAAAAAAATTGCAGTCATTCTTTGATACCGGTCTTTGCAAGTCAGTGTCGCTGTTAAAACCTCTTCCCATCCTATCACATGAAACAACAATATAACTGAATTTAACATTGTTAGTAGATGAGAAAAAGCGATACACACAGCTTATTATTGAATTTTTTGAGACAATAGATTTTCTTAATATCGATTTCTATAAGGGAATTTACGGTTATGCTAGTATAATGATATTTGCTTCTTGCTCAGCCTTTGGTGTGGGTATAAGTATTTAGTGACAGCACGTCATCTTTTAGTACCTTTCGAAAACTATTTAAATTTTGAACAAATTTGACTTATGAGAATACTATTTATATGTTTAGTATAGTTTATTAGTTATGTTTATTAGTAATAGTTAATTAGTTTTAGTATGTTATAATTACATTAAATTCCATAAAATTTTCATAAAGCAATATTAAACTTATAACCTGCCTTGATAAGTTAATAAGGGAACCAAAATTCAGCAATCATTAGTAATAACTTGGAAGGCTAACTAAGTTTTTATTTCAGCCCTCGGTTTCGTACAACATTCATGATGGCTTCTAAATAGAATATTTCATTTTTTTATGCATAATATGTTTTAAAACAATTTATGAACTATTTTATTTTTAGATAAATTACTGTGTTTTGTTCTGGCTATCCTATTTTGTTACATGGTAAAATTCATTAGTAGCATTATTGCATTGCTCTCTGTCGCCAACGAGTAACATCCGTCATTCTATAATAATAAGTAATAAGATGAGATGAAGAGGTTTTACTATAAACAGTAACTGTCTGGTGTCATCAAAGAATTTCTAACATTTTTATAAATCTATGACAGACTGCGTGGATTTGTATAAAGCTCATCTCTTACGCACATCCTCTTATATATATATATATATATATATATATATATATATATATATATATATATATATATATATATATATATATATATATATATATATACATATATATACATATATATATACATATATAATATATATATATATATTCATATATATGTGTGTGTGTGTGTGTGTCATGTTTAAAAATGGGGATTAAGAAATAAGCGAGTTATAATTAAAAAAAACGATAGCGTAATAAGAGAAAGACACCCTCGAACGGAACTATACAGAGTAAAGAAACCGACGCGGAAGTACACATAGGAATTTTGCTTAGGTAGCAACGCCAAAAAGGACAGTTCTGATATGGAACTCGGGCTGATAACATCCTCCAAGCTTGTTGTGGTAAAGTATGAGAACAAAGAATTTCTAAATGGCATAACCATGGACAGAAGGATTACAATAAAGAAGCTTTTATATATGAAATCAAATGTGTCTTCCTGCCTTAACTACTAGTCCAAGTCATATATATATATATATATATATATATATATATATATATATATATATATATATATATACTTTTAGTGAATAAGGTTTTATGATTACATAATATTTTATACAAACAAATAACTTTGAATACTATTAATATAATGTATAATATAACCATAATTTGGTCAAGATCGTGGATTCTTATTTAATTTTATTTGTTTTGAAATTTTACAGCTAGTTTTATTTGCCTGAGGCCTCATTATGTCGGGACCAACTTCTTAAAATCAATTTATGGAAGTAGTAAATATATTTACTTTCAATGGGATTGAAACATCTATAAACTCCCATAAAGACAGGTAGAGACTTGCCTACCCGGCTATCGTTAGGCAAGAGGTATTTATAAAAAAATTAAACAAAGCGTTAAGAAGCTTAAAAATATGTTCTCAGTAAGTAAGATTTATTGCAAATGATCAAATACTCAATTTTTATCTGCCCAAACCCCTTTAGTTGAAGCATGGACAATTGACAGTCCATGTACCCCAAGCGGTCCACGGCGGATTCATAAAACTTATAATTGAAAGAAATATTGCATTTCTCATAGTAAATATAATACTATTCGATCAATTTACTATTCATTATTATAGCTATTCATGAACAATTATAAATTTCAATTTCTCTATTGTTAATTTATGAGTAATAAGTATAAAAAATTTTACAATAGTGTATTGTTTTCAATATTCACCTTAAATATATGCATACAGGTATATACATACATAGACTTCGACCCGCCGATATAAGAGGGACTTCCCTTGCAGCCTTCAGAGCCTTTAGGGTTGCATAGGCCTACGTTAGAGAAATCCATTAACGTCAGTGCCAATTCCAGTTGTATTACATTTTCTGGAATCTATGGATTGGTCTACGAGCTTAATCAAGACGATGATAGGCTTGAGACCTGCAAAGCCTTTTGTGAGCATTCTGTTCAATACCTTCAAGCCCTGAGATCCAACCCCTCGGTAACTAAATCATTGGAGTCCAATTTACAAGAAAGGCAGCGGAATGTAATTTCGTCTCCCTATGCTGAAACTTAGTTATACCCTGAATGCACGGCTCTAAATATTCCCCCATCTCCTGCGTTGGAGCAAGATATTAGCAACAGAAAATTTATATTCCGGTGGAGATAGAGATTAGTAATTTTTGCTCTGGATAGGAGAAAAAATATTGAAATTCCAAATTTTCATTTCGGAAAAGTTCAACAGAGCTTATTTAATAATACATTTTTATATATTGTCAAAACTTATTACAAAATGTTATAAAACATTCAGTGTTTCTTTGGTGTATATTTCAACTTATTTCAGAAAATTAAAAATCGCCTATCTTCCTGCAAGTTTAGTCCTACACTGCCTATGTACAACTGAACTCGAAGGGAGATTCTATTTGCTTTATCAGGAGATTTAAGACATAAGGAGTAACAGAAAAATAGAAAATGTATAACTCATTTCTTACTCAAATCAAGTCAATTAAATAGTGATGTAATATAAAAATTGATAAAAATCTATTAAAAACCTTTAATGACTTTAATCGAATCCATTTTAGTTTAAACTTTAGTTGAATTTTAATATTCGCATGTCAATTAAATCAAATTTAATAATAAATTTTTACTAATTTCTTATTAAATTTACTATAATGAAGGCAAATGAACAGAATAAATAATTATCTTTAATTGTTACACTCTGTTTTGCCAGAGAATAAAAACGTAATCCCTAAGTAATTCAAAGAAAATGTTATGACATAATTTGTCTAATACAACCAAATTTAACATCACATTAAACAATAACTTATTAATTTCAAAACTTTTGAAAAGAATATCGAAAAAAATTGAGAAAAAAAATTCAGTGGATAACCAAAAAAGAACAGTTTAATCAATTTCCAAGATTTCGTAGGAATGATTAAAAAGTATAAGGATAAATTGGCATGAAAACCATAGGAGAGTGTTGAGGCCACAAATTTTGCTTGTTATATGCTGGGTTAGCTTCAACAGGTTTCGATTGAAAAAGGCAAACTTTACAGAGCTTCAAAGATTGCTTGCGTCAAAAATTAGTAATAGATCTAAAATTTTGGGGTAAAATTCACATATAAAATTCACTCCACGCTACTCCCTTTATTTTTAAGTTAGCTTATTTAAACACGGTGAAACGTGAAAACTAATAACGGAAAAGTGAACTGATGTGCGTAAATTAAAGGCGAAATAGATTTTTTAGTATCAAATAGCGCAGAAGTATATGAAGTTATTAAATTAAAGCCATATCATTATTAGAGTGTAAGAGTATGGGAAAAGTTAAGAAAAGCAGAATTCAAAACATACATGGAATTTTTTGATAAGTTAGCTTCGAGTACACCTATATAGAAGACAGAAATGTCCATTTGCAGGTGACTGGCAAGAAAAATTTGCCTTAGTTGGAAATATAATCCTCCTTGACTAAAATGCAGGATATGAATTCTCAGTGCATAATTACGAGTTTGTCAAGGAGTTCTCTATGTATAGTGTTCTACTCTTGCTGTTCTCTGAACTGCATGGTCGTGGCTGGATTCTGGTGATGAACTGCCAAACGGTTCCCAAGAGTGGTCGAATAGATTTAGGTCCGGATACCTTGCGGGAAAATCCAATCAATCAACAGACTTAGTCTCCTAGGAATATGCGACATCTCCTATTCAATGAGAGGCAGCGTTGTCGTCCATGAAGAGAACTGAGGACCTAAAGCACCCCTGAAAAGACGTATGAAAAATGAATCTCTGTAGAATCTCTGAACTTTCTTAGAAGAGATAGACGTCTGTATAGCTACCAAGCATTATACCTTCCTAAACGAGAATTCTGTGACCTCTTCCGATAGCGTTAGAGGAGATAATTACATCCCAGCTATCTCCAAATATGCTTGCTTACGCCAGGAGTTTGACTAAAGTGGCTGTCATTCTCAAAGAGCACTTGAAGCCATTGCTGATCTGACCTGTTGTGTTCACTGCAGCACGTAAAATTCGACGAACAAGGGTTAATGGCACCACACACTCTATTGCCTGTCGTTAAAATACACGGCCTATGTTAATCCTGCTGATAACGGTAAAACGAGATATCTATCGTTAGTAGTTTGCAGCATTATCTTCTATTGTCTGTCTTTTCTTGCTTGTTGAACAATGTATCTATCGGTTGTCTGCACCATAATTCCTCGTGGAAGCTAACCATAAATCTGACCGACAAATGTGACATTAGTAATTTGCAAATGCTTTCCAAATTTGTAATGTCATTCTTGTAAGCACTACCGTACTCCTTATTCACACTCGTAACACTTTCTTATACTTCCTAATTAATCTGCCTCTAGTAAAATCATCCAAATGTGATTGACAGGTATGTTTGTTTGTCATATCATAGTTATTTGACGCTAGCAATCGACTTTGAGAATTTCCACCTTTCACATAAATGTCAGCATTTATGTAAAACGTCGAAATTAAATTTCGAAATTTCAACATGTAAAATGAACTTTTTGTCGCTCTACAATGCATGCATACCCTATCGTTTCTAACTTTCTTCGATCTCCCGAAGAGACTTTAGTTCCGATATGCCTTCTCATTCCACAGCTATGCTAATTTTCCCACTTCGTCCACTTCTAAATCTAATAATATTATACTAGATTTGTAATAAATATAACAATGTAATTATTAGATGCACCCATTATATTTAATAATATATATATATATATATATATATATATATATATATATATATATATATATATATATATATATATATATATATATATATATATATATATATATATATATATATATATAACGGGTATTTTAAGCCATAACAAATTTAGAATGGTATCATTCATGCAGTCGTAGTCCAAAAGGAAAAAAAAATTGAAAATAAAAATATCAAGTTTATTCAGACAATCCATCCCCGATACTCTCCTCCGAGACGTTTTACGGTCGCTTTTATAGTAGTGCACCAGCCAATGGTTGTGTTAAAAGTTAGTCACGTGAGGGACAGTAGAAACGAAGCTAAGTTGCGTAAAGAATTTATATAAGAATAATTTAGCAAAGCAGAAATTAATTTTGGTATTTTTGAAGTAAATGTCACCACTGTTAATTCAGAAACAAAGATATTTCGACATAGATTGTAATTTTAAGGAGAGAATTGCCCGAAATGTATTTTAGAATACAGTTATATTTAAATTAGCTTTGGTTAAAAGATCAAAGTAATATCCATTTAATGCATTTACACATATATATTTATGTTTTATAATTGATGAATACATATCCCCTATATAATAATAGTTTAAGTTGTCTGTCCGTTTGTCCTCGAATTTAGGAAGCGGTTGGACGACCTTTAATGAATACAGCATCCATATTGGATTTTTGATGAGTTAATATTTTTGATGAGATAGGATATTTGATGATTTAGAATTCAAAGCATGTTCGAAAACGTTCGAAATCCACCCCTTCCCCCTTTTTCGAGCTTTTAATGCCATTATTTCAAGCTCTATTGTTCCCGGTTAAGAGCAGGAGATTACGTTTATCAATTTATCACATAATAAATAGGTAAAAATAACATTGTTTTAGCATTGTGTTGTCATTTTTTTAACCATTTTATTTAACCATTTCTTATTTGAAATTATTTAAAAATCATCTGCAGTATTTTCGTACGTTTTACCACTGAACTTAGATATTACATAACTAATTTTCTTTTATATTTGTCTTAAATACTAGATTAGGTACATAAGTGATAATTTTAAATTTAATCATCGATTATTTTTTATTGCAATGAAAGTTTTATCACTGGTATTAACAACAAATTCTTTTCATAAAATCCTAGGAGTCTATTTCGCGGACTAATAAATATATGGAGGTTAAGTTTTCTAGCTTTGAAAATTAAGAAGTTTGTTCGTTTTTGTGTTTGTTTTTATACATAACCACACGGTTTGCAATCGATTCGCTAAATTTCGGACATCATTCATATATACCGCCTAATAATCACTGTCAATATTAAAACTTCTGATGTCCATCCTATCACGTAATATGACAAGATAAATTAAAGTTGGGAACTAACATACGGTTAATAAAGGTAAAAAAAATTATTGAGCGAATACCAGATAATTTTCAGTCAAAAAAGAAACCATTTATTTACCTGCCTTATAGATATTTTACAATTCTAGAAAATTAAAAGTTTTACTGATCCCGTTATATGACGAGATATAAGCTAGAGTGTATATAATAGATGAGTATGTGTTTATACGTATGTATGTATATAAGAGCAGGAATGATAATTCTGCTTAAATTGTCTCCGTTGGACAAATATATCATCTTCGTTAGACAAACAGCAAAACAAATTCGCAGTTAATTGCGTACTGTACTGAGAGTGATCCATCACAATCCTTGCTGATGGCCTGTCTTTCAAAAAACGCACAACGTTGCTTTCATCGAGTTTGAAAGCGACGTCTAATATCCAGGAGACGTTTCCGGTAACAGAAAAAAAAGAGAGCCCATTCGAGACAACACTTTTGCGAAGGCTTGTCATTCGTAGGAGATGTCACCGCCGAGTCTGGTGCTATGAAACACGCCTTTTAAGTATTCCTCCCGATACATCATAGCTGGAATGAGTCCAGGAGTGTCCAATTTTCTAATGGATAAAGGGAGTGATACGCGAGGAAGCTATCGGAAGCGTTTACGGTGCAGCCTGTCTTACCCCGATTTATTTATTTATTTGTAAGGGAATGGTAGTCATATTTTTTTGTTTCCTCATATACAAATAAATATAAAAGAATATTCTAATAATCGAAATATCCGACGGCATGTTTTTGATTGATTTTGTCGTTTAAGACCTCTTTGAATCCCCCCCCTAGAAATTCCATTTGGGGATTATGTTTGTGTGCCTACGTGTGTAGGAGTTAGTCTCTCTGTGTGGACTTGGTAACTTAAGGTTTAATCTCAAGTTTATTTTTATTGCTTTAAATTTTTGTATGTATGTGTGTGTCTACAATATATGTATATATGTAATGGGCTATTTGGCCAATCACAAAGAGAAGATAATTCATATTAGGTTGGGTATAGTCGTTAGTAAAAACCGAATGAGGAAACAACGAATTTTGGAAAAAGGAAAAGAAGTTTATTGTAGCATCATTTCCTGACTTTCTGGCAGGAAAAACCAGTACATCAGAATTTATAAATGTGCGAACCAGCCAATGAGGGTTAATAATGGTTAATCACGAGGTGAAGATTAATGAAGCGAAGGAAGCGAAACTAATTATATAAAACCTTATATTAGAAGTGCTGATTGAAGTAGGAATTGATTTTGGTGTTTTTGACCTAGCCAAGTTGATAGAAAAAAAATCTCCAAATGATAGAACCAGCCGAAAATTATTTTAAGATGGATTTAGATGGACAAATACGCTGCTAGCCTGCTACAAAGAGATTAAGACAAATTTAAGTAAAGTTGAAACAATGCTTTTAAGCAGTTGGAACAACACATTTTAATTCCATTTGAAAATCTTTGTTACATCCGTACATCGTAATTTATAGGCGTGTGAGCCAGCCAATCAGGGTTAATATGGCTAATCAAGTGGTAATACATAATGACGTAGAGAAACTGAAACTAATTATATACGGCAGTTAATAAAAGGAACAAAATTCCAGAGTATAAAATCAGCCGAATATTATTTTACGATGGACTTACAATTACGTTAGTTAGTTTTTAGGCATTACATGTTGTGTTATTATTTCTCAAGCCACTTGAACAAACAAAGCACGATTGAGCCTACAGGCTCTCGTATTAAGGACAAGGGGTACACCTTTCGTTATAATGAGCACCATTAAGGCGAAAGAACGACTTCGTTCAAGTAAGTCCTCGTGATTTTGAAGCAGTGACGAAGAAGAATACCCATATACTTGGCCTGCAACCCCCAGAGGTATGGATTGAGAAGTTGGAGGACACTGTGACCACGAACATATTTTACCTGCCCCAGTCACCCTTAACGAACACTGCGGAACTCAGGCCGACTCGGGTTCCGAACCCGCAACCTCTCAGTTACGAGATCGTTGCCTTTAGCCGACTGAGCTACCGCTGCTAAACATGTACATATAATGTGAACATGTACATATAATTATCATTACATGTATTCATTATATGTATATATAATTATGGATTAATTCAAAAAGGATTAGCCTTGGAATGTTAAAACTTTATATTTAGAACTGGTATAATATCAAGTTGTGCACCTCCATTTTAATGCAATATACACTTTATATAAGGAAAAACTTCAAATATGCGACCATTAATACTGCTAGCCTACTACAAAGAGATTAGCCCGAATTGACGTAAAGTTGAAGCAATGCTTTTAAGTAGTTGGAACAATGTTTTTTCAGTCCATTTGAAAAAACAAAATAAAAATCGATTATTTGGCAAGAATATTTATAAAATATTTGTTATATTATTGAAATACGACTTAAAGGAATTATTATAACCTTCGAAATCTTTGTCTTTAATAACAGAATATTCATAAAATGATAAAATCTCAATGCAATATATATTAATTCTGCCGGTTGCAGCAAGATGACAATCCTTGTTCGTTGCTTAAACATAATAGAGACTTACTTGAAACTTTTAAGAGAATGATTGGTTGGTTAGTTGGTTGGTTTGGAGCGCTACTGTCTACTTTTTTGTTCACAATGGCTAATGAGCAAGTGATCACGATGTGTAATGAGCTGTGCAAGCAACTTTCGGTTATCATTATAACATTTATTTGTTTCACTTCTTTCCAACTTCTTTTATTTGCTGCTATATATTCAGTAAGCAATTCATAAGCACCATATATATATATATATGTTTTTTTTTTATTCATACTTTGGTCTAGGAAAGCCTACGCCTGTTTCAATAGATTCAGTAGAAATATACGACTGGTTTATGCTAAGGATAATAAGCAACTTCACTTTATCGAGGAAATAATAGATCTGAAGACATTAAACCTCGAGAAATAGTTATCTTTTTGTTTGATGAACACCGCAAGGGTAAAAAAAATGACTTCGCTCCTGGTAATCTAGAAGCGGGGACAAACAACTCCATGCTTGGTCTACACAATCAATCAAGCTCTAAATCGGGCCTATATGGCCGTGAGGCCCTTCAGACGCACGATTTCGGTGAAGGACAGATCGCAAGTATTGGGAGCCACCACTCCACTGCGCAGTCGACCCTTCAAAGAACCCGGAGCGCGCCCGTCGGGCCGTAGGCGCCATCATGGGACGAATGCAGTAGAGTTGAACTGAAGGAGGAGAATTTGGAAGACTGCTGGATGCTTAGCGGGCCTCATGATGCCGGACTTAGTGAGGGAGGCGTACACCACGCGGGCCGAGAAAACGAACCAAAAAAAAGGAGAGGAAGTAGGAAATATCTATGTTTGTCCTACACCTCCAGAGGTATCATTTCAACTTCGAGGATATTGAGACAATTGATTTATTTTACGTGCTTCAGAAGCCATAAAGGAACACGGTGGATCTTTGCTCGGTTTAATCCTCTATATAATGCATATAGTATTATTTTTTCCAACGCAGCAGGCGATACAGACATTATCCTAACGCCTTAACAATCTGCTAACCTGTTACTCATTTAACACCATCCTGGGAGCATGTGTAACTTAAGGTATGCTACGGCCGCGAGTAACATTACCCCCGCTGGGTCTTCGTAATTTAGAAGCAGGGGTCAAGCAGAATACCCCCAGGCTTGGCCTGCCACCCCCAGAGGTATCGTTTGAGAACTTGGAGGATTTTGTAACCACGAATATATTTTACGTGCTCCAATCACCTTTAACATATAGTATTATGAAATTTTTAAATATAGAGAAATGTGATGCACTTTGAATTTATGCGTACTTATGATTCCCTTTTATTATGTGTTTATCTTAGTAATCATACCATATTTAAAAAATGAAGAAAACTTTCTAAACTTTAGTATGCTTCTTTAATTTTTAACTACTGTGAAAGTGAAACATACTTTTTCACTTTCAGTTTAATATTTCTTAATAAAACAACATTTATCCTAACATATGACTTTAAACTCGTTGCAGAAAATAAATTACTCTAACAGTGCAATGCAATTTCCTTCGAACAATCGCAATCTCACGTTTATCAGGGTACTTTGTCATTCTCTTCTTCAGCTATTACTTCTTTTCAGCTATTTATTTGACTATTTATCACTTGTACAAAGAAACCTTTTTAAGATTCCATCTCCTTGAAAAGAACTAATTTACAAAATGTGATATACTTTCAAGGAACAGAAAACATTCCAGGGAAAAAATTATACCGTGTCAGATATGGTAATAATTTTGAGGGTCATTACAGATGAATAATCTTCTCTTACAGTGCAGTCGCGTTGTCGCTGTTCTAAACACTTCTTTTGACGTTGCATTATTCCCTTGACAAATGCTCATCTTCCTAATGGAAAAAGCACGAAAAGCATCATCGTCAGCTGATGGGAGTAGAGAAAATCGTTATCATCTGACATACGAACAGCTTTCTCTTTTTCAGGAATCTGAGATTAGTTGTCAGATTGACTGGCGCCCTGGTATCAATCTGGATGAAGACACTGGCGCCCCTGCGAAAAAAGGGCACTGTCGTCGGAAACTAGTAAGCGAGCTTTTTAACAATAGTTGCTCTGGAGCAAGAAAAGATGAACTTCCGAGATATTTTAAGAGCTAGTTTTTAAATGAATCTTTTGTAGTTACTGCCATGTGACTTTTGCTTCATTGGTATTTCTGTTACCAACGATGTGGGTTAGAAGAAATGTACTTAAATTTAAAAATAGACTACATGCATACATACACACACACACACACACACACACACACACACATATATATATATATGTATATATATATATAAATAATGTGTGTGTAAGATGGTTAAATTAATCTGACTGTTACATTTGAGTAAAATTAGTCCCCATTATTTTAATTGACAGAATTACTGGTCAATGACTAGCCTTGACAAAATTGCCTGAAGAACAAAACAATCTCAGCAACTGTGGCTCCATTGAAGAAAACAGTGAATTCATTGTTTAACTCAACTTTAAGATGTATGAAAAAGGCATATTTCTCTGTCAGGAACAGATTTGGATAATGGAACAATACATGAAAACACTTACAGATTTGATCCCCACAGTGAGATGAAACGGAGAGAAATATTCCCAAGAAACCGGAACTAATCTCTCGGACCTTTAATAGTAGAACTTACCTTGCTTTGGGGAAACCTAGTTAACAACTTTTTAAGTGTCAACCCCATGTTGCCTATTTATAACCTTTACGATATTGTCTGGGTAGTGCTAAATGAGAGACAACCTCAGGGGTATACCTCATTTGGGTATACACGGGCCTCACAAGCCCGGAGTTTACCCGAGTGATCTGGGTCTTCAGTTATTCCTGGTAGTCTCGAGCTTCCCTTTGTAGAGTTTGTTCCTTACCAAGTTTAACAAAATTAATATCGAAGCACGACGGGACTCTCGTAGATCAGCAGCAACTTTATAGTTGTGATTTCTGTCGGGGCGTATGGGTCGTCAGTTTGCTGCTGTTGTATGTCTTCGAATGGTCTAGCGTAAGAAATGACTTATGATATCGTCTAAAAGTCTAAGTTATAGTCCGTTCAGGTGCTAGACATTCTTAAGTCGGAATGGCATAACTTGCTTGTAGCAAGTCTACTAATTTAAAAATATAGAATATATTTATAATACTATGTAATATATATGTGTGTGTGTGTGTACATACATATATGTGTATGTGAGTATTTGTGTAATATATCAAAATTATTACCCTTAAAATCAGAAGTTCTTTATCCTTGTTTGAATTTAATACCCGATTTTCTAGCTTAAATATAAGGTAAAGGAGTGTCCTATAGTTTAATTTTTTTTCTACCAGTCGCTCAAACCTAGTGGTAGAATCAATGCTAGTTTTTCGTCCTCTGACCCCTTTTTCAGCTGTCTTATGAGAAGGGTATTGTTTCTTCAATAATTAAAATGCTGTTTATGGTGTTTTTAAGCTGGCTTAAATGATCAAGGTTCACTTTTATCTCACCAAATTTCTGATCAATTTTTAGACTCATACTGAAAAATGGCGTGACTTGCTCGCTCTGGGATCTTATTTTGGTGAAATATATCTCTATATTTCGAGTATCTAATTAGATGTTTCACTATCGGTTACACTGATGATTTTCGATTCTCAATAACCGTAAAGTTCCACAACGCTGGATTTGTGTTTCTGATAATGAAACGAGAACAAATTAAATAACAATTCTTTCTATCCAGCATGTCCAGACACCTTAAATAATATGGGCTAATTCTCCCGTGGAATATGTGGAAGATTATTTTCACTTGTTACACTTTTATATATATATATATATATATATATATATATATATATTATATATATATATATATATATATATATATATATATATATATATATATATATATATATATATATATATATATATATATATATATATATATATATATATATATATGTATGCATGTATGTATATATAATTTCTTTTTTTTTCTAAAATGCGCAACAGCCCCTAGGGCGCCAAGGCTTATGGTGCCAATCTCCGTTTGCGTGACCAAAGGAGCTGGGTCCGAAGTTCCGGTTAGGTGGTCAATCTTACGCGGAACCCCCAGTGTTTAGTTCCATGCTTGGTTCTCAATTTCTCTACCCACTGAAGGGATGAAAGGCTGAGTCAACCTTGCCCAGCCCGGGGATCGAACCTCGGACCTGTGTCGTGGGAGCGCGAAGCACTACCCCAACGCCACTGGACTTATATGTATGTATATACATAAACATATATATATATATATATATATATATATATATATATATATATATATATATATATATATATATATATATATATATATATATATATATATATATATATATATATATATGTATATATATATATATATATATATATATATATATATATATATATATATATATGTATGTATATATATATATATGTATGTATATATATATATATATGTATGTATATATATGTATATATATGTGTGTTTGTGTGTGTATGTGTATATATATATATATATATATATACATAGATAGATAGATAGATAGATATAGATATATAGATATAATATATAGATATAATATGTCTCCTTCCCCTGCAGCCCTTGATCTTTTCTATTCCCTGTAGAAACAAGGCTTTTAAAGGAATTACTATAACACCTCTGAATCTGTTGGTTGAATTCGGTAACACCCTGTATATAAATATTACTTATATAGATGGATATTTTGATAGATTTGAATATGCATGAAACATCTATATGTATATATGTATATGTTTGTATTTAACTAACCTAAAGTCTCTTGGTGTGTGTCGAACAGCGTCGAGAGGAAGCTCGAAGAGAATATTTCCCTATCCTTTCCCCTTCTAATCCATTTACCGCGAACTGTTACTCGGTTATGACACGCCGAAACCGATTCTTGTCAGCTGTATCCGGGGGAGAGGGTCTAAAAATAAAGCCACAGAATTGACCTCGTGCCGAAACGGTAGCAGAGATCTCAATCTCGAATCTCTTACCGAGAAACGGTAGCCGAGACACGCTTCCTGTGCCTTGCCTTGATTGTCACTTACTGTAAATAAGGCGAGAGGCTAAGATAAACAACGCGCGGAGCACTCATTAGATTTCTAACGAATGGACATTTCCACACATTATGACACTCAGAAGAGGGAGTAGACACAATTATTTTTAATCTCTTGTATATGCAAGAAATGTACTGTCATCAGTATCACTTGTGCAGTTTTGTTTCTTTAGAAAACAATGTACCTGACGCCCCTCTCCCACGATCAAAATCACTTCTTTCAATGATATAAATTTTTGATAAAAATTACTTCTTTTAAAGAGATAAATTTTTAATACAAATTACTTCTTTTAAAGAGATAAATTTTTGATAAAAATCACTTCTCTTAAAGATATAAATTTTTGATAAAAATATGAACAGTTCTTACATACGATAACGCCTATAAGTGGAAGTGAAGGTGTCCCCCACAGAGGGCAGAAAAACGTAATAGATTAATATTGAGGAGAAATAGCAAAATAGTTGAATTAATTAAGGAGAAATGGTAAAAATGTTGAATTAATATTAAGGAAAAATATTAAAATAGTTGAATTCAAATTGAGGAGAAATATTAAAATAGTTGAATTATTAAAAAATGTATTTTTTATTTAAAAAATGTATGTTAAAAATGATCTCTTCAATAAAAAATATATATTATATTGCACCTGTAAGTAGTTTATGAGTAATATTTATTATAACTTTTCACAGATAAAATTTTCTTAAACCGAATAATACTGTTTTTAAATAAGAATTTATTAATATCAGATGTAAAAACATGTTTGTATTTAAATTTAGTTTTATAATTTATAAAAAAAATTTGATTTTGAAAAAAAATCTCTTTGTAGTTTAATATTGTTTTCGATATATAAAATTATATCCCCAGAAAATTAAGATTTTAAAGGAGGAAGGGTATAACGGCGTGATTTAGCGGTGTGTCGACATCAAAGAACTTTGAGAGGTTGACTTCGCTTGTGTGGATACAAAGGGATTGTTTTCCCCGGCACCATGATGTCTACACTGTTGTGCCCTATAGTACAGGAACAATATACCAGATAACCCGGCACCTTCACTGACAGCCAGAAATATGACCATCGGAACGACAAAGGATTTGCCGCGACTTGGATGTAGCCGCTAAGAATTCCAGGGACCGCTGGGTTTGCGGCCGGTGATTGTTTAACCAGGACCAATCCAGTTGGTCGAAGGTGAGGTCATCGCTAGATGATCCAATATTGAAATTGTGGGTCAGGCCCCTCCCCTAGAAAGAGACGAGAAAAGATTTGTTATTTTAGAGAAGAAGTTAGTTAGCTAGCAACCAACTAATTCAGAGGTCACCTTGACCAGTCTTTCTACCGGAGAGTTTTTTTTTTTGCTATAATCCCACCTTGGGATCTTTTCTTTAAAGAGTAGCCCGCATCGGCTAACTCGGAGGCCGCCTCGACCAGTCTCTCCATTGGAAAGTTTTATTTAGCGAAATCCCGTCTTAGGATATATCTCTTGCTGAGAGTGAAACGACACCCTGTGCATTGGGTTTTCTTTTTTTAATATAATCCTCTTCAGGATTGCTTGCATTTCCCCTTCGGAACTCTAACTGTGCTTTGATATTCTATCATTACTTCAGTGAACTTTCGCGAGAGCTACCGAATTGTTTCTTCCGTCGGATTTTTAATATTTCGGCAGAGTCTGATCTTAGATGTTACACGTCTCTACTCATGCCTTCGTGTATCTAATCACATACCTGTTGTCGGATTTTTTTTTCGTATATTTATGAAATGATGTATATAGCAGAGGTATAAATAAATTCATTGTTCCAGACGCACCTTATTTTTCATTGTGTCAATTAACACAGGGACCGGATACGTTACAAGGGGTTCAAAATTTGGTTTCTAATCCGGGTAGTAGAAACCTATGATAGGTCAAACATTCCAACGGCCGTCCATATACCTGTTACACAAAATTGCTTGTAAGTGCAATGTGTCATGGAATATGATACTTTCATTGTCTGACATTTAAATTAAATTTAATATAAAATATTGTAAAATAATTATATTTCAGAATTTCAAGCTTTAAAAGAATCATAGTTTATAAAATGTTTTATGCAATAATTTTCCTAATAAAAGACACATTTTAAAAATTCGAGTTAGCCCCAAACATTTATTACCTATTGCAGGGTTTTGTTTTGTCTCGTCTTAGGGCATATGCTATCAGGATAAAAAAAACACTGCATTAAGTACATTATGTTTTTAAATTTAATATGAAAACTAAATAACCATTTTGATCGCATGTAATGCACTGTAGCCTTTTTGCATAGTAACACGTAGGGTCCCTTCAACAGAACAGTTATAATAGTTTGTAGAAATATATCATTTTTAAACGTTATTTTTTTTTTTTACTTAAAGTAGTGGGAAATCCAAATAAATAATCATCCACGTTTCTAAATATCGGTTATTATTAAACATTTTGCGATTTGGATAAACACATTAGGATTTTTGAGTTCCACACAGTTATTTACTTTTTAAATAGGTGCTTCTTCTGAAATTCCGACGAATTACAATGTGAAGATTTCTAAGTTGTTTAAAAGTAACATCCAAACAGTCGATATATTTTAACATCGAAATTTTATTTCAGAACAGAGCACAAACTACTATGGAACAACTAAATATGCAAGTTAAACAATATTTACACTAAACAGTTCCATCAATACAATTCTCTATCTAAATTCCGAAGAACCTAGCATAACCTTCCGGAGTTCTCCATTGCCTACAATGTTCTCCCTAACGGCTTATCTCATTTATAGATAGCGCTCTGTCGCCGTTTACGACTACTCGCCTGTCCCTACGTATTATATCTATTACATAACTGCATATTACAGTATTTTGTTGATATATCCTATCAATTAAATTTCTGTTCATGAATTTTTTAAAATTATTTTTATAAATGGCATCCTATGATGCTCAAAATGACAGCTCATCTCTAATGTGTATGGGTTGTAACATTCAAATTCTTTAAAATTTACACTTTTCTTTTTTCTCCAAAGTTCATAACAATTTATATTTAAAGGAATGAATATTAAAGATTTTAATATTCATTAATATTTACAGCAGTTAAATTGGTGGTTTAAAAAGGGAATTTTTTTAAAGATTTACCTACTCTAATACGGTCAGAAATACTTGACTGAAAATCTTTTTTGCAAGTCTGATATGCTAACAGAAATTATATAAATGAATAACATTGAGTAGCTTGTTTTTGGAGAAATAACAAACGAAACTTATTTTTCTATAAAACTTCAAAGTAAATAACAATTTTTAAATTTTTCTCTTATTTTTGATGCCGTTATCTCAAGAACTCCGCATTAGGTATTATTACAAAATACTTTATTTTTTCGTATATTATAAAATATATTTGAATACTCTATAAAAATATACTTTGAGAAATACGAATAAAACTAAATAGGTATGACGATCGGCAAACTACGGATCGTGTATAAATTAATACATCTCGGTTGTTTTCTATCTATTCCCCGAAAGAAAATCAAATGCGGGTTGCATGGCCAACAACATTGCTGTAATTGTGCTGTAATTATTAAATACTGTAAGTTTTGAATAGATCTAATTAGCCATCGTGTTCCTAAAAGATTACCGTAACGCTCCAAACCAAACCAAAGTTTTAAATAATGACCGCACATGGCGTTACTAGCTTTTCAGCAAATAGAATGCCCTTTCTGTAGTGGTACTGCATATGGGTTTCTGCCGCTCGGATTCAGTGCTAAAGTTGCCTCCCCTATACTATACAAAATAATAATTATTTTATAAAATGTACTAAAGAGATGAAAACATCAAACTGCATGTTTTTTCCTCCAATATTAGTAGTTTTTTTTTAACAAAATTTAATTTTGTATAATCTTTTGATTTCTAATATTAGAAAATTGTTATCTAGAATCCGTTTTATTACTTGAATCTATTTTTTTTATTAGTTGAAAATTACATTAAATATTATTCAAAAACTACTGACTGGTACAATATGATAAATATATCTCTTACAGAAGAAATTGTATTTTTGATGGAGGAGGAGCCAAATTATGAAATAATAATTTTTTATTTTAGAATTTTTTTTTAATATTAGTTCAACAACAAGGTTTTTCAAGAGCCTCACAAAGTGTTCCCCAAGGGGAGCGCTCCCTTCATTCCTAATCTCAGAACACTATTCTAATGAATGTGTTAGTTTTGAATTAGTGACACAATCTTTCATAGTCTTTTGCTGCGATCCATGTATCCCATCTTATATGATTAGTATTGTTGACCAATTACACTCAACGATCCTGAGAAAACGTCCATAATAAATGATAAGTAAAGTAAAAAAAACATGCAACGCAAAACCATGAAAATTACTACAATTTCTCATTTTGACTTTATAACGTATTATAGATGTTTGTTCCGTATTTTTATCACAACATTCTTTAAAACACAGCTGATTATCATAGCTACAATTTAAGTAGAAAATTTAAGTATGTAGTAGTATGTAGGCACCTTCACTGAATTATCTGGATCGCTGAGAAAAGGAACAGATTTTGAATTGATAACATCCATTTCGAACAAAGGAAAAAAAATTCTAAAGCCATTAAAAAGAAGTACGAACTAACACAATTCGGAAAATAATGAGCTTTAATGTTTCGTTCATCCAGTAGCAATAATTATTTATCTCTAACCAAAAATTTGTATTGATTGAATTCATCTTAACACATTGTATGCGGGGCACGTACTAGTACGGGTTAGTGTAACAACATGGTTTGTTTGTGGTTACAAAAATAACGGTATATACAGGAAAACGAAGCCGAATGTTCTTATCTACTCCATAGATTCTGGAAAAATTTACACAAATAAAAACTAGTTTTTACATCAGTCGATGCGGAACCACAGAACGGGAAGGTTGATTAAAAAATCAATTTAGATTTAAAATTAACTTTTTATTTATCCTTGCGAAAATGATATTATATATACGTATATTTATATATTACATATATATTTGTGTATATATATATATATATATATATATATATATATATATATATATATATATATATATATATATATATATATATATATATATATATATATATATTTGTTTATTTGTCTATTTATATATTTGTTTATATATTTCAATATAACATACGAAAAGTTGGTTAAAAAATTAAATAATTTTCGATCTATTGAGATTTAACTGAATAACTAAATTTACACTCAAAACGTCCGCTCATGGGACAATTCCTCTGCGAAATGTACCCGCACACAATGTGTTAAACAAATATCTCAACATTAATTCTCAATATATTTGGTCGAGGATCATGAAGTTAGTTCGTACTAATGATAATTTGTCTTAAGAGAGTTCATTTTTTATCAAAGTTTGACTACAGCATCAATAATAGTTATAAATATTATGTATGCGATAATACCAATTCATGATTAAAAAAATAGCTATTTTTATTTAGCTTCTTGTGTAGAAGTACCAATTAAAAATATACTTATTCCAGTTTAAAATCTTGCTGTTTAAAAAAAAAACTGTCTCTAATACCTAGAGGAAATAGATGAGTTTTTGTGTGCTTTCCCAATAAAATAGTATAAAAAAGATAGTTTAATGTACTACTGAAAGTTATATTAAAATATTATAGCATCATTTATTTCATCACTCGCAAATTAAGAAAAAATACACAACATATTATTTGATTCCTACATTTATTAATTGTAATTTTTAGTGTCTGTTTAATTCCAATTGATTTGAAGTTCAGTTTCCTAATTAGCCTCTCATGACTATTTTATACCGATAGAAAATGTTTGAAATATGATGTAAGAGATTTAAATACTTTCTTCATAAAAGATTATTTGAAAATGATTGTAAATATTTTTTCCTAGATTTTAATCTTTCTTTCCTATGACTCTCGAATATTTAAGCAACTGTTTTAAAATCGCCTTAAGAACACTTCACATAAGAGCCAGTATTAAGTCCCAAAAAGGAGCTTAAATTTTTCGGAAATCACTGACTTAATACCTCCGACACTTAACGTTTAATGACATTCTTAAAGGATATTTTTCTCATTTCTTTCTAAAAAAATTTTACAAATCCCTTAAATATGTCTTCGTAAAAATTTCTTTTATTTATTTTAGTCAGTTTTTTTTCTCATACTGTAAAGCTCCCGTCCTCTGCTTTTACTAGTGGAATGGAATTAACGTGACAGAAAATGGAGAAAATATTGAGTGGGGGAATTTTTATAAGTCTTACTGGGTTGAAAATTTGAGGTTATTATCATATATGCTGTTTGAAAATTCTCCAGTACTTAATTAACATAGTTGAAAAATAAATAAATTTTACGAGTCGAAACCTTTTGTAGTGTAAAATAGCTATTTTTTTTTTCAGAGATCAAAGTTAACACTTTGCCTGTAGAATATATTTAATAAAAACTTGCCAAAAAGTAGAAAATAATTATTAAAATTCTGTTTGTTATTATTATCAAAATGTTAGAAATGATTATTTTAAAAAGTTTCAAACGAAAAAACTAGTATATTCAATATTCTCACATATATTGGGAATGTTAATGTATTACAGTAAATTTTACTCAAATTAAAACCCAAATCAGATGACATAAGCTTCAAGATAAACATGCTAAACTAATACAAAAATATTATTATTTATATCAATTGTCCTGAATTCCATGTCAATCAGATTACTTTGAATTTTACAAATACGGTACAGAGAATCAGTTACAGTATCTGACAAATGTCGCGAAACTTGCCGAATATCCAATATGTACATAGTGTTATGAAAGCAACACCATGTATATTATTGTTTAACAGAATGCTATAAAATTCTCTGAAAGTAATAATAATAATGATAATAATAATAATAATCACGAATTCAGAAATAAATGGATGTAGATATAATAGATGTGTATACTAATATATTACGATGTTTGAATTTGTACCTTAAAAATTTGAATTTGAATTTCCGATAAATGTATCAATTGTTTAACTAAGAATTTATACGAATAAAAGTTTATAAATGTAAAAATTAATTTAGAAGTAATTAAGCCATTATTTAATAATCCTCCTAGTATGATAGAATCAGATAAAATAAAATGAATGTTTTAAAGGGAGGAGTATTATTTTTGCAAGCGTAATTTAAAGCTTAGGATGAGATGAATTCAAGGATATCTCCAAAAAACTTCTAACAAATATGAAAGTATGATGTTGTAAGAATTGGACGATTCGGAGATATTTAAAAAAATATTTATTTATGTTAATAATAAATTTATTTTTATCATAGCAACTACAAAAAAATTATTTCAATTGCTTTTAAGATAGTTATTTATCCTGCTCATACCAAACAGTTAATATTTCTAAAAAATGTGTTGTTGTAAGCCATTATATAATAATTCTATTAGTATATTAGGATACTACAATCTAAAATAAATAGAACGGGAATTTTTAAGGGAAGAGTATTATTTTTTAAATTAAATCTTTAATTTAGATTTTAGATAAACAAAACAAAAATCTAACAATTATGAAAGTGTGATGTAAAAATTGTAAGATTGAGTTAATTTAAAAAATTATATTTTTATGTTAATAATAAATTTGTATTGATCATAGAAATTGAAAAGTCATTATCTCAATTGCTCTAAAGATAGTTATTTATCCCGCTCGTACCAAATAGTTAATATTGCTGAAAAGTGTGCTGTTGTAAGCCATTATTTAATAATCCTATTAGCATGTTAGAATGCAACAATTTGAAAAAATAGGAGGGGCATTTTTAAGGGAAGTGTATTATTTTTTGCTGACGTAAAGCTTTAATTCAGAATTCAGATAAATCACCAAAAAAAAAAAAAAATTCTAATTCAAATATGAAACTATAATGTTTTAAGAATTTTAAGATTGAGTTAATTTAAAAAATTATATTTTATGTTAATAATAAATATGTATTGATCATAGAAATTGAAAAATCATTATCTCAATTGCTCTAAAGATAGTTATTTATCCCGCTCGTACCAATAGTTAATATTGCTGAAAAGTGTGCTGTTGTAAGCCATGATTTAATAATCCTATTAGCATATTAGAATGCAACAATCTGAAACACTAAGAGGGGCATTTTTAAGGGAAGAGAACTATTTTTTGCTGACGTAAAGCTTTAATTCAGAATTCAGATAAATCAACAAAAAATCTAATACAAATATGAAACTATAATGTTTTAAGGATTTTAAGATTGAGTTAATTTAAAAAATTATATTTTTATTTTAATAATAAATTTGTATTGATCATAGAAATTGAAAAATCATTATCTCAATTGCTCTAAAGATAATTATTTATCCCGCTCGTACCAAATAGTTAATATTGCTGAAAAGTGTGCTGTTGTAAGCCATTATTTAATAATCCTATTAGCATATTAGAATGCAACAATCTGAAAAACTAGGAGGGGTATTTTTAAGGGAAGAGTACTATTTTTTGCTGACGTAAAGCTTTAATTCAGAATTCAGATAAATCAACAAAAAATCTAATACAAATATGAAACTATAATGTTTTAAGGATTTTAAGATTGAGTTAATTTAAAAAATTATATTTTTATTTTAATAATAAATTTGTATTGATCATAGAAATTGAAAAATCATTATCTCAATTGCTCTAAAGATAGTTATTTATCCTGCTCGTACCAAATAGTTAATATTGCTGAAAAGTGTGCTGTTGTAAGCCATTATTTAATAATCATATTAGCATATTAGAATGCAACAATCTGAAAAAATAGGAGGGCATTTTTAAGGGAAGAGTATTATTTTTTGCTGACGTAAAGCTTTAATTCAGAATTCAGATAAATCACAAAAAAAAAATAAATAAATAAATCTAATTCAAATATGAAACTATAATGTTTTAAGAATTTTAAGATTGAGTTAATTTAAAAAATTATATGTTATGTTAATAATAAATTTGTATTGATCATAGAAATTGAAAAATCATTATCTCAATTGCTCTAAAGATAGTTATTTATCCCGCTCGTACCAAATAGTTAATATTGCTGAAAAGTGTGCTGTTGTAAGCCATTATTTAATAATCATATTAGCATATTAGAATGCAACAATCTGAAAAATAAATTTTTAGGGAAGAGTACTATTTTTTGCTGACGTAAACCTTTATTCAGAATCAGATAAATCAACAAAAAATCTAATACAAATAGAAAATAATTTTTTAAATTTTAAGATTAGTTAATTAAAAAAATTTATTTATTTTAATAATAATTTGTATTGATAAGAAATTGAAAAATCATTATCTCAATTGCTCTAAAGATAGTTATTTATCCCCGTACCAAATAGTTAATATTTAGAGTGTGCTGTTGTAAGCCATTATTTAATAATCATATTAGCATATTAGAATGCAACAATCTGAAAAAATAGGAGGGCATTTTTAAGGGAAGAGTATTATTTTTTGCTGACGTAAAGCTTTAATTCAGAATTCAAATAAATCACCAAAAAAAAAAAAACAAAAAAAAAAAAAACTAACGATTATGAAAGTATAATGTTGTAAGAATTGGAGGATTTGGAGTTAATTTAAATAGAGTAGGTTTATAATAAATTTATTTTGATCATAGCAGCAGCTAAATCATTATCAAAATTAATCTAAATAGTTATTTATACCTCTAGTATCAAATAGTCATTATTGCTAACAAGTGTTGTAATGAATGATAAGACAAGAAAGTGAATTTCTGCTTTTCCTCTACGAAATACCAAAAAATGCTGTAAATTGTTTAGGTGCTATAATAAACCTAATTAGATCAAAACCACCATCAAAATTATTAGTGCAGATTGAAGAAAAATTATTTATCTCATTCATAAATAACCATATATTACTCCTAAAATATGTTATATAGTGAAAACAAATTACTTCTGAAAAAATATATATTTGTCCCATTTGCATTTCGATTTGCCAAAATATAGTTATTTAGCCCACCAGGTGTTTATAGTTAGGTGGTTTGATGATTAAATAAATCTCAATTTATGCTGTTCTTCTATAAAATAACATAAAATTATGTTGTATTTTTAGCTGCCACAATAAACCTATTTTATTCATAATAATTACTCAAAATTATTGCTACACATGAAGGAAAAATAATTTATTCTATTCGTAGCAAGCCATTTTTTATTACTGAAATAAGTAGTATAAATTAGAAACAGACCTTCTATCTCTAAAAGTTAGAAATGCCTTGAAATTTCTAATTACGTTGCCAGAATTTGAATAGGGGAACTATTCAAGTACTTAATAATCTACAGAAACGTAAAAATGTTTTAATCCCGCAAAGTAAAGTGCAGTTTAAATATTTAAGAGTCGCATGGACATGAAACCATTTTGCATAGTTCTTACTCCAAATTACAAACAAGGAACATTTATTCTGCAGCATGTCCTAGTTTTATTTTTAAAGCTAAAATGTGTAAAGGATTTTTAGAGACATTAATATCTGAAGTACAAAAGTAAGCATCCGTCATATTTATGAGAATCCATCATCTTTCTAACTAAACACTACATAAATCAATAAATACGACTGTTTAAATATATACAGAAACTACAAAAGTTTTGTGCTCATTCCGTAAGAGGCTATGATTAGTTCTAATGAGTCAGATACGAAATACTGAAATTCATCATAAATTACTCAATGATAGTTTTAAATATTTCAGCTAATAATGTTTATTTCTTGTGTTAAACAATTATTATTTGAATGTTTACTTCAAAATATTCTTGTTTGTTGTTATGTATAATAGTTTTCAACTTAAATATTGTTAAATTTATAAAATTTGCATTTCTTTAAAAAAATTATATATATATATATATATATATATATATATATGTGTGTGTGTGTGTGTGTGTGTGTGCATGTATATATGTATATATACATATACATATTTATAGACTCAACCCCATATATATATACATGTATGTATATATATATATAGATATGTAGATATATAGATATATAGATATATATATGTATTTGTATATATATATATATATATATATATATATATATATATATATATATATATATATATATATATATATATATATATATATATATATATACATAAATGTATGTATGTACAAACATTCTAATTGGTAAATCTCTTTCGAATCTTGTTTTTATTGCAACATAAATATGGTTAATGAAAAAAAAAATCATTTTTGTTTACATATCTTAAATTTATATTTCTTGCAAATTATCCATTTATTTCATCATACTGTCTATCACAGTTCTTACCATAATCGGAAGTAATCCCACGTGTTGTTACCACCCTGCGCGAGATTTTGCAAGAAATGACTTATGTATCACGTCACATGGGTGCTGTGGCTTATCTTGACATTTAATATAAACATTGATCAGAGCGACTGACATGTTTTTACATAAACAAATCCGTTATATTTCTTTTTCATGTTTAAAGAATAGAAGGAAATTAACTTTACTCAAATACTTTATTATTATATTTTTTTCATAATATCTTATGATCTACTTTGTATTAAATCTTTGTATAATTAATCTCAAGTGATAACTTCATGAAAATTATTCTTACAGATCGAAAAAGTTATTAATCCTACTTTTAGATACAAATCTAAACAATTCCAACAAAACTGTTTAATAATAAGCAATTCTGTTATTATTTTTTTATATATGCTGTATTGCCAATGACGCTGTATTATTATTTATTCTTTAACTACAAAAGCTACACTTTGAGTAAAATACGAACAAGTAATTGAAAATAATTCTATAACGTCTCCTATTGACAATTTTTAAAATAGTGGGATTTTATTTTTGGTGATGTTATTAAAAACGTGATTTTCATAAATTTAAAAAAAAATTTAACAATTTGTCTGTGATTGTTAAATTTTTACGCCAGTTGCAAATACCATTCTTTGAGTTATTGGTATTAATTTATCTAACTAGAACAATTAGTATAAGAAAAATAAAGAAAACAAGAAAATAATGCTTCCATTTCTTCTCCATATAGTATAGATCAGTTCACTCGGACTGTTCAATGTTACTTTTCTAATCGGTTTGGTTTGTTTTGCAGTGGTGCGTTCTACTTTTTAGGAACATGAGGGCTAATGAAACCGGGACCTACAGCTTAAATGAATCCGAATAACTACGGACATCTATGCTACAGTGAGATCTGAACTCACAAACTCCGGAACCGTTGGGCAGCACTCTAACCAATCGGCCATCGTTCAGCATCGCTTTTCTGGAGAAAGCTAGAGTGATTCAAGAAGCAGTGATATCTTCAGGATCAACTAGACAACATTCTATAAGAAGTCGGAATAGATAGGTAATGCACTGAAAAAGATATAAAATCATTTCGAAAAAATTAGGAAATATGATTTCTGTGCATGTTTCTGGTGAGGCTGATTTTGAATAATAAAGCTTATTAGGAAGTCAAAGGACTCTGTCAGTTTAAGTATCTTCACCGTATTTTTCCGAAAATAAAACTTAACCAAGAAATAAGCCCTAAAATAAATTTCCAGGTGGTCACATTCTAAGCCTTTTTTCAGATTATTATTCGTACTTACTACTGTATGACCAGTTAAAGATAAGATGATATATGTGCACATTTAATAACCAATAAAATTTAAGAAGGATAGTAGTGCTTAATTGGAATATACACGAGTGTCATAATAAAAATAATCATGTGCTTACATTCCAATATATACTTAATGGCTTCGAATTGTCAAAGTACTGATGTAGATGAAATGTGTAGGTGTGAAGGGTCTAAAACGACAATTGATCAAAGAATGCCTCGTCTATCAATTTTCCCACTTCGGGTTTCATAAATGAAGATATTGCCTAAGCTTTCCCAGTTCTTCTCAAAATATTTATAATACATGCTTTGCAAATAATTTCTTGTAAGTGAATCATTGCAAATTATTGTGCTCAATAGAATAAGCCATCACCAAAAATAAAACCTGGTGAATCTATTGAAACAATGATTAATATATGAGTGAGTCTTATTTCCGAATTACTATGGTAGTGAACCAGTTAAGAATAAAAATTTGGAGTTGGTGAATATAATATACATCTAAAAAAGATAATGGTATATTAATTTTGTATTTAGCAATGAAAAGAATGCCATTATAATGAGTAGATTCTAGCATCATCCCCCACACGTTGGTTGGCTATATTTTTGAGTTATTTTAATTCCTTATACCATACAGGAGGTTGCAAGTCTATAAAGGTGTGTGGAGAAAGCCATTCCTAACAGACATGCATCCTAATTATTTAACACCAGTCAGTTCGTCAAAAAAAAAAAAAAAAAAAAAAAAAAAAAAAAAAGCCAACAGATATAAGCTCCTGCTAACACATAGTACGATTTAAAAACGGTACAAGAACTCAAAGACTTCTGACCACTGATATTCGATTTTAACTAGGACAATATATAATATATATTATAAGTAATAAAAAAGTCTATGGATCCTATAACATAGTTTAAATGCAGATTTTATAAGGCTGACTTTACAATCACATTACTTTATTTTTTCAAAGTATCATAAGACAACATCGGCTGCTATTTCGTTTCTTCTACTATAACTGCAGAAAATATAAACCTTCTTCACATAAGAATGCAATTTTCTATCTCGAGTCCTATAGAACCAAAATACACCTTTCAGTTATTACATTAAAACTGAATTCAAAGTATCAACTTTTGTCGTCTTTATTTGGTTGAAAAAAAATCAAAGTGAATTAGATTAAAAGTAAATTAAGTTAATTTTTTCTCCAGTACATGAAAAATCACTCTTATAATTTAAGTTATTTTCTATCATTAGAATGCATTTTATAATAGATATAGTCAAATCAAGTATTTTAGTAAGGTTTTCTTTCTAGATCTCCGATTAGATGCAAAACTTCGATACAATGGGGTTTAAATGAAGTTTTACCATGCATTACATTACGTCGTAATGGCACACTATATACTAATCTTCAGTAGCTTGGAACGCGGTATTAATTTAATGCTTGGTGTATCCGGAATGATTTTGGTTCATGGCGTGCATCCAACCAGTATCCGCCTTCTTTATAAACGAACTTCATCTTTTCCCTCTCCAAATTAGCCTCATAATACACGCAATCTGTGCTCGTCGGGCTAATTTCTTGTAATTCCCCGTGACCCGCAGATGGCCTAATCGGAAGACCTCCATCTGTCCGTCAGTGCTGCCATCCGCCATCTTTGTTTATATAAATAGACTCCGGATAAGGAGAGCCACTGTTTATATCAACTCGGCAAGCGCCAGGTCGTAAATCCGTCAATATGCCGAGATATGATGGAGCTCTTGGGGAACCCGGAGTTTATCCGATTTGTTGAATATTCTCTTCGACGGGCATCGGAGAATTGGAATTGGTAAAAATGCAGGAGCGGGGATCTTTAAGGGCAGAAATCAATCATAGACAGTGAGGCAATTTCCTAGTTTGACAAGCTTGTGGTGTTCATCAAAGGGAGGTCAAAGAACTGGCACTGATGGTACGAGAGGTGGGGGGGGGCGGAGAAAAATATGATTTCAGGAAAGTTCAAGGATTTTTTCCGAGTTGTGGAATATCCGAGGTTAAACGTGATAAGACAATTTGTAATTCATATCTGCAGTGCTTCAGAACTCCCTAGAGTCATTTTGGTTCCCACTACTCGATTTCCAGCTCGAGGTGTGGTAATGATATCTATTTAGAATTCGAATGAATAATTCACATAAAAATTAAACATAAAATATGCTGTAAGATTTATGTAGTGATCAGAAGAATATCGGGAGGGTTCTTCTCTTTACTTCTTCATACATTCGCACATTGGGATATCTGTTATAACGTGGACATATTTAAAGGGATTATTTAATATACTAAAAAATCATCCAGCGTTGTATAACGGATGTAAATTACCTCTTCAGTTGAGAAATTTTCCATGTTCAATTTGATATGTGTGCGAGAGAAATTTTTAACTTTAAACGAAAACAAACAAAATAAACGTATGTTCTATGACAGGAAATATTTTTATACACATACTATTTACATATCTCTTTATTAAAAAAAACCTCTTGATAAACCACATTTCATAAAATTGCATCGAAGATGAATTGTCCTTAGATGTTATGTTAATACTGCAATGAAAGTTATGCAAAGCAAGTTAATACTGCATTTCATCCAAGAAATGAATTATTTTAATGAATTATTTTAAACTAACAATCTAGGAATAAATTATTTCTGTCATTTGACCAAGAACCGCCATTATTTTATCCGTGTGTTTACGCAATATGTGTTTTGGTTTGGTTTGGAGTGCTACAGTCTATTTTTTGCAGCACGAGGTCTAATGAGACCGGGATCTACAGCTTAAAGCCGATTCCGAACGGCTACGAATATCCATGCCACTGTGGGGTTCGAACCCACGAACTCTGGTACCAAAGGCCAGCACCCTAATCAATCGGCCATCGATCGGAGACGTATTTTGATTTCTGTTATAGTTTAAAATATAATTTACGAAATAAATTCAATAGTTAGAAGATATAAACTATACACCAAACTATCAATTGATGATATATATGAAAACATGAAATCAATTTTGATCATCGAATCCAAGTAAAGAAGTTTAAAACATATTTTGCATGTACCAATTCATTACCAACTAGCTGTTAAACATCTTCTAACAAAAGTCAAAATTTTTTAATTCATTTACCAAGAAGTTAATCAATTGTATAAATGAGACATGAAACCAATTTGGATCATCGGACCAAATGAAGAAGTTTAAAACATTTCTTGCGTTTACCGATTATTTTCCAAAGGCAGGTAGAACCCTTCTTATCCCAATAATAACAAAAGTTGAAATTTTTTAAGCTTTAAGTTGTTAACTAATAATTTAATCAGTCATATAAATGAAGACATAAAACCATTTTTCAATTATTTGGAATTTTTATTGGATGTTAAAAAATTAATACATTTATGAAGGTGGCTTCACCCTGAATCAATAACGGATCAGCGATTTTGGATATCATTTTAATATATTGTTTTAAATGGTTTCACATTATTAGGAATTTTCTTATATCTTTAAAACAAAAGCGGAAAATATTACAAGTTTAATGGTACATAAATTCCCATAAATGTGCTTTCATCTCAAACTGTCGCCTTATTTGGTCTTATACTGCCTATCATACAGTAACATATCAGGGTCTACTCTAGAAACAGACAACCCAGACATTAGTTCGGGGCGGCTAAATTTAGGGTCATCATTTTGGCTGTGAGTAGGAGAAAAATATTGACAGGTTAAGTATCCAGTTAATAAAAAGTATCCCCAAACAAAATCGTTAAATCATAATAATCACTTCACTATATAAAAAGGAATTTTTTAAAACAATGTTCTGAAAAAGGGTGTTATTAAGATTTTCTAAATATTTTACATAAATGAAGGGCGATAAAAAATAATAAGCAGTAAGATTTGAAAATATCCCTGATAGCGTAGATGACATCTTTAAAATTTTAAATTTAAAACATCTTTAAAATTAAACCTCCATCTTAAAATCCAGCACAAATTTGCATGAAATTTTGCACCAACAATCAGCCCACTTGTTTATTAAAATGGCTAACTTCATATATTCTTCTATTCAGGTTTCAAATAATGATGGAAGATGTTAATTTAAAAATTTGAAGTAAGGAAAATATTCTGTAAAAATAAAATTTAACTTGATTTATGTCAGCATCTTAATTTGACAGTCAGCCATTTATTTAAGATTATTTTTCCCCAGAGAGAAAAACTTTCTATAAAAAATTGAGTTGAATGCAAATGAAATTTGGCACGCAATATCTATAATACCAAAATTAAATTTTCCTATTTTAATTTTAAAAATTTGCAAGTCATAGTATACTTTTATGGAATATATTGTGTTTAATATGTGATGTTTTAAGTAAATAAAATTTAAATATTTTACTGGTTTTCATTGTATTTCAATACTTGTTAAAGTAACAAGACATTTTCTTTTGTTCTAAAAGAAATAAAATTTTATAAAACAATTTGCGACTTTTAATAAATCTACAACTTGTACTATTTTGATTAGTATTATGATTTTGGATGCTTTTTTTAAAAAGAAATAAGAGCCTTTAAAACTACTGAATAAAAATATTTTTATTAATTTAAATATTTGTCATTCCATAGTTTCAAGATTATTTCTGCGCATTCTCTTTTAATAATTCAATTTATTTAAAAGTTAATGAACTGCATTTTATAGTATAAAAATTTATTTTATATCTTGACTCTGAAAAATCGTATTTGAAATTCAATGAATCAGTATGATTATGCATAGAATATAATACTACATTGAAAAATTGATCTTTGATATTATATAAAATGCATAAGGTGTAATGAGAACAATTTTTTGAAATACAAAAATCCTTTCTAATAACAATTTATATTTCTTCAAATAACTTATTTTTAATATCTCAGAATCGCAAATATGTGTATATATATGTGCATAAAATGTATAGAGTAATTCCTCATATTCTAACTTGAAATTAAATGTGAACATTATGAGATAGTGTTTGAAAAGTACTGAAAATTCCCTTTCCTCTCATATATTAACATTAAATTTTTAGCAATGATAATTAGTTATATATTTTATGTAATATATATAGGATTATAAATATTTTATATATACATATACATATATTATATATACATACATATATACACACGCACACACACACACGCACACAAACACACACACACACACACACACACACACACACACATATATATATATATATATATATATATATATATATTATATATATATATATACATGGAGAAATTAATCCGGCTCAATATGAATTTTAGCCCCTATTATTTTTAAAATATTATTTTTATTTTTTGTCGGGCAATGAGAAGCTTAATTAAATTACATTCATGGCTAAATTACAAGAAAGCAGCAAGTCCAAAGTGGACTTCAAGTTTACTTGAGACTAAAAAAAGACATGTTTCTTTGACAAGAGCAGAGCGAATGAAAAAACTTTGCTGTTGAAAATTTGCCCCCCCCCCCCAGCGAGAGATGAGACGAATTCTTTCTAAAGAAATAGCAGTTCTATTAACAATCATATAGGAACTTAGATCATTGGAAAAGTGAACCATTTTATTAAGACAGCTGGAAAGTGTGGCGAGTTTTTAATTGTAAGATTTTGTAACTGAGAAAATAGATAATGAAAATGGGAAAATGAGAATTTTAGAGAGATATTTTAAGTGTAATAATTTTGATATATTATATATATATATATATATATATATATATATATATATATATATATATATATATATATATATATATATATATATATATATATGTGTGTGTGTGTGTGTGTGTGTGTGTGTGTGTTTGCTTGAATTTAAATGAAACTTCAGATTATAAAAAATCAATATTGTTTTTGTGGAAAAATAGTAAATTTTAACAACGTCTTTCAAATTAACAAAGCAAAGCGCGAATGAAAAATTTCGTCTATGTATTTTTATAATGTAGTATGATAAGTCTTTTTCAATGTCGTATATTTAACCTATTGCTTTTCTTTTGTCCTTGAACTGATTTTCTTTTGTCCTTGAACTGAAATGAACTGTGTCGTGACAGGCACAACTGTACAAATGAAGTATTTATCGGAGAATGTCTGACTGTACAAACAAAGATATTATTGAAATACCGAGAACTTGGTAATATTCATATTCTATTGCTAGAAGACTTGTACGATACCAATTTTAAAGAAAATGAGATATTATCAACTACAATATATCTGGTCAAATTTATCATTAAAAACCTCAATACTTTTCAAACAGTCATGATTAATCCCTAAAAATTTTGTGTTCATATAAACTAAACACTTTTACTATTACATTATAATAGCAAAATTTCTTTATTTTAATTTTTTAATAATTACAAGTATTTGAATAAATCGTCGCTATGAGCTGTTTTATGATATTTGACATATATGAAAAATTTTCTATTTTTGAAAACCACAAAATATGTTTTATTATTCCCAAAATTTTATATATAGTTAAATAATTTGTATTCATTGTGTTCAGTAAAAACTTTATTAGATTAATTGAATTCAAACAATCTGAAATTATAAAAAAAAGTTTATAGTCAAATAAAAATTGAAGAAAGGGGAATTTTCATGTTTTCTAATTTTAATTTTAAACGATAGAAGACAAAAAAGTAAGCAGGACAGTAGCTATTTTTCTTCCATTTGGGGGCCTAATTAGTGATTTCTAATGGGTTTTATGGTGAAATCTTTAACGTCTCTCAAAAACGATACTTTTCCTCCCTCCGAGTTTGTGACGTCATCGTTCACGTTGATACCGATCGCCTATACTGTTTGCATGTTAAAAGGCGACTTTTGAATTTGTTTCTGTGTGAAGTATCGCATATAATAGAAATTTTTTTATTTTGTCTGGCATTAAAAAATCATATTATAAATATTGCATTGTGCCATTCTGTAAAAATACAGCAACTAATTGCAATGTGAAGATATTTTTCAGCGTTTCCAAAGATCCACATACACTTAAAATCTGGACAAATGCGATGAAAAGGGATGAGAAATTAAATATCCCAAATTATCATATAAATCATCTCTATGGGTTTGTGAAGACCATTTATCGATCAGTAAATGCTTGCTTTTGTTTAAATATTACTAGTTTAGAAAAATTAAAGTTTATAAAAATACATATATGCCTTTAAAAGGACTGTTGATTAACCAGTGCTATTTAACTTTTAAAACTGTTAATTTTCGAGTATTATCACAGTGTTCAACTACAATAAATGTTTGATAAAGCATATAAATATCGTAAAACTTATAATAGTAAAACTTATATGTCTAAAGCATATAATTGTCTAATAAATAACTCGGGGGAGGGGAATGTTATGTATTTTCAAGGTATTATAAATATTTCTTCAATGATGCATGCTTTCTTAAGTGTATCAATTCACATTGATATTTTTAGATTAAATTGGTAACTAATTTGAAAAAATTATATAATATTTTTAAAATACTTATAATTATATTACTTTAAAAATTAAATTTAATTTCAGAAATATTATACATTTTTTAAATTAACATTAATATTAAAGGCAATAAAATTGTATTGCTATTTAAAAAAAGAATAAATAATTAATTAAAGCCTTTTAAAGATTTTAAATTTCTTTTCATCAAATTTAAAATACTTAAGAATTGGTTTGGTTTTGGAGCGCTACGGTATCCTTTTTACAACACGAAGGCTAAAGGTCCCGATCTCACAATAAATACCTCCTCTAATTTTTATTTTAATATATTACATCTATCTCTATTTATAAAAAGTGATGTTACTACAAATGTGTGTGTATATGATATATGTATATTTATTTGACTTGTCTATGTCTACAAACAGAAGAGCTGTGGTTAGCATGGATAAAATGTTAATGCATGTTAAGTAAAATTGGATAAATATATGAATGATTTTACATACCTTTGGGTTTTAATTCCTCGTATTTCTGCTCCCATAAAATCCGGGTTTTTTGCCAAGAAAGAAAACATTGACATGCTGTCAATTTACGGGAGGTTGTCTGATTGTGCTTTGGTAAATCCAGGTAGAAGAGACATTTATGACAAATTGAGATAACTAAGCTATCGAGATGGATAAAATAAACCTTCAGGTTTAAATAAAAATAAATTTGGAGAGCTAGAAAATTTCAGGAACTTGCAAAAACAAAATCGAAAAATAGTGCTCGCTTAAAAGCAATAAGAAAATATTGGTCGTCATGAACGATGACATCACAACCAATCACGGAGCGTTTTGATGTCACGTGATTTTCGCTTAATTTTAAAATTAATTTTTTAAATGATGGACCCAGTTTTTTTACATTTTTGAGAACATTTTTGGAATCTACGAGTCTGTAATTATCAGAAAAATACGAAGTTGTTTGAATCCCCCGCATGTACAAATTACGCATTAAAAGGAGTAATATTATATGCAATTATAAACGTTATTATTATCTACTAACTTTATGTTAAAGATGATTATAAATTAATAAATTTGGTAACTATTATAACTATTGCCAATTTTAAATTTAATTACCTGTGAGCTAATATATTGGATGTAATTTTATTAGGGAAAGTTAGTGAATTTATTAGACAAGTTCTGTTGGGAACTTTGATGTGCATACATACATGCACATACACACACATATATATGTGCGTGATGCAAAGTTTGCAAATTTCAACTATTTTATTTAACAAAAATTTATTTATTATAAACGAATGAATGCTTCGATTCTTCCAAAACGATATATTAATATTTAATTATTACAAATGATATTAAAATTTAAAATAGATCATTATAAACAACATCATAGTTTAAAAATGTAAACCTTTTTTAAAATTTGCATACCATTTTTCCTTAATATTTTTACAGACATATTCTAAACTTGAAAGGTCAATATTCTCAAAGTAACGAGAAAAATGTTGTAAACATGATGATTGTTCGACACAAGTGGAGCAGGTAGCTCCTTTTCCGGGAAGAAATAAAAAAAAGAATGTCTGCTATCAATCAAAACTTGAAGGCCATATTTTCGTTTTTGAACTGATTATCTGAGAGAGGTTACAAGTGCGAGTCAAATTGAACGATGATTTGAATAGAATTTTGGGAAGTTATGTCATTTATTTTGAATTTCACTTGACCAGTGACTGCCGATCTTAAATCACCTTGAATGATTTATGAGTGAATAAAGAGGGAAGTGTTAAAGAGTTAGTCAAATTGTCGTGTATTGTGCTTTATATAAAAAACTCTTTTTTCTAATAAAATGAGAGGAACATTTTTAGACGCATAAGTCTAACAATGATTTCTTTTGTTATTTGAATTACAGAAATGAGTTTTTTTTAACTTTATATAAGGTTTTGTTTATATTTTACATTCAAAGAGCTTTTATTCTTTGAGAAATTTACAGTCAAAATCAGTGCTTTTAAATTTAATAAAGTGTAGTGAATGCAATTTTATAAAAATACGATTTTCTATTACCCAGATAATACTTATAGTTCAGTAGCAAATTACTATTTTTATTGATGTTATGGTCTTAGAAAGCAGAAAAAAAAACATTTTATGATTAGCACTTGTATTTTTATATGCTATTTAATTTCGGTTCAGATTACAATGATTAAATATTTAATATTAAAATTCGGAAATATTGAATTCACATGTTTATTAGTGATGTTCTAAAAAATAATTTAAATTGTTTCAGGTGTATTTATTTCCAATATATTGCTGAGAATTTTATTTATAATACAACTTACTGTATTTTAAAATGAATTAGTGAACATTAATTATCTGTACACAAAAAATAATAGCTTTTGTGAAATTCTTAATTTTCAATTAAAGCTTGAACGCTTAGACTCCAATATATAAACTAATCATCTATTTATGTGAAGTTGCAAAATATAAATTTAAGTATAACTAAATAAATAACTTTAAAAAAAGATTCAAACATTTTTTTAATTTAATTAAAAAGATTTAATTTTAAAATGTTTGTTGAGAATTAATTTCTACTGTTCTCCTATTTGTACTAAAAATATCCTTTGAACATTTGGGATATTATATTGTTGTTTGATTGAAACATTGATATATATGCTAGCTGGTTTGAAACGCTACGGTCCACTGCTTTGCTACAGGAAAGCTAATGAGACCAGGTCTTACTGCTTAATGAGAATTACGTATGGCTATGAATATCCAGTCTATTAATGAGATTTGAACCCTAGAACTCTCTTACCAAAAAACAGCTTCTTACCCATTCAGCTATTATTTTATATGAAAATATTTTTATATGTAGGTTTATGTGTGTACGTTTGATTTCCCTGAACGCTTCGAACTTTTTTATTCAAATTAAGTTTAACTATCTAAGTGAAATTTTAAATGTGTATTAAGCTTTATTTTAATAAAAGTACAAGTACATTAGGAAATACAAAAAATTTCCATAAAAATTTAATTAAATTCAATTCATTTTTTTTTAAATTTCAATAAATGAAATTAGGGAAATTTGAGCTTTTGATGAGAAATTTACTTATAGTTCTGAGTATATATATTTCATAGTTCAAAGTAAATAATTTTAAAGATGCTTTAAACCCTCTATCATCCTTTTAAAAACATTTTTATCGAGAAATGGAAGTCCATTACTAATTATGATAGAAATAAAAACATTGCTGTAGTTAAATTAGGTTATTTTTTTACCCCACACACCTACAATCCTCATAGAGAAAAATTGGTTTGGTTTGGAGCGAAACCTGTCTACTGTTTTGCACACTAGAGCTATTGAGACCGGACCTACTGTTTAAAGCCGATTCGAATGGCTACGAACATCCACGCCATAGTAAGATTCGAACCCCCACGAACTCCGGTACCGACGCTCAGCGACCTAACCAATCGGCCAGCTTTCGGCCATAGAGAAAGAATTATAATTATAAATTTATCTTCATGATTAGGACTAATATCAACGTTTTAAAATTTCTTTGTGTGGAAAAAACATTTTCTAACTATATAATCGGAATGTTGATAGTTCCAATTACTGAGAAATGCAACTACTTGTACAAAAAACAAGGTAAATCTGCATTAAATTTGGATTCGATCGGTAAATCCAATGAAAGTATTTTAAAATATTTCATTGAGTAAAACGTGGTACCTTGAGAAATTCAGTTTAAATTTCAAATGTATGTATTCAGTACTTCTGCATAACAAACTCAAAGTTACCAAATATTCATCAAACTTGCAGCATATACCTTCATTCAACTAAGTAAATTTCCTTATTTTTGTGAAATTTAGATTTCGTTCCTGAATTTTTTATGACCTATACGTGGTCGGTTGCCCTAGGAAGTAAACGCAAGTCCTGGGTTTGTAGGTGAGTATTATGCTTATGTATGCAGATGGAAAAATCTCTAAGGAAACTGGTGGAATAAATAATATTAAGGTATTCTAAATAAAAGTCCTTCCTTTAATGAGAATTAAAAAAAACATATTTAGTGAAAAAATCTATTTCATTTTATGATTCCAATTTTTCAAATCTAGAAATCTTTCTTGTCTCAAGATTTAGTCATTGCTTAATGAATTATCTTTTTAATTCTTTACACAAACTAAAGAGAGTATTGTAATTTTGAAAATTTTCGGTTTTAAATTTAAACGAAAATATTCATTTTGACCATAATTGAATTTCCATTAACTATTTTGATCTTTGTGCATAAAGGTTTGTACAGATAAGTTTTAATTTTTAAACTTTAATTATTTCTTTCGATCATTTGTGAATCCATTTTAACAAATTTTATCTTGACGTATGTACCACTTAAATATGTAATATCATGGGATCCTAGGGTAGCATGTGGGTATCGAAGTGGTTATGACACGACGTACAGCTTAGAAACAATAACAACGTTTTTTCTTGATTAAAAAGGAATATGTACAAATTTTCCAAATGGAAATCACAGGGCTCAGACAAATTCGTGCAGACCCAAAAGTCCCAGGTTCAAGGCGAACCTAAAAAAAAAAACAATCTGTGGACAGGTGCCGACAGATACCGTTGTATAGGAGTGCAACTGGATTTCATTGAGTCAAACACAAAATTGAAGAAAAGCTCTAAAAAAAAAACCGCCGCAAGTCTAACCTCTCTTCATTTTCCAGTCCTGTGGATTCCGGCGAAAAACTCGTGCAGCCTGACATCACCTTTCGCCTCTTCCCATTGGCCTTTTCTTTCCGCGTCGCTGTCTTGGTAGCCTCGGATTGGCTTCTTCGGTGGAGCCTCACTGTCTGACATTTTGTAGTCCCGTCCGTCCTTCCGATTCGGACATCTCAAGGCGTGGTCGAAGCAACTACCATTTGTAGTGTTATGTCAAAAACCTACACAGAGTGTCGCTCTGCCCTGGGCTTTAACAAAATCTCTTTGTGAATCCAATGGGGTGTAGCGAAGTCCCAATATGTAAGCGTGTACATCGCAAAGCTCAGACGTAGAATGTTTAAATTTTGTATTTAAGACTGATGTACCCTCTAGTTGCGTACTTTATACAGCTCCAAATTTTGAATTAAAAATATCCTTTGAGCATTTTTGGATATTATTTTGTCAATTGATTGAAACATTAACTTATATAAGATTATTTTGTATTTCAGTTTGGCTATAAGTCGAGATTTCATAAAAAATTTGTACTTTTAAATTCAAATTGAATTTGACTGCTTAAGTAAACTTTAAACTTGAAATATATATTCAGCTTTATTTTAAAGGTAGGTACATTAGGAGTTTTGGATACATCTTGTAACATTCAAGATGTATCCCAAACTCCTAATATACCTACATTAAAATAAAGCTGAGTATATATTTCAAGTTCGAAGTTTACTTAAGTAGTCAAATTCAATTTGAATAGAAATTAGTAAAAACAATACTCAAGAGAATGATTTTAAAAATTAATAAACATATTATTAATTTCATTCATATTAATGATACCACCAAATGACAGCTCTTGAAATCTATAACAATACAACAGAAATGTATGAATGAATTCACATGCAGTTGCAGCTGTGTTTTTTAAATTCATTAAAAAATAGAATCTATTATTTTCCGAAAATAATTTTTAAAATTTTACTATTTTATTACTTTCTGGTGCGGGTTAAAGAACGTTTTGTAATCCTAAAAAATATTTGGTATATAAAAAAGTATCTGTATAATAAAAAAAAACCTCAATGTAACAGATATCAATGCTGCCGGCCGCAGTCAGAGGGTAGTATTTGGGTTCTACTCAGACAACACCGTTACCTTAAGAAATGAAACTAACCTTAGACCTTTTACCCCTTGCCTGTGGATTAAATTTAAAAAAAACTTTGCAAAAAATAGAAAAAAATTCTTCTTAATTTTGTTTTTTATTATGATCAAAATGTTAGAAATAGATTATTTTTGGAAAAAAATTTAAACGAAATAATTACTATTTTTAATATTTTACACATAAATCGGAAATGTTAATGAATTACTAGAATTTTTGTTCAAATTACAGCAAAATAAATCAAAGAACTTGATTTTCTGGATAAATATAACAAACTAATACAACAATTTTATTATCTGTATTGTTAAGAATGCTGTAAACATGTAATTTGTATGGTATCTCGCCATATTAGCGAGATATTGGCTCCTTGGCAAAGTTTTGGGTGACTCATTTTTGGAGCCAAATTTGGCGACTTAGCGACATTTGTTGTCGACCCTCTTTATCTGGATTTCACTAGAAGCTTGTGAAAATTTCCAGAAATCTGAAAGCTATATAAAGGGGACATGAGGTCTGATAAAAGTCAGTCCTCGCTCAGATCTGGTGAAAGTAGAACCTGTGTTAATGCTCTCCGCATTGCTCTGAAAAAGTTCGCCAAAAGGCTGCCATGTTTTATCGCCATCCGTTGATATTGTGATTCATTTGGCGTGCAACAGTTTTATTATCTGTATCAACTGTAATTGAATTCCATGTTCCTCAGATTCATTTCAACCTCACAAATCCTGTATAATATCCAAGAAATAGCGACAAATGGCTCGAGACTGTCAAATTTTCTTTGGAATGTATTTGTATCTATTGGAAAAATAGCAAATTATATATTATGCATCGGAAGAACAGACTTCGGTCTTCATGGAATTGAGATACCGTTTCTTCTCTTGCCCGAACACAGGTTAGGCATTCCAAAATTGGTTCATTTGGGTTGCCCGAGTTGAGTTTGGACGTCACAGGCAAGGGGTTTAAGAAATGTGCAAATAATAATTCTGATGACGCAGCATGCAATGAGAACAAGAAAGTGTGTAATTTAATAGAAATACAAAAAATCTATAAG